>CM053752.1:45213460-45233857 GCA_028658305.1 Pachyuromys duprasi
GATATACAAGAAGGAGGACCTAGATTGGTATGATCAATGCTTGTTTGAATGAACAAATGGGATGGACATTGAATGGAGGAGAAAACAAGCAACAGAACAGGAGCATGCCATAGAGGACCTCTGGAGGGGGGGGGTGGTCAATATAGCGATGTATCAGAGTGGATATTAAGACTCGAGATCAAGCCTCTGACAGAGGGCGAGAAGTAATGATAGATCTGGGGGAGGTTGTTGAGACTTGGGGAGAACAAGAGCTCCACAAAGACAAAACTGAGCAGGGCACAGGGGTCTTGTATGAGACAGTTTCTACAATCAAGGACCAAGTGTGGATGTGGACTGGAACCTCCGCACGGATGGGCCCATGATAACTCGGTGTACGACTGAAGACCCTATTAAAGGAAACAGGGACTGTTTCAGTCATGATCTTGATGGCTGACTCTTTGACCCTCTCCCATACAAGCCGGGGAGTGACAGACTGGCTAGATGCCAGGGGAGGACATTGCAGCCAGCCCTGAGGAGACAGGATAAGCTGGGGTTGGATGGAAGGGAAGGAGGTCCTCCCCTGTTGGTGGACTTGGAGGGGGCGGGGAAGAGGGAGATGAGGGAGGGAGTGGGAGGGTAGGAGGGAATGGGGGAGGGGGCTATGCCTGGGATTCAAAATACCTAACCTGTGATTGAGATAAAAATAAATAAATTTTAAAAAAAGACTAAAAAAAAATAAATTCTGCCTATCTCGCAAAGAATGACCATCCAAGATCAGCTTGAATATGTTTTTAACTACTCTATGCTTCTGATGCTCATTTGCAAGTTATCTCACATTAAAGTAAGATTTAGATTTTTAAGTAAAATTACTAAAGTGCCCTAGGAAAAGCAAATGAGGTAGGAAAATATGAGTGAGAATTTTTAACCATAATAGGAAGGTCTGGAAGCTCTTTCTGAGACTGTGACATGACAACAAGGGCTGGAAGCAGGTGAGCGTGAGCTACAAAGGTACCCGGGGCTGCTAATTCTCTACAAGAATTGTGCAGTGGAGAGTTCTTGAGACCCAGGGAAAGAAAGGAACATAGGACAGTGGGAGAAAGTGAAAGATTGGGAGCGTAATCAGAGTTGAGACCAAAGAGCCAGGCATGGCACAAATCTTATTATGCCTGTCATCCCTTGTTCGGTCAGCCTTTATCTCGAGTGAAATGCAGAGCTATTTTAAGGTTCTGAGAAGAATGATATGATCACAGAGTTTAGAAGGGTAACCCTGACTACCTGTTCAAGAGGATAGAGACCAGAGGAAGCTAGTACAGAAGCGGGGAAGACAGTGGCCACTCTCTAATACTTACTCAAAGAAGAGCTGACGCCTGTGTCTGGAGGTGATGCAAAAGAACTCTGAGCCCACTGTGAACGCAGAATTAGCCAGACTCACTGAAAGATAAGATGGTCAGTGTGAAGAAAATAGAAGTGTCAGGGATGACTTTGATCTGAGCCCTTGGACATAAGAAGAGCCTAATGAGAAAGAAATCTGTAGGGCCTGCAGTTTAGAGGACAGGGTTTGTTTTTTGCATGCTGTTTGTGAGTGTCAGTGTTACAGCTCTGAGGGGAAAGGTTTCCCCAGTGGAATCTATGACTCTGATGGAGAAGGTTTCCCCACTGCAAATGCTGCAGCTCTAAAGCAAAAGATATCCTGTCATTCAGACGCCAAGGAATACCACAAAGTCACTCTGCACAACAAACCTCACACAAGATTTATTGGGAAGGAAAAACCCAGGGGTGTGGCTCTCTCTGCTCTGAGGAGAAACAGCAGAGAACTGAGTAGAAGACAGGGTTTAAATTCCATTTCTTGGGTAGGGCAGAACTTTCCAGTGTGGAGATTTCCAGGTTTGTGGGATTTCAAGCCCTCAGCTTGAGCTTCTTACTCCGTAGGGAAGAACTTGTCTGCCTGTGTCTGGCAGGACTGGGTCTAACCTTTCTGGTTCTTAAAGTGTTCTGTGGGCAGAGCCTGGCAGTTGGAGGGCCTCAGGGATTGGGGCCTAGCTGCTTGTGCACACTGAGGGCCTTACAGAGAGAACGAGATGTCCTATGAAAATACTGACTGGCCACTTAGATGACGGGAGTGTTAATGACTATAGCAAGAGAGTCAAAGAGCTAATTAATCAAGCTCCTGCCAGCTTTCCTAATCACACGTCCACCCCCCAAAGCTTAAGCACCCGAATTCTCTTGTCATTCTCCTCCTTTGTTGTTCCTACCCCAGGAAGGCATTTTTTTTCCTTATTCCCGTGTTTCTTTCATTCTAACATTTCTTACTAAACCTTACTTACATCAATTCCATACAGTTTCATTTTTTCTCTTACAAGTCCAAACCACAAAGAGATAGATGCTGTTTGTTTAGAATGAATTACACCTCCTCCAGGCAGCTCCTTCATGACAAATTTGGGTAGAGGTAAGAGATGCTGTTCTTTGAGCTCTTGAGTTACTTTCTTGTTGTTGTAACCAAAGAACTAACAAAACACTCAAAGAAGGGCTTGTTTTGGTCCACAGTTAAGGATATAGGCTAAAGTCGTGTAGAAGCCATAGCGGTGGGACAGTAAGGCAGCTCGTCACAATTCATCTCTAATAAAGAAAGCGGTAAAGTGGGGGGAGATGTGTAGGGAGGAATGTCTCTACTCAGATGGCCATTCCTTTTTACTTAGTTCAGAACCCCAGCCTTTGAAATGGTACCACCCACATTCAAGAAGAATCTTTCCCTCTGGTACAACTTCCCTTCAAACATCCTCATGGATACATTCAAGCTTTGGTTCCATAGTGATTTTTCAATACAGTCAAGTTGACAATGAAGAATAACCATCACTTTCTTTAGGAAGTATTCTGAAGTTTTAATGCCAACCTTTATCATATTTATTATTAATTAAGAATTAGTTACTTATTTATCATTATCCTCAATGATTGCTATGTCTTGCTAATAGGGGATAGCTCTGTAACAATTCAATAGCTAAGCTTAAGGTGATCACAGAAAATGGGGCTGAAAGATTAAAGAGCTTAGAGATTAGAGAGGACAACAATCAAAATGACTTCTGGGCAAGATGGCACCTTGCACTTATGAACTCGGAACAGCATGGGTGTCTTTACAGACCAAGCCAGTTACCATTCTAGGAAGGATAGGAGAGGTACTCGTAAGTCCTCACCCTTGGCTGAGATATGTTGGCAGTAGATCCCTGTTGGGGGAAGGAGTCAGTTATGAGAGGTGTGTCCTTTGACAGAATACCCACAACCCTGTGGGTGACGCTACTCCCACGGCCAGACAGGCATCTCTAACCGGACTCTGGGTTATAAAGCAAAAATGGAGGAGGATGTGAAATTGGTAAAGTCAACTGGAGGGATCTGGAAGAAGTTGGAAGGGGGAGTAAGGGTGTTATCAAAGCACATTCTGTACATGCATGACATTTTCAAAAACGTATTGTCCTGCTTTAAAAATATGTACTACGTTTTGCTTAAAAGAGTGTGTTAAATTGCAGGAACAAAACAAGAAACTATTTCTTGAAAAGTTTTTGTTTTTAATGGTGTATTTGTCATGAAATGTGTTGGAACAGAGGCAAATCCTGTTGCTAAACCCGAGCTGTTTAGCAACAGTATCTGGCACATCACCGGAACCTTGGGGTATATTATTAAATATCTGAAGATAGACGCATCGAATGAGCTCCATAAATGAGGCACAAAGGCATGTTATGTCTCTACAATCTAAGCAACTGTGCAGAATAAGTGACTGGATTGAAATTAGGAACTTAAATTTCAACCGCTTGGATAAATGTAACTGTGAAGAATTACTTCACACAAGTCATATTGTCACAACCTTCTGGAAAGAACTTATTCTCAAACATGTCTTAGAAGTGTCAGGCTCCAAAGGCACCTGTCAACATGGGATTGCCAATGTCATGTAGCTCAGAAGCAACTGTTTTTGAAAACAGCAGCTGCCAAATGGTGCTGGGTATTCTGGTAAATGTTGGAGGACATTCTCTGTTCTACCCTGCTTCCCTAAATGTGCCAGGCGTACTCCCTTCTGCTGCTCATCCACCTGTGAGGCCATTTCCTGTCTACCTCACCTGGCTCACTCCTACTCCTCTAGTTTTCAGTCAGCAGTGTCTCCCCAGAATTCTTCATTGATCCTACAAGATGTGTGGAGCTTCTTTTCCACTGGCTTCCATAGCATCTTATCACACTTTCCTCATAGGGCAATAGTCTCCTCATCACTTGTGAGTTGCCTGTATCTTCTTTCTGTTATAATTTAGTGAAAGAAAGTATAGCCATAGAATGTTCCAGGGATCAGCAATTACCTGGATCAATGGATCAATTCCAAAATTAATACCTTAAAAACACATCACTTGGTTTAGTCATGATACTCTGAAATATTTAAATCTCTCTCTCTTAACGTTTCTTTTGTTAAAAGTCATTTTCTGATATTATAATATAATTACATCATTTCTCGCTTTCTCTTTTCCCCTCCAAACACTCCCATAGTCCCTTCCTTTCTCCTTTTCAAATTCATCACCTCTTTTCACTAATTGTTGCTACATATATTCCTAAATTCCAAGTACAGCATGCTTAGTCTGTATAATCCAGGTGGTCAGGGAGTTTGCTATGAGTTTGTATGTCCTGTGAATGCCAAAAGTTATACCCATAAAGTCTCATTCACTTGACTCCCTAAACATGAACTGAACAAGGACAACAACCATAGACATGCTAACATGGATGGGAAAAGACCATGAGGCCTTACCCCTATAATGAATAACTACAGGCAACTAAGGAATGAGAAGAGTGGGAAAAGTAGTCTTCATCAAGGAAGAGCACACTGACTGGTCATTCAGTACCAAATGGTCAGCCCTGAAAACACACATGCAAGAGTCTTAAATATCTTTTTAAAGACACCTCGTTCCTTCAGTGTAAAGGCCTGGACCATCTGCTCTTCACAGAGAAGCAGAGCTTCTAACTGAACAAGAATGACTGAAATTCAGATTTGATACTGTCAATTTCCGTTCTGAAAGAAAATTTTACAATGTCCCAATAGGGCTCTTGGGACTTCTTAGCATGTTGCACTATCTCCTCCCTCCTTTCCTCGGCCTTCCATTTCTAATTGCAATATTCCTTTGAAGGCTCCATTACAAGCAGAGTATGGGAAGCATGGTGGATACAGTTGGATTCCTTTCCAGTTTCCAGAAACTACCTGGGTGAAGCCTGTCTTAAGTTTCTGTGCTTCTCTGACAGCATCCTTATGTTCACAGCAAATAATGTGTGATGTGTTTGAAGTTACAAAATTCATGTTGGTTGTCAGAGCAGTAGACTGAGTGAAAGAAAAGAAAACCACAGTTAGAGCTCCACTGAAAGAAGAAATCAATTATGAAACAATCGTAAGCCCACTTAGCACGCAGGTGACTCTGAGAGCGCAATGTAAACTAAGCACGGCCGTTTCTAAGTTGCCCCAATCCTTTCTAGATGATTGCAGGATGTAAGTGGGCATAGCCTAATTATGCTTATGAAATAAGCTCACACACAAAAAAATGGTCATTGGATAAGAAATCACAAATTCTCATTACTAAATATCACTCAATATAATTAAAATCATTTATCAAAAATTTTATTTATTTGCTAAGCATATTTGTTTATCAGAGTTTTAAAAATTCAAATATGCATCTTAAGCCCATGTATGTGCATAAATACACTACCAACCATGCTAAAACCATCAAAGCCTAACATGAAATTTTAAAGAAAAAGCAAATTAAATTTCAATTCTTGCCTTAGGGTAAATTAGTGCCAACCTCTACATTTTAAAACTTGTATTTTCAAATTGAATGCAGTGTTGTTTTTATGTGTGTTGTACCTGAACAATAAGATAAATAGAAGAGAACATTAGGCAGTTCTAAAAATACTTTAAAATGGAAAAATATGTGTGAATTATTAAGTCCTAATACTGAAGATATATGATTGTAAAGTTCATGCATTTTTCTCCATAAATTCAAAGCACCATTAGTTTGTGACAAATAGCAGTGACTTTTATGAAGCAGCAAGCCACAGTTCAAAGAAATGATGTTTAAATTAAATTAAGTGTGAAATGCAGTAATATGTTTCCCAGTTAAGATGGTCTATGCAAGCATTTTTAGAAGTTTGGGGAATATATGTGTTCCATGCCTTATCTATGTATTGCTTCAAATTTAGGTTTTATAGCTCTGCATGGGAGGTACATCTTTGACAGATTCATTTGTGGAAGTCTGGGTAGGTCTGGATTTTAGATTGCTGGATGTGTCTCAAGAAACAGACCCAATGTTTTAGCTTTACTGACCCATAACTCATTTTCATTATTCTTGATTTGAGGGTTTTCCTGAAAATGAAGGTGCTGTAAAGTCAAACTTCCTATCTTCATGGTTGCCAAAATCAAGAATTATCCACCCCCTCACCAAATTCCAGGTCAAAATATAAGCTTCTTGTCAGAAACAGTCTGGCTCTTTGATCACCTCTCCCTGAGGGGGAGCAGCCTTGCCAGGCCACAAAGGAGGACAACACAGCCAGTCATGATGGGACCTGATAGACTAGGGTCGGATGGAAGGGGAGGCGGACCTTCCCTATCAGTGGACTTAGAGAGGGACATGGCAAGAGATGAAGGAGGGAGGGTGGGGTTGGGAGGGAATGAGGGAGGGCGCTACAGCTGGGATACAAAGTGAATAAACTAATTAATATAAAAAAATAAAAATTTAATAAAAATACATACATTTAATAAAAAATACATGAGCTTCTTTATCTTCATCTCATGACGATGTATGAATCTTTCCTGTTCTACCCTTTTACCCCAGATGCAGCATTTTGAGGTTCAATACCAACCCATTGAGTTGTGAAAACTGAAGAGGCTGATTAATGCGTCTTTCTGTGACATATAGTGTGAGTTTTGTCCTCTTGGATCCTGGAGACCTGCCCAGGTGCAATGCAGCCCCAAGCACAGTGGTCAGGCTTTCAACGTCCCTTTACCAGCTCCTGGGGACTTCTTGCAATTTCTTATGAGCTAGCTATTCTGTTTCAAACCCCTGTTGCCCCCTGCCTTTCTGAATGTTTTGCTACAAGGTTTTCTGGGTGGTTTTCTCATCCACATTTCCATGAATAGATTTAATCAAGAGCTTAACAGAAGCAGTGATATGTACTCAAAACAAAAGGAGACAAAAGCCAACAGAAGCCCTAAAGCTCCAGTTAATTTTTTGTCATCACTGTGTAATTCTTAAAATATGTTGCTTTCATATTTATTATTTCACAAAAGCAAAGCTAGTTCTGCATAATCGCTTTATTTTCATAATCAGAAAATTTGTTTGATGCATTATAATTAAACAGAACCTACAGTGGTGTAGAATAAATTAAGAATAAATCTAATTGTGTATAACATATGCTTAATTTACACATGTTCTGTTTATAGAAAATATAATACCCAAAGAAACCTTACTAGATCATTCTTGGAGTGATTTGCAAAAATTTGAGAAAATGACTTTTTTCCCCATCTTCCAGTTCTAGTAACTACTGAGATCGGAGTGTTGAAACAACAATTTGGAGTATATTTATCTCTTTTAGTTTTGTTAGTTTTCACTCTGAGTACTTTGAATCATTGTTTTTTAGTGTGTAACTAAGACTGTTAAACCTTATCACCCAGTTGAGGACTTTATCATCACATAACTTTATCTCTCATAATGTTTTTAGCTGAAGCCTGCATGTACAATATGTATTAATGTTGTTGCTCTTAGTTTTTCTTAAATATTGTGTCTGCATAGTTTGACAATCTTGTTTCCTAAAAGCATTTAATATGTAATAATTTAACATATTTAGGAGGCATATGGCAGATTTCTATACACATACAAACATATATATATAATCTTCCTATATTACATAGAGCAAGATGAACTAAATGAAACTGCCAAATAATGTCCCAGTGGCAATCTCTTGGCACCAAATGAAGCTTCTAGTAGCAGAATTGAGTTACACCTAATTGATTTGTTGGCCAAAGGACCCTACATCAATCTCTGGAAAACCCAGGCTGCTGCCAAGACTATAGGTTCTTCTTCACAAACTGACAACAAGGATCCACTGCTGAAGACAACACCTATACAACTCATTGAACATGGAGAAAAAAAGCTGGTACCTACATACCAACCCTTACAGTCTAGTGTGTTTGGTACTGGAAAGTATTCGTCATGCTATCAAAAGAAAAACAAAAACACCAAGTCAGCCACAAACTTTTTGATCTACAATGGTGCCCTGTCTTCAAGAAATGCCGGGGCGATGGAGTCACAAAGCTCGTAGGAGTAACCAGCCAATATCTGATTTGACGTCAGGTCCACTCCCTGAAAGGGAACCCATACTTGGGTGACCAAGAACCAGAGACAAGATAGCTCAGGGACTACATACTACTGTGCAAAAACAAACAAACAAACAAACAAACAAACAAACAAATAAATAAATAATAAAAATAAAAAGTAACAATAAAATGACCCCTAATGATACTCTGCTATACTCATAGATCAGTGCCATGCTCAGCTGTTATCGGAGAAGTTTCCTCAGGCAACAGATGGGAACAAATACAGAGACCGCCAGTCAGACATCATGCAGGGAGTGAGAGACCTTAGAACATTGAGCCCTAAACAGGATGTCTCCACCAAATCCCTCCGCTCAGAGCTCAATTAGCCCAAGAGACGATAAGGTGGAAAGAGTGTAAGAACCAGAGGGGAGGGAGGACACCAAGAAAACAAGGCCCTCTAAATCAATATGATCAAAGCTCATATGAGTTCACAGAGACCAAGGCAGCATGGAAGGGCCTGAAAGGGCTTCAGCAGGTCCTTTGTGCATGTATCACGGTTTTCAGTTTAGTGTTTTTAAGGGATTCCTCAGTGTGCCAACAAGTAGTAGGAACAAGAGAGTGGGAGTGGGCCTTTATTTTTATTATTATTCCTCTCTCCTATATTACGTCTTGACCACAGTCTCCTCTCCCTCTTCTCCACACCCACCCATCTCCCCTGCTTCACACATCTCCCCTATTCCCCAGATCCACCCTCCCCTCTATCTCTCCTCAGAAAACAGCAGGCCTCCAAGGGATATCAACCAAACACGGTTGCAAGAAGGTCAGGCATATACTATCACATCAAGGTTTGAAGACTCAACCCTGGAAGTGGAAAAGGATTCTACAAGTGGGCAAGAGTGTTATGGACAGCCCTCATTTTGTTAAGATTTCCGCAAGAACACCAAACTGCTCAGCCATAACATATACTCAGAGGACCTAGCTCAGACCCCTGATCTCTGCACATTCCCATGAGTCCAAGTCAGTTGATTCTGTGGGCTGTGTTCTTCTGGTGTGTCTCTCCAATCCACCCTCCCCATCCTCCATAGGATTTTGGCAAGCTCCACCTAAAGGTTGGCTATGGCACTCTGAATCTAGTCTCTAATTCTTGTGACTTCTCTTGGCTCCTTTCGATTCTATTTGTCCTATCCAAATGTAATATGATGGGTTTTGTTTTATCTCTTTTTATTTCTAACAAAATTATATCTTGGATCATGAAATCTTTTTCTTAAAATGTCACATTGCAAATATTTAAATGTATCATTTCTGTTATAACTACTCATGCCTGCCATTGAGACATCAACATAACATTCTATCTATATAAAGTTGAGTGAGCATGGCTGTTCTAATGAATTCTTTTTACAAAATCTAGTAGCAGATTCTGCACTACAGTTTGCTGAACCATAAATTATGAATGAGAACAATGGTATTCTGCATGGGCTTTAAGGTTGGATTAATGTGTAGACCAACCACCTTAAATTTGGGATCCTAAAGCACGGTGAATGAAAGAAATGACAATTCCTGCCTCTGAAGCTTTTCGGATTCCCCATGGCAAGGTGTTTCTTTCTCTCATTTCAGCAGGTACTTAGAGGATTATTAACATAAGATTTCCTTCCTTCCCCCCTTCCTCTCAGTTGACTGACAGTTTGAGGCTGTAATGACTTTCTGATTTACTGTCTCAACCACAGCAACCATGGCTAGGATGTTGTTTGGGAATGTAGAACAGAAGTTCGTTGACTTTTTCTTAAAGAGAAAGACGATGTTTTAGGCATTTGAGGCCCAGATGAAAAAGCAAGGAGACTCTGTAAGTATTTATAGAAGCATATAAGAAAAAGCAATGTCAGTTTGAGGTAATAAATAAACACCATTTTTGTGGAATTTGGCTTTGGCAGTTCTCTTTTTTTCCATTCTCTTGTTCTTTTTTCTTTTGGCTGCAATTTTTTATTAATTACACTTTATTCACGTTGTATCCTCCTGTTTCCCTCCTCCTGCCCCTCCCAATTCTTCCCTTCCTCCCCCTTCTCCATGCATGCCCTTCCCAAAGTCCACTGATAGGGGAGGTCTTCTTTTCCTTCCTTCTGATCCTAGTCTATTAGGTCTCATCAGGAGTGGCTGCATTGTCTTCCTTTGTGGCCTGGTAAGGCTGCTTTCCCCCTCAGGGGGAGGTGATCAAAGAGCAGGCCAATCAGTTCATGTCAGAGACAGTCCCCATGAAACAAACCTAATAAGAAGATTTAAAACACTTTTCCTCGGTAGAATTTTTCATTGGAGCTAAAATGAGGACAGTCATGATAAATTTCGTTTCTGTGTGATGCCCAGGACTGACAGCATTTCCAATGGGGCACATAGGAAATGAGATGAGAAGCAAATATAAGGATGGTGGCCTGGGGATCCGAGTCAGATGCTGCTACACAAGCTGGGCATTGAGATAGTGAAACCGGGTAAAACTATGGCCAGGACCACAGACCATGGCATCATTGGTGGAGTGAGGGGACAGGCCCCTTGCTCAAGTTTACTAGGCTGCATAAGCCATTTGGGAATCTAGTCCAAACAACAGCAAAAGAAGGTATCTTGGCCTTGGGGACACTCAAAAAACTAGGCTTAATATGGTTTAGGAGGGTAATTAGTGTCATGTTTCTATTAATAAACAGGCTGTGGAGCTACTGTCTCTTCCTGTAAGCTCTGCTACAAACAAGCAAGCCCAGCATGCTTGATTGTGACTCACAAATGCCTTTCCTGTGATGGCAATCATGAGCACTTTCTTCCAGCAGAGTGCAGACATGATGCAAATGACATCAGCATGTCAAGTGTAAACTTTGGCACCGAAGAGAGAAGATTTGCAGAATACACTGAGTGTAGCTGCAACCCCCTGTCCCTGCATATGTAGACTTTGTCCTTCACAACCTTGTGCTTGAGCACATGACCCAATGCTGCATCTTTTGGATAGCCTGGATTGCTAATTCTTGAATCCTCTTGGCGAATGTGTATATCTTTACATGCATATGTATGTGTGTGTGCATGTGAGCATGTGTGCATACAGAAGATAGAGTATACACTCAGGTACCATTTCTCAGTGGTGATCCTCCTTAATTTTTTGAAGAAGGGGGAGGAAGACTGGGTGGGGGAATGGTTTCTTCCGGACCTGGAAGTTACAGAACAGTCTACACTGGCTAGCCATAGAGTGCCATTGGTAATCTATCTCTGTCTCCCTGCTCTGAGATTACAAACACTCAACATCACAGCGAGATTTCCTTATGTAGGTTCTGGGTTTTGAATCATGTCCTTGTGTTTTCGAGGTAACCACTTTTCTAAGCTATTTCTCCAGTCCTTCTTGAGTTCTACCTTGGCTAAGCAAAAGCCCACAGACTGCCTTATTATATTTAGACTTGGCTCCCATTGGCTTATTGGTAACAGTGCCCTGTTTACAAACCAAGAAAGTGCTAATTCAGAAGCAAGATGAGCAGATCAGGCAGTATGTTCTCCAAGCTCCATAAACTCCTGTTTCCTAACCAGGGTAATTAGCACCAAATGGACAAAATTCACAGTGCTTTCAGTGGATTTCCTACTCCGGCTCCCTGAGAATAAAGAAGGTTTTGTAAATCTTAAACAGCATCCTCCCTATCATGTTACAAGAGTGCTACACCAGCTTCACACGGTTTACAGTGAAGACACGTTCAACCCTTCTATTGCCAGTGGCATCTGTCAGCCTCCTATACGGCACATGCTTCCACTGCTGGACCTTATTACCTTTCCTTGCCACTGCTGAAAGCTTGCACTCCTCTATTACAGGCTTCACGGGAGCTGCTAGGCTCTGCCATGAAGTCCGGAGTGGCAGCCTGATGCTTGGGTGTGAAATAACATGTCAGCATCCAGCCTTGCTCAGCAATGAGATTTGGCACTTCTAGGAGCTCAGGTTCTCCGAAGCCAGCACCATCTGCTGAGAGTGGATAAATATATAGATGAAAAGTGCCTTTATTGCTCCCCTGCCCTATCTGTTTGATTGCACATTGTGTTGTTTTGATTTACAACCCACTCTCAAATTCCTGGTTTGATAGTATCTATTATCTGTGGCTGTCACTCGAAAAGACTGAACTTTATTTTCTCTGCTGCTGTTATGTACCCATGGTGGGTGAGAAATGGCCCTCTCTGTGCTTTCATTCTCACAGATGACATAAAGAGGTTGACAGGGAAGTCCCTCAAAAGCACATATGTAGTGTGTACAACAAATAAAAAAAAACAAGAAGGTCTGGAAAAAGTAATGAATATACCATGAACACTGAAATAAAGGCAAAGAAAAAAAGTACCGAATTTGTATACTGTAACTGAATAAAAGGAAGCAGCTAAGGAACTCAGAATGAGATGCCAAACTACCTAGATGCCCATCCCACCCTCATTTAAAACTCCTAAGTTTTAAATGTATAGTATTTTAGAAACAAATATTCTTTATGTTTAAAGTAGTGATTCTAGTTCCTACTACACATATTTGTTTTAGAGGTTAATCAGATGCTGTTTGGTACTTTGCATTTGGAAAGAGTAGGTATCATCTTTTTCCCTGTTGTAAACAAATAACATGTTCAAACTGAGTTATGGGAGAATATATAACAGTTGAACTCTTTACAAAGGCAAAGGTAAAACTGAGGGAGATTGAATCAATCATTTTCATATTACTTAACAAAATGCCAAGGCAATTAAAGTATATTAAAAAATAGTTCTCTGGTTTACGGTCACAGCAGCTTCTTCAGTCCTAGGTGAAGGGGACACATCGTTTTGGATCCCTGGTAAAACTGGCACATTAAGCAGAAATGTGTGATAGGATAAAACATTCACATTGTGACCTAGAAAATCAAAGAGGAGGCAGGAAACCAGGTGCCACAATCCCCTTGGAGGGCATTCTTGACTATGTAGCCCATACTAGTATACACTTCTAGGCCTAAAATAATTTCTGATAATACCCTCTGGGTATCAAGAATTTTACACAGGGAATTTTGTGGATATTTACCCATAGTCAAGCCATAACACAATTATAAAACATGACTACTATGTAGAAGCAGTAAACCTTTGTCATTCCTAACCTTGAATGATGATGAGAAGTAGTCTCCAGCACTGACATAGGTGTAAAAATTGATTTAGTGGGAGCTGCCTACAGTAGAAAAATCCAATTAACCCATGCTTCCCGGCAGGAGACAGGCAATCTCCACCCCAACACACAACAGACTCAGGCTGTACTGTTCACTAATCTGCTTGTGTCCCATTCCCACCCTACTTCCATCCAGACAAAACTAGTGAGCAAGGGT
The DNA here is from genome assembly GCA_028658305.1 of Pachyuromys duprasi. Lineage (NCBI taxonomy): Eukaryota > Metazoa > Chordata > Mammalia > Rodentia > Muridae > Pachyuromys > Pachyuromys duprasi. The sequence goes on from CM053752.1 coordinate 45,227,093, forward strand.
AGCTACTGGTGCAGCAGTGTAGAGGGAGAGAGATATGGAACCAGAGTGGATAACAGACTTGATGTTATCCAGAATAACAACAAATGCTTCTGTCTCTACTTATTTCCACTTGAAGGTTTTGCATGATAAAAGATCCTTTCTAAATAACATCATCTACACTGTTCACTTTCTACACATTTGTATTACAGGCTTTAAAATCTGGTCAAGTCCTTTCTGCTTACCACTCTCCATAATTTACAATTGCCCTTGAAAAGCCCTTTGAGGTTTTTCTCTATGCCAAGAACTTTCTTCCTGGTTTATGACATTCAGCTCACACCCATCTTCTAAAAAAACACCCCGTGTCCTCTCCAGAACCCACATTGTCATCACTCTACCCATTTTCCTAGAGTTGTTCACATTCTTACTCCTCGTTATCTCTCAGAATGTATATCAAATATCTTCTCTAAAGAAAACTCATGACAGTTAATTCTTTTTTTATTATCAGAATTAATTAATTAATTCACTTTACATCCTATCTTAGCTCCATCCCTCTTCACTTCCCAGTCCCACCCTCCTTCATTCTCCTCCGTCCCCCTCCCCTATAAAAACTTCACGGTACTGGCATAGAAATGGACTGGTGGATCAATGGAATTATGTTGAAGACCCAGAAATAAATCCACATACCTACAGACACTTGATTTTTGACAAACAGCTAAAACCATACAATGGAAAAAAGATAACATCTTCAACAAACGGTGCTGGTCTAACTGGATGTCTACACATAGAAAAATACAAACAGATTTATGCAAATCACCCTGTACAAAACTCAAGTCCAAGTGAATCAAAGACTTGAAGATAACACCAGATACACTAATTCTATTAGAAGAAAAAGTGGGGAAGAGCCTCGAACTCATTGACACAGGAGACAACTTCCTGAACAGAACAACAACAGCTCAGGCTCTAAGATCAACAATTAATAAATGGGACTTCTTGAAACTGAAAAGCTTCTATAAGGCTAAGGACACTGTCAATAGAACAAAATGACATTCTACAGATTGGGAAAAGATCTTCACCCATCCTACAACTGTCAAAGGGCTAATATCAAAAATATATAAAGAACTCAAGAAATTAAACACCAACAGTTAATTCTAAAGTAGTCCTCCTAGAAGATTCTATCTATTAACATCTGTTGGTATCTAGTGTTCTCTTTTAAAATAACAAAAGTGCATGTAAGCGCTGGACACTGTCATGATCTGAATGTGAAATGTCCTATATAGGCTCATACATTTGCATATTTGATCTCCATTTGTAAGAACTGTTTTTATGAGGCCATAGATCCTTTAGGAGCTGTGCCTTAACTAAAGGAATTGGCTCCTAAAGAAAGAGCAGTTCTTAAGGTTTTATACCCAGTTCTGCTGTCTTCTCTCTGCTTCCTGATCACCTGGATGTGATGAAGCAACCTTGGGCTCTTGTTACCACAGCTGAGACCCCATCACATTGCCATGCTTACTCACTGATTGACTGAATTTTTCCAATTCTGAACTGAAATAAAGCCACCCTCCATGAAGTTGCTTCCTGTCAGGCATTTGGTGACTGCAATTAAAAGGTACATTACATCCTAATTGCAAGGCTGTGTGCTTTGTGTCCTCTTGAAGGTGTGGAGGGCCTTCAGGTCAAGGTGACATAACTCAATTTAATGAGATGTAAACATCTACTAGAATACCAGGAAGTTTCCCAAAGGCATAAAGTGTTTCTATGCTTTCTAAGTGCCTGGGGCATGAACGTGATGGATAAACCCACAGAACTCTCTTAACCCCCCCCCCTGGGAAGAAGGGTGGAATCTGAGGACCCATTAAAGGTGGAGAAGCTAGGAGGAGGCACCCTCACTAACGACAAGTCCTGAACTTCAAAACTGAAAATTTACTTAATAAGTCTAAAGTTTTTCTAAGTTTATATTCAGCCCTTCAAGCATCTCTTTGCCACTCTCACCCTTTCCTTGCTACTCTTTGCAATACCTTGCTTCATTCTCCTTCCTCTGGACTTCCTGCTACCTGAAATGACCATATTTCTTTACGTGTTTAGTTGAAGATTACTTGTCTCCCTCACTAAAAGGTAAGGACCTTGTCTGACTCATAATTTTATCTTTATTCTAAAACAACAACTGGCCAGTAATGCATGCATCTAAGAACTGCTCTGAGTAAGTGAATGATTTTACTTTACTGTAGATGAGAATGTTTGCCTGAGAGCATATTTTCTTAATTTCTTTTTATTCTTCACTAGAATGTTTAGAAAGAACACTGGCTGTGCAAAAGCAATAAAACCATATCTAAATTGGAATGACTTTTTATTTAGTCATTGAGAGACCAGCACACTGAAGGGAATGAGAATCCACATGCATCTCTATGGGTCCTGCCGCTGCATCAACACAGCCTGAAACTAAATTCTTTTATTAAATTGTTCATGTACCTTTTTAAAGGAATCAATTTAGAACTTTTTTCATTCTACTTCCAAGAGGAGAGGACTCTACTAATGAAAACCTACAGGAATTGCCTGAGGGTCAATACACATGCATATAGGATGAATCCTATGGGGCTCTTTTACGATAATTAGTGCTGAGGGGATTCTTCTACCAAATAAAACACTTTGTAAGTATTGATAAGTACACCATCAGCTTGTCTAAACACAGTCTTTCAAGACATTATTGGATAATTAAATTCTGACTGGGCCTTCCTAGTGTTCGTGTGGCTGTGAGGGTAGAAGGAGCATTTGGGTACTTCTCGTGAGTGAGCAACGATTTGGTCCTGTAGAACTCACAGGAGGGCCTGACCTCAGAAGGATTTGCTCCCATAAACAACAAACCACAGTGACAGAGATGACAGGGACTGTGAAATCAGCTGCATGTGCGATCTGAAGTATTAGAAAAGCTGAAAAACCCCACAGTTTATTCAGCATATACAAAACCCACTTCCAAAACAATGTCATTCATTATCTGTATCATCCAGACTGAGGGAGTGTAAGAAAGCTGGTCAAAGTCACATGGAAAACCACTGTCAGAGCTTGGTTTTGAAGTCAGGGGGTTTTTTGGCTTTGGACCCATGTTCCTGTCACCTTGTTGATCAATGCTCCTTCTAAAAATGACACTGTATTTTGTGACATACTGTCCTATGTGACACTTATTACAGAAACTGTATTCTAGAGAACAGAGCAGATGGCAATGTCTTCAGTTTTAAGATTAGAGCACAAAGATGCCAGCAGATTAAAAAGAAACAGTTGACTTGTTTGTTTTGTATTGCTTTAAGGCTGCAGCAAATTAGAACTCAGTGCACAATTCTATAACAGCGTAATTTGGCTGGTCAATGGAGTCTGGGTTCAAACCCCACATAAACACCATTGGCTGCTGGTTTATATTTAACACTTTGAGCTTTGGTTTCACCATCTGTGTATTGGGGTTTAGAGCAAGGGTTTTTCATTGGGGTACCTTTAATATCCAGCTGCAGACAATACTATTTTTTGTGAGACACTGTTCTGATTTAGTATTCCGGGCCTTTACTCTTTAGATGTCAGGGGCATACCCATTCTCACCTGTCACACTTGGCTGTGAAAACCAAAATTATTTCTAGATATTACCAAGTGTTATCAGGCAGGTAAAATGGCCTCCAGCTGAGAAATGCTATTCATTCCATATTACCTTTGCTAGTGTTAGAGACAGTATATGCAAAGTAATGGATGCACAGTAGATTTTCTTGGAATGTGAAAGACTATTAATTACACTTGATCTTAGTTTGTTCTTGAACCAATGTTCTTTCTGAGGCAATAAAAACATCATTTTCACAGATTGTTGGAGGAAACAAATGAACTAATATATATGAAAATGACTGATCATTGCTCAGAACTCATTTGCCTTTTGGAGCAGATCATATTCTGATGTACAGTAAATGAATTCAAACAGTCAATTTTTTTTTATAGTGCTCAAGTGCACTTAAAATAAAAAGATCCGGGATATAGCTAGGCTTATACATATACACAGCTCCAACCTGGTTCACTGATTCAAATTTTTAAATGTATATAACTAATTCATTAAAAATTTCATGCAGTGTACTTTTTTCTTTTTTCATATTTTATTTTTTATTTACTACAATTTATTCATGTTGTATCCCATACAATGTACTTTTATCATAGTCATCTCAACTCTTCCCCATAACTCTTCCAGGTTCCCTCCCATATCCCTACTCACTCCCAACTGTGTATCATCTTTAAAAAATAATAACCCATTCAGATCAATTTTATCTGTCCATTACTCCTGGGAATGGTTCTGTGAACTAGAATAAGGTCAATTACCAGGGCCACAACCTTAAAGAAAGCCAAGTCTTCCTTCCCTAAAATCTAGCAACTGTTATAGCTCTTCAGTCAGGAGTAGGGTCAGGGGACTCGTAAACCACTTCCCAGTTCATGCTAGTATGGTGATTGGCTTAACCTTACACAGATCTTGTGAAGACAATCACAGCTGCTGTAAGTTCATGAGTACAATGGCCTTGTCATATCTAGAAAACACTTTCATTCCAAATCTTCCTAACTTCTGGGTCTTATAATCCTCACCCCACCCCACCTATTCCATGATGATCCCTGAGACTTTCTGGAGGGTGATATAGATTTCCCATTGTTGCTGAGTTTATTCTTTGGCACTCATTTTCCATGCTTTGACCACTTGTAAGTTTCTATGCTAACCACTTTCCACTGGGCAAATAAACTTCTCTGATAAGGTCAGAAATCTGCATTAATCTATAGGTGTAGAGATAAGAATTTAGAAGGCAATCTGATACTATACGAAATTTGCATAATAATCATAATAATAATAAGAAGAAGGTCATCCCTTTGGCCTGTGAGCTCCCCAACTTTGGGTTCTTGGCCAGATTAAATACAATAAGAAATTGATTGGTTATACCCAAAACATTAGTGCCACCATGGTACCCATCAACGTATCTTGTCCTCACAGTCATTTCAGTTCACATCTGGGTCATTCTGTTGATGACTTTCCCCTCCCTACCCCTAGAAGCTATGTAGAACCTGCTAGTACTATGAAATCTAGACAGCAGAGGGGAAACTTCCTGGTTAGTATCAACTTGATTTCTTCCTTTCCGTTGATCAAAGTAGGTGATATCTTACACAAAGTTTTGGTGGATAACCAAGAACAATGACAGTAACCTGTATTATTGTGGAGGTGTCAAGGACACTTCTGGCTATAATGCTCAAGAGGAGATAGCTTATAGTTAGCATTGGGCTTTTTATTTGAAACCTATTGTTCCTTGAAGGAGCATTATTTCCTGTCTAGATCAACTCCTATAAAATTCTTTAGCATGAATAATATATAATCTTACATTATACACATACACATATACACATACATAGGAAATGATGTTCCTGTTTTGTGTGTGTGTGTGTGTAGCTTACAGAGTTATAGGTTTCCATATGGCTTGTCCACCACCTTTAGTGTTAATATTCCCTAGTGTTAACATCCCTCCTCTCCTTCTCTCTGCTTCAAATATGCCTACAAAACTTGCCTCTCAATTGAGCACTGCTAATTATAATTGCAGTAATTTCAAATATTTTTATTTATTATCATTCTGAGTCCCATGAAAGTCACAGTCTTCATAATTTTTAAAATTTACTTCTTATCATATCTTCCTGGGAGGCCTTCCCTCGTGAAGAATTTGAACCACATATATGTCTTTGGTCATTATTGGATTTCTGCCAAGGACAGTTGCAAAAAATTGATCCTAGCCTAGCTATTTCTGGTCTTCCTTCTGTGCTAGTAATCCGGGAAAATAAAGAAAGGCAATTAGCATCTGAGGAGAGGGTATGAGAGCAGAATATCGACATAGTAGCATCTTAGGCCAGCAGAGGTGCATAAGACTATATTCAAGAGCAGAAAAGGTTCTGGGTAAGTTAAATTTCTCAAATATAATTGTTTAAATATGATAGGTCTGCTTGACACCTTGACGACAAAAAGTTTTCTTGTTTATTTAATAGCCAAAGGCACAGAGAAGGCAAGATCGTCCACAGATTACAGGGCACCACTCCTCATAGATTTTCTATGTCTGTTTTTTTTTCCATATTAAGAAATAGTTCACAGCAGTATGCCCCCTGTACACTGCCACAGTCTCCATGACTGACAGAGCAAACCCTGACTGAGGATCTGCATTCAGAATTACCTCTGTACCTGGACAACTTCTTTTTTTTAAATTTATTTATTTTTATATCAATCACAGGTTAGGTACTTTGCATCCCAGGTGTAGCCCCCTCCCTCATTCCCTCCCACCCTTCCCCACCCTCCCTCATCTCCTCCCCGCCCCCTCCAAGTCCACCAACCAGGAAGGACCTCCTCCCCTTCCATCCAACCCCAGCTTATCCTGTCTCCTCAGGGCTGGCTACAATGTCCTCCCCTGGGATCTAGCCAGTCTGTCACTCCCTGGCATGTATGGGGGAGGGTCAAAGAGTCAGCCATCAAGTTCATGACTGAAACAGTCCCTGTTTCCCTCACTAGGGTCTTCAGTCCAACACCGAGCTATCATGAGCCCCATCTGAGCGGGGGTTCCAGGCCACATCCACACATGGTCCTTGGTTGTAGAAACCATCTCATATAAGACCCCTGTGCCATGCTCAGTTTGGTCCTTATGCAGCTCCTGTTCTCCCCAAGTCTCACCAAACTCCCCTATTTCTATCATCACTTCCCAGCCTCTGCCAAAAGCTTGATCGCGAGTCTTCATATCTGCTCTGATACATCGCTAC
>CM053752.1:45234357-45327767 GCA_028658305.1 Pachyuromys duprasi
TGTTCCTCTATGTGGGCAGTTAAATTCTTCTCTATTTCTTTGAGGGCCTTGTTCATTTCCTGTTTTTGTATCTCTTTTTGTTTCTCCAATATCTGCATAATCATAGCTTTAACATAATTTTCCTGTGTCTCCGCTGAATTAAAATCTCCACTGCTTTTGGCTGTTTCTGGTGGGGCCATGGTGTCCTGATTTTTGTTGGGTGAGTTCTTTCGCCGATTTCTGGGCATTTGTTTATATATAATCAAGGAGCTATTTGTGCTTTAAGGCTTAACTTCAGTCTGGAACTGTCAATCTCTTGTGTCAGGAGTATTCTTCAAGAAGATCAGGGAGTTCCAGTGGTTTGTTAGTGTGTGTTGTTGACTCAGTTGAACTCTGTTGTGAGCTCTGTGTGCTTTGTGCTAGAGTCTGAGTTTCCAGGTTTGAGGTGTCAGCTGGGGACTCTGCACTCCACCCTGGGCTTGCTGCTAAGGGCTCTCTTCTGGACTGGAGACTTGGTCCCCCCTTCTGGTCCAGGGGCTGTGCACCACGATCTGAGATGATATTTGGGGCACACACAGTGGGTCTGGATTGGTTGCAGGCGTTGACAAGCAGTGTGCACCCAATGTAGGCAGGCCTGTTTGAAATGGTGCCCAAGGCCTTCTCTGTCTGGCCCGTGGACACACACACGGACCAAGGTGATTGCTGGCAGACCCAAGCAGTGAGCGCCTGCAGTGTTCAGTCCAGTCAAAATGGTTCCTCCGTCCCTCTCAGCCTGAGTTGGTTCCGGCGGAGGCAATAGGCGTGTGCCTACCATATGTCCGCCGGTTGAAGCAGAGCCCAGGTCTTTCCCAGACTGGCCCTCGGACTCACACATGGCCTGAGGTTTTGCTGGCTGACCTGAGCAGTGTGCGCCCGCAGTGTGCAGGTCAGTCAAAATGGTACCCGGGTTGTCCTCCGTCTGGCCCAGAGACTGTGAGATCCAGTCTAGTATGGTGGCTGCTGGCGCCCAGCACAGCTGCTCGCTCAGAATAGAGCTGTGCGCTGCCGGTCACCCAGAGATTTTTTCCGGGGAATAACTGGGTGTCCCTAGGATTTTCCCACTTGATTTTCTCACCGTAGGAGTTCTGCTCACCTGGCAATCACAAATGCTGGTGTTTTCAGTCCCAGAGTTCAGTCTCCTGGTCCCTGTGTTGTTTCTGCTGTCCTACTCCTCAGACACAGTATCCTCTTGTGGCAGCCATCTTGGATCCCCCCCTGGATAACTTCTTTAAAAGGAATTTAATCAAACAGCAGCAAAAGCTTCTCTTGCACATTCTCTGTTTTATTATCCCCAAATGTCTGTCTATGGTTTGTCTTTTGATAATTAGTTTCTTCATTTCTACTAGTTCTTTGTCATGCAGCTTATTTGTCTTAAATTCTTAGACAATGCTCACGCTGACCTTCTTGAAACTTGGAAGCCAACTTTATCTTCTGCTAATTTTTTTTATCATTAGTTACATTTTATTAACTCTGTATCCCAGATTAATGCCACTCCCTCATTCCCTCCCAATCCCACCTTTCCTCCCTCGTTTACTCTCTGCCCCTTTCTAAGTCTACTGATAGGGGAGGACCTCCTCCCCTTTCATCTGGCCCTGGTTTATCAGGTCGCTTCAGGACTGGCTGCAAAGTACTCTGTGGCCTGGGAGGGCTGCTCCTCCCTTGCTGGGTGGGGAGGTTAAAGAGTCCGCCATTGAGTTCATGTCAGAAATAGTCCCTATTTCCCTTGTTAGGCTATCCATTTGAATACTGAGCTACCAAGGGCTACATGCAAGCAGAGGTTCTAGGTTATATCCACCCATGATCCTTGGTTGGAGAAACAGTCTCATTAGGACCCCTGTGCCCAGATATATTTGGTCCTTGTGGAGCTCCTATCCTCTCCAGATCATATTAACTGCCCCTTCTTTCATACGATTCCCTGACATCTGCCGAAGGTTTGGATATGAGTCTCAGTTTCTGCTTTGATACACTGCTAGGTAGAGTCTTTCAGGGGCCATCTGTGGTAGGACCCTGCCCTGTTATTTGTTTTCTCCTACATCCCATTTGTCCTTCTTAATAAGGATTGATCATCTTACCCCAGGTCCTCTTTTTTGTTTATCTTTTTTAGGTGTATAGATTTCAGTATGTTTATCATATCTTATAGGTCTAAATAAGTGAGTATATACCATATGTGTCTTTCTCCTTCTGGGATACCTCACTCAGAATGATATTTTCTAGATCCTACCATTTGCCTGCAAATTTCATGATTTCCTCATTTTTAATTGCTGAGTAGTATTCCATTGTGTAAAAATACCACAATTTCTGTATCCATTCCTCAGTTGATGGGTATCTGGGTTGTTTCCAGGTTCTGGCTATTAAAAATAAAGCTTCTACAAACATAGTTAAGCAATGTCTTTGTTGTGTACTTGAGCAACTTTTGGATATATGCCCAGGAGTGGTATAGCTGGGTCTTGAGGAAGCGCTATTCCTAGTTGTCTGAGAAAGCGCCACGTTGATTTCCAAAGTGGTTGTACCAGTTTATATTCCCACCAGCAATGGAGGAGAGTTCCCCTTTCTCCATAACCTCTCCAGCATGTGTTGTCACTTGAGTTTTTGATCTTAGCCATTTTGACGGGTGTAAGGTGAAATCTCAGGGTAGTTTTGATTTGCATCTCTCTGATTGCATACAGATAATATCCCAACAAAATTTAAAAGAAAACAAGCAATGAATCACATTAAGACCACCAACTCCACAATAAAAGGAACTAACATTCATTGGTCACTTATATCTATCAACATCAATGGATCAACTCTCCAATAAAGAGGCACAGACTAACAGAATGGGTGCAGAAACAGGATCCAACATTCTTCTGTATCCAAGAAATGCACCTCTGCAACAAAGATAAACACTACCTCAGAGTAAAGGGCTGGAAAAATGTTTTTCAAGAAAATGGACCCAGAAAACAAGCTTAAAATCTAATAAAATAGACTTTCAACCAAAAGTGATCAAAAAAGATGAGGATGGACACTACATTCTCATCAAGGGAAAAATCCACCAAGAGGACATTACAATTCTGAACATCTATGCCCCAAATACAAGAGCGCCTATGTTCATAAATGAAACATTATTAAAACTTAAATCACACATGGATCCCAACATCTTAATAGTGGGAGACTTAACACCCCACTTTCACCAAGGGACAGATCATTTAGACAGAAGCCAAATAGGGAAACAAAGGCACTTACAGAGGTCCTAAATCAAACGGACCGAATAGATCTCTACAGGACTTTTCACCCAAACTCAAAAGAGTATACCTTCTTTTCTGCTAAAATTGATCCTCAAAGTTAACAGATTCCTTCACCTATTCAGAGGAGGTGGGTCCTTCCCCACTGTGTTCTTGACAGTTGTACATATATACATTTCCATCTAATCTATTGTTACCATCTCATGACATCTGTATAAATTAGAACAAGAGATTTTTCCTCTGTGCCACTGGTTCTCAAACTCTGATCCCAGAACTATCAGGTTTAACTCCACTTAGGAATATATTAGAAATGAGAGCGCTTCACTCAACTTATTGGGACTGAATAAGAAGCCAATACTCTTATGTTGTAACAAGCCCACAAGTGATTCTGATAAAGAGGAAAGATTCTGTTTTGAGGGATAATGCCAAGACAGCCATTAGAAGAGGAAGGGTATATCAGTCCCTACCAGCACCCCTCAACAAGGTCTCCTCACCTCTGCAGACATGCATCTTGCTTACTATGGTTCACTCATCACATCAATGCCCAGTTATATTTATATTTGAAGAGATCAAAGTGAGGAAAAGTAAGGTTCACAATAAAAACTTAGATTTATCTTTTACAAGTTGTATATTTATACTCTAGAAAACTTGTATTGATTCAATCATCAGTATTAATGCTCAACATCAAAATTTTAAAGTAAATGTCCTTTATGTCAGCAGCAATATAGTCATTCAACAGAGTTTTTAATTCTCATGTATCTTTTATATTACATTTATTTACATATTTAGGGGAAGGGATCATGCATGTCACAGGCACATGTGGGTGGGTGTCAGAGGATAGTTTGCAGGCATTAGCTCTCTTTCTACCATGTGGCATGCCAGGGGTCTAACATAGTCCATCGGGCTTGGCAGTAAATGCTCCAGCTCACAAGTCCTTGATAGACATTTGAAGATGCTGATCCTCATCATTAAGTGAGAGAAAGAATGATATACTCAAACTGTAAATAAAAGACCAGTTTACCATTGATTTAAGATGATATAAATTGAGTGCCTAAAACTCAAAAAATCAACTCATAAATAATTTTTTAAAAAATCAACTTAATTTACTAATCTAAAATTTTAGCAATGTTTATCATGACAATAATAATAAGCCATCAAATTTATTGTGCATCAGATACTAATGGTAAGCAACACATATATGTTGACAAACAATGATATGAGAGCCTAACCTTGAAGAATTGTTTAGGGTCTACAGAGAGAGCTCAGTGGCTAAGAGTAGTGGCTGATTTTCCAGAGAAGCCTGGGTCAGTTTCCAGTACCCATGTGGGCTGTCATAACCATATGTAACTGCAATTCCAGGGGATCTGATATCGTCTGACATCTGCAGGTGCTTGGCAATCAGACATGCATGTGATACATAGGCATGCACAGACAGGCACACAGACTACACACACAGACACATACACACACACACACATACACACACTGAAACACATAAAAATATGTTTAGATGTTAAAACGGGTGTTCAATATCCAATAGAGTCTTGTATATAACAGGGGGAGCAGGGAGAGGAGGGGAGAGGGGGAGGGAGAGGGAAAGAGTTGCTATCTCTCCTCATGAAATAGTTTGCTAAACGCTGATTCAGGGAATATGGTGTTTAGATTCTGTGACAAAATGACAAAGTGCTTTGGAATACATATAACAAAAACGGCTTACCGTCTATTTGAAGGAAATATAAAAAAATCAGATTGAGGCACTAAAAAGAAGAACTGGATGGATGGGAGATGCATGTTGTTTTTGAACGGGGAAACCCAGCATTTTCATCACATCTGTTCTCCCTGGTTTAGTCCAATTTTATCCACTTTAATTTTTTTAAATATTGATATGGTTTACGCATAAGAGATAATGAAAGCCTGCCTCAAAGTGCCTTCAGTATGCTTCTGTCCTTAACATATGGACAAAGCCATACCCATCCACCAGAAAATGCATACACATGCCCAATCCCTACTTCATACTTGGATGTTAATGTCCAATGACACCTTAGAACCACACCTCCAGGCAGGATCCAGATTTCTCCCACCTACTCTGCCACATATCTTCTTCGTCTCTGACAGTGGCAACTGCAACATTCCATAGACTTAGACTTTTTAAAATCTGTAGCTTAAATATATATATATATATTTAAATATATATTTAATATATAAATATTTATATATTAAAATATTTATTTTTAATAAATATTTATTTATATATTAAACTATATAAATATAAAATATATATTTAATATATATAAATATATGTATTTCTCATGTCCCACATCCTTTCAGGAAATCCTTCTGCCTTTACTTCCAAAATATATCCAGACTCCCCACCTTTCATACCCTGAAGTGCAATCAGTTTGCTTCTACTCTCCCACTCAGCAATCTCCCACTGCTCTCTGCTTTCTGTGGCTAATTCTCTCTTTAAACATCAGCCAGTTCATTTTGTTTGAAACCTAATTGGACTGTGCCATTTTGTTGAGCAAACCTTTTTCTAGCTTCTCATCTAATGCAAAGTAAAAGACAACATTATCACAGAACTAAATGACCAACACCACCTGGCACCATTCTCTCTCTGATTCGCCTCCTAATGTGGGTCCCTCTTACTTTGTTCATTCAGGCTGCTCTGGTCTCTGTTCTGTTTCTCAGGGGAAAAAAGCTGTAATCCTATATTAATAGCTTTTGTACTTGTATGGCATACATACAGTGCTCATCTGGGCCAGTGTGTCTCAACATTCCTAATACTGCCGTCCTTCAATACAGTTCCTCAGGCTGTGGTGACTCCAACCATATAATTATTTTTGTTGCTACTTCATAACTGTCATTTTGCTACTGTTATGAATCATAATGTAGACATTTGGAGATAAAGGTTTGCCAATGGTGCCATGACCAATGATTTGAGAATCACCGATCTACTCTTATCTCCTTGACATCACCTCAGTGATGACTTACCTCCAGACCTCTTCATATCTTTGCGTAGCCTTACTTTTCTTTTGCAGTCACTAGGTTACTTCTAAGTGTCATATCACACTTTGTTTTCCTTCCTACTATATCTCTAGTCTTAGAATGATGACCATGCAATAAAATGTGCAGTAAATAATTTCTTGACTGAGTACCAAATTTGGGGGAAAATTCTGGGAAGAAGAGAGAATTAAGTTCCAGATAAAAAGGGCTTACAAAGCTATGAGATATGAAACATTTTGTACTGGCAAAAAGATTATTTCCAGTGTAATTGAAGAGAATACAGAAATAGAATCAAGTGGGGAGAAAAGTTTTAAAATATATATATATGCTGGGAGTAATTCAGTCCAAAAAGCATGGTTGACAGAAAAACCAATAAAAACAACAACAATAATAACTATAACAAAAGTGAGCCAGAAGTGCTGTAAAACTTCCAGAGTGGGAACAGAATATTCATAATTCTCAAAATGAATGGAAAAATACCAAGTATACAACAGTGAGAGATTCTGAGTTGCTAAGGGGAACAGTTCATCAGCTAATGAGATTTGATCCATTTTTTAAATTCTCAGCTTTATTGACATATACCTAACAAGCAGAAAGATGTATATATATATATATATATATGTTATATTGTGGAATATGTATATTCCACAGGACAATATGATGGTTTGATTGGCATAAGCACAAAATGATTACCACAGCTGAGGTAGTAAGCATGTCTGGAACTCCACACAACCAGAAACTGGGGAAGAGGCAGGACACTTACAGTTAACTACATAATGTAATGTTTCTAACTACAGTCTCTGTGCTTCATATGAGACCTTATACCTGATCCCTAGATACTTGTTAAGATGTTTTTAAATGTCTATAGTCTGACAAAAGTCTAATTAAACATTTAAGTAAAAATTTTTATTTTTACATTGTAGAAAAATACATGGACTGTGACAGACAGTGATTGCTTCCCATTCTGCCCCTGCTCATTCCTGATGTTATTTTGAAATGTTAGCTACTTTGGGGGGACAAGAATATCGAAGTAGATAGACTAAGATTCCCCCTGGAGATAATTTATCAATAACTTAAAAAGAGTACTGTAATTTCAGGCAAGAAGCCTTTCCTTTTCTGGAACCACAGTGCCCATCTTGAAGCCATTAAGACAAAGACTTTACAGTGAAGAAAGTATATAAAAGAATGAAGAGGAGCCTGGACCAGACCAAGAAAGAGCCCATCTTCATCAGCTGATTGGAAAATTGTCACATGAGGAGTGTTTATCCTTCCTTTTCTGAACCACTGTTGAATTTTCTTTTATTTGATACAGTAGTCCAAGTTCTAACTGATATTGTTGCAGAGATCAACAGAAGCCAGGCTATTCCAGGATTCACAGAAAAATATAAAAGAGTCTGAGTTCTAATGATTGTCAGCACATAAGAAACAACTCATTACACTTAATGGCACACTTATGGCTTTTTAATAAATGTCCATCAATACTAACAAAATGGTAATATTCATGTATTTTACAGCAGATTGGAGATAATTCTTAGGTAGAGATTTTTCATATTACTACAAATACGTTTTTCCCCCCAAATGCTTCATTCTCCTCTCTAAAGGAAAATCTCAGAAAATTGCCCAGGATGCATATTGGGTCAACACTGGTGTATCACGCAACATTAGGTACCAGTGATTAAATTGACACCATCTGGACAGAAACTGTTGACTTTGCCTGATGTCAAAAGAGCAAAGGCGGCAGAAGCCGTATACAGTGACAGAAACTTTAAAGGCTCCAACCACAAAAGGATGCTGAGGTTGACAAAGCTTAGCCCCAACAGTGGTAGATAGTGTAAGGGTCTGGAAAATGCTAAAGAGCTGGAAGAAAGAATGAAACAGAGATTTCGGTGTGCAGCCTCAGGTGCCTCAACCTTATGGAGAATAACTAGAAGAGCTGCATTTTCCCTCAGCCCGCAGCACAGAGAGCCCCAGAAGAGTACCTATAGAATGAGGTTAAAATTTGCATCTCCTTACCTGTGATGTGAGGTATCAGGACTATTTGGCTAATAGATAGATAAAACAGATAGACAGTTGATAGACTAGCATTATATACACACACATATATAATAGTAATTATATGTACACATACATACATGTATATGTACACATACATGAAAATTCAGCCTTCTGGTGTTGTATTCACAAGAGAGTATCAGTGGGTTTTTTTTTCTGTCACTGATCTGACAAGTATAATTTTCAATTATAAAATTTATAGACTAACTTTATAAAGGCTATGAATTATATATAGGACATCATGTATACAAACTGATATGTACATATGGATGCATGTGTCACACAAATATAAATAGGCATATTTGTGCATGCATGTGTATTTATTGCACTTATGTCACACCCCGAATGTTGTAAATTCATCACTGTAAATTGTTAAAGATCGTGACAGATACTGCTAAATATAATGGTCAACTGAAATTCTACTGAAGTAGAAGTTACATGCAAAACTGAATAAAAATTATTGGGATGTTTAGTCCCAAGTCCAAAGAAGGCAAGAAAGAAAGCCTCATTAGGTTGGTAGGGACATGCTACCTTCCTGGAATTCAAGACTTGAGACAACACAGAACTCAAGACTTGTCATCCAGAAAACTGAGAATAAAAAGGACTCTTCTCCTAGAAAATAAAATCAGACAAACTCTGGTATATATTCTTGATTAGAAAAAACAACTAGATCCTCTCCATGCATGGTCCTCCGTTGGTACATCAGACTCTGCAGGACCTCCTGGGCTCAGATCTTTTGGTTTTGTTGGTCTCCTTGTGAGGCTCCTGTCCCCTCCATGTCCCTCTATTCCCACCCCTTTCTTCCTCCATAAGACTCCCTGTGCTCTGCCCAAAGATTGGCCATGAGTCTCAGCATCTGCTTCGGTCTCCTTTTTGGTGATTCATTTCAGAGGACCCTCTATGCATGGAGAGGACCTAGACCCCCTGCTCAGATGTGGCTGATTGGCAGTTCAGTCTCCATGTGGATCTCTTAGTGAGGGGAGCAGGGGCTGCCTCTATCATGAACTCAGTTGACTGCTCTTTGATCACTCTCTCCTGATGATGCAGCCTTGCCAGGCCACTGACAAAGATGATCCAGGCAGTCCTGAAGAGACTTAACAAGTTATGGGCAGATGGCAATAGTGGAGAAATCAGTTTCGGTGGACTAGGGGAAGGGGATTGGGGAAAGAGGGAAGGAGGATGGGACTGCAGAGTTGAGGGAGGGGGCCTTCAATTGGGATAGAAAATGAATACATTGTGAATAAAAAAATAAAAATGAAAAGAAAAAAAAAGACTTTGTCAGCACAATGATGCCTCATTGAGGGAATTAGAACTTGAAATGATCAACCTTAAATGAAGAACATGCATGTGAAATTCTTCCCTGAAATTCCAGATAAGATACATTCATTGTTGATTCATCTGGCAATGAATCAAAAACTCTGTTCCCTTTCTCTTCATCAATGGAGAAAGTTCACTTTCTCTTCATCAGATGGGTAGGCGTGGCAGCTAGGAAAACTACCATCTGCAGAGAAGCCCACAATATTGTGTGTGATATTGCCATTTGCCTCCCTAAACAGCATGGGGTGAAGTTTGTAAGTACTAAGAGTAATTTTGAAGATTAATCCCCCAAAGGAACCTTGGAATTTTTATATAATAAATTACACGTGGCTTGTATACATTATGTAATAGTTATGTTGAACATGCAAAAAGAACCTATGCACTTTTATATAATAAATTACATTCAGCTTATATACATTATGGAATAGTGCAGCATACATTAAAAAAAAAGAAACGCTAACCTATGGCCATCTGCTAACTCACTAGTTAGCAAAGTTGAAGTTTTTGGAAACTTCCAAAGCAAACTAATTTGCAAAACAGAGAGGAAGGACTTTCATGTGATTTTCAAGTATAACTTTCAATTTACAGGTCTTTTATCTGTCCTTACTTTTCATCTTCCCTTCTTCCTGTCAACATCATTTCAATCTCAGCAGTTGTATCAGCATGAGGGATTCTAAATTGCTCAAAAAACTTCCTGAATAAAAAACAATCTACTTAGGTATTTTCAGTAATTGCAAACTTAAGACATGGATTGTTGACATTCAATCATCTCTGTATACCCTGACATTAAAGTAACAGCAATGACAGTCATTGTAATAGACATACTAACAATAGCAGTAATATAACATTTATTAACAGTGGATGGAATAGTTACTGTGTTAATCACTATGTATACATTGCCTCACTAAAGTTTTGACAGCCTTTTAGCTATACTTTTAAAAGCTGAAGAAACTGTTCAGAGTTACCAATGCCACAAATTTTTGGCAGAGGCGTAATTGAACTCAGATGTCTTCTATTCCAAAGTCTGTGTCCTTGGTTCCCTCTCTACACTGCTCCTAGAGAGACTAAACTCATGCTAAGTTAGATAGTACATAAAGGGCAGGCCGAAGCCCCTGGACCAGGATTATAGGTGGCTTTACATGAAGACACAGGAAAGACACACACCCAACCTGAAGCTGCATGAGACATCTGAGAAGGCAGCCTGACAGGAGGGCACACTGATGTGTGTTATAACTAGAGTCGGACTGACTCTGAGCAGAAGCCACTCTGACAGCAGCAGGACAAAGGAGCAAGCTAAAGTGACAGATGACATCCAGTGGAAGGCAAAGCAGCTTATCTGCAGTGTAGCGAGGCCAGGTCAGGTGCTGCATGCATAACCCAGACATTATCAACACTCAGATAATTGTACGTAACAGTGGCCTTGAGTGTCAGCTCCTACATGGGTTCATCTGTATATGTACGCATTTACACTAGCCAATATTTGTGATTCATCAGACCAGGCAGCTTTGTAGAATACACAACAGCCATCCTTTTTAAATTAAATTTTTATTTTTTTATATTAATTACAGTTTATTTACTTTGTATCCCAGCTGTAGCCCCCTCCCTCATTCGTCCCAATCCCATCCATCCTCCCTCATGTCCTCCCTGCCCTAAGTCCACTGATAGGGAAGGTCCTCCTCCCCTTCCATCTGACCCTAGCTTATCAGGTCTCTTCGGGACTGGCTGCAACATCCTCCTCTGTGGCCTGGCAAAATAGCCATCCTTTTAATAGTTTAAACTTATTTATACAGACTTTTTGTTAAAATTGGTATGTTAAAACCATGGGCTTCTGTCTTTGAGGACTATTAAAGCTATTTTAAAGATGAATATTTAAAGCAAATAACACCTGCTAATAATACCTTCTGACAGCCTGAAAAGACATGTGATATCAGCCCCATATTGATAAATTGGAAAGTACACTTTTACTACGTATCACAAGTTTCCAATAATGGCAAGAGAGGTTTACATTCATTCATTCATTCATTCATTCATTCATTCATTCATTCATTCATTCATTCATTCATTCATCTACTTATTCCAGTGTTTCTTCCCCCTCCCTCACCCCCAGATCTACATAGTTACACTTTTCCTTCTGTGTAAATATTTTTCTTTTTAATTTTTTACTTTTTACAATGTATTCATTGTATATCCCAATTGCAGCCCCCTCCCTCAACTCCTTTCAGTCTCACCCTCCCTCCCTCTTCCTTCTCTCTCTTTCCTCTAGTCCACCAGAAAGGGGAGTTCTTCTCCACTACCATCTGTCCCTAGTTTATCAATTCTCATCAGGACTTCCTGGATCCTCTTCCTCTGTGGCCTGGCAAAGTCACATAGCCAAGGGCAAGTGATCAAAGAGCAGGCAATTAAGTTCATGACAGAGGCAGTTCTGGATCTCCTTACTAGGGCACTCCACATGGAAACTGAGCTGCCAATCAGCTTCATCTGAGCAGGGGGTCTAGGTACTCTTCATGCACGGTCCTTGGCTGGTGCACCAGTTTATGCAGGACCCCCTGGGCTCAGATGTTCAGATTTGTTGGTCTCCTTGTGGGGCTCCTGTCCCTTCTGGGTCTTTCTATCCCCACTGCCTTCTCCCTTAAGACTCCCTGAGCTCTGTCCAAAGTTTGGCTGTGAGGCTCAGCGTCTGCTTAGATCACCTGTTTCTATAGTTGCCTCCCATCCTTTTCCCTCTCTTTCACTTCTTCTGGTGTACTATCCTGTTTGCCATTCTGAATGATATTTAAGCATCCTCCTTAGGGTCCTCCTTGCTGTTTAGTGTCTATAGATCTGTGGGTTTTTTTTTAAATGTAATTTATTTATTTTTATATCAATCACAGGTTAGGTACTTTGCATCCCAGGCATAGCCCCCTCCCTCATTGCCTCCCACTTTCCCCATCCCTCCCTCATCTCTTCCCTGTCCCCGCCAACTCCACCAACAGGGGAGGACCTCCTCCCCTTCCATCCGACCCCAGATCATCTTGTCTCCTCAGGGCTGGCTGCAATGTCCTCCCCTGGGATCTAGCCAGGCTGTTACTCCCTGGCCTGTATGGGGGAGGGTCAAAGAGTCAGCCATCAAGTTCAAGACTGAAACAGTCCCTGTTCCCCTTACTAGGGTCTTCAGTTGGACACCAAGCTACCATGGGCTACATCTGAGCAGGGGTTCTAGGCCATATCCATACATGGTCCTTGGTTGGAGAAACTGTTTCGTATAAGACCCCTGGGCCCTGCTCAGTTTGGTCTTTGTGGAGCTCTTGTTCTCCCCAAGTCTGTGGATTTTAATATGGTTATCCTATATTATACTGCTACTATCTGCTTGTAAGTGAGTATATACCATGCTTGTCTTTCTGGGTCCAGGTTACCTCACTCAAGATAATTTTTTCTAGCTCCACTCATTTGCCTGCAAGATTTCATGATTTCCATGTTTTTAATAGCTGAGTAGTATTCTATTGTGTACATGTGCCACAATTTATGTATCCATTCTTTCATTGAGGGACATTAGGTTGTTTCCACATTCCGGCTGTTACAAATAAATCTGCTATGAACATAGTTGAGCAAATATCTTTGTTGAATGGTAGGACATCTTTTGGGTATATGCCTAGGATTGGTATAGCTACATCTTGAGGAAGCACTATTCCCAATTTTCTGAGAAAGCAACAGATTGATTTCCAAAGTGATTCCCACCAGTAATGGAGGAGGGTTCCTCTTTCTCCACATCCTCTCTAGCATTTGCTGTCACTTGATTTTTTTATCTTAGCCATTCTGATGGGTGTCAGAATATCAGAGTTGTTTTGATTTACATTTCCCTGATGACTAAGGATGCTGAGCATGTTTTCCACCATTTGATATTCCTCTGTTGAGAATTCTCTGTATCCCACTTTTTAATTGGATTACTTGATTTGTTGGTGTCTAATTTCTTGAGTTCTTTATATATTCTGGAGATTAGTCCCCTGTTGTATGTAGGGTTGGTGAAGATCTTTTCTTGTTCTTTAGGCTCTGGTTTTGTTATGTGGACAATGTCCTTTGCTTTACAGAAGTTTTTCAGTTTCATGAGGTCCCATTTATTAATTGTTTCCTCAGCATTATAAAGTATCATCATTACAAGTCAGACTCTTATAGAAGCATAAACAGACATTTAATTATAATGCTATTAAAGCCTCACAGAAGTTTAGGATATTATGGGATCACCATACAGGAGACTGAAGCCCAAGACTTTAGCCCAAGACTTAACCTGGAATTCTGTAGTTGTTCTCTAAGGAAGAAAGTAAAACAATTACAGGCATAAGAAGTACTTAATGCAAGTTCCACAATGGGGGAAAATTGGGAGACTCCGATGAATGTGAATGTCACCAGGGTGAAATCAGAAGGAAGAGAGAAAGTCCTCAAATGAGGCAAGAAAGGGGAATAATGCAGGGGAATAATTTCCAGCTCTACCCCTAATTTACAACTGTATTAGGGTGCTGAGGAGTCACTGAAAAGATTATAAAGCTGGGGTGTAATGTACTACTAATAAAAAGCCAGGGGTGCTCAGCAGCCCTGTTTATATGTTAATGGTACCATCCTAACAGCAAGAAGATCTGATCACCCTTGTTGTACAGAGGAAAACATTCAGCCTTAGAAAAACTCAGGATAACCAGCTAGCATGCTTTTTCTTGGGGGAAAATTATTTTCCAGATCCCAACATTAATTTAGTTGTCTGTCGTTCTCAGTGTAGGATTGAGCCTGGTGGGCTTTCCCCATCCACTTGGTCATGTCTCTCATTGTAGACCTTGTTGTGCTCATGTTAAGGCAGTCCACGTTGAAAAGAGTTTATATGTGTAGATTTTTGCTTCATAATAACCAGATGTAGAACAGGAAACCCGGGAATGGGCAGGCAGATGTGTATTTCACAGTTGCACCAAGTAGGGACCAAGCATTCAAATCTATGAGCCCATGGGAGGCATTCTTATTCAAACCACCACATCTCACTCCCTGCCCCCCATAGGCTCATGGCCATATCTGCAAAATGCATTTAGTCAAACTTCAAAAGTCCTGAGATCCTTTCACAGTTACAACACCGTTAAAAAGTCCAAAGCCTCTTCTGAGATTCAAGGCAATCTCCTCATTTTTGCCTCACTTCAGAGGTTTAGTTCACTATCATCATAGCAGGAAGCATGGAAGCATGCTGGCAGACAGGGTGCTGGGGAAGCAGCTGAGCATTCTGCATCTTGATCCCCAGGTCCTCTTTCTTGCTTATCTTCTTTAGGTGTATAGATTTCTGTATTTTCATCCTATCTTATAGGTCTATATAAGTGAGTATATGCCATGTGCATCTTTCTGCTTTTGGGATATCTTACTCAGGATGATCGTTTCCAGGTCCTACCATTTGCCTGCAAATTTCATGATTTCCTCATTTTTAATTGCTGAATAATATTCCATTGTGTGAAAGTACCACAATTTCTGTATCCATTCCTCATCTGAGGGACATCTGGGTTCTTTCCAGGTTCTTCAGTCCTGAAAACATTCATACAAGTCACCTTATACAGACTGAGCAGATTGTAGTTAAGAATGTGTGTGTGTGTGTGTGTATGTGTGTGTTGTGTACACATGTGCTAACAATTAATGAAAAAAGGCCTGGAATTAGAGAGAAAACCAAGAAGGGTATATGGGATAGTTTGGAAGGGTTAAAAAGAAGGGAGAAATGCTGTAATTATATTGTAACCTGGGAGCCTACCACAGAGGGCCTCTGAAAGACTCTACCTAGCAGTGTGTCAAAGCAGATATTAAGACTCATAACCAACCCTTTGGCAGAGTTCAGGGAATCATATGAAAGAAGGGGGAGTTAGTAAGACCTGGAGAGGACAGGAACTTCACAAGGACCAAATATATCAGGGCACAGGGGTCTTTTATAGGACTGTTCAACCAAGGACCATATATGGATATAACCTAGAACCCCTGCTTGGATGTAGCAAATGGTAGCTCAGTATCCAAGTGGGTGTCCTAGTAAGGGGAACAGGGACTATTTTGGACATGAACACAGTGGCTGGCTCTTCGACCCCCCCACCCCCCAAGGGAGGAGCAGCCTTGCTAGACCACAGAAGAGGACATTACAGCCATTCCTGAAGAGACCTGATAAGCTAGAGTTAGAAGGAAGGGGAGGAGGTCCTCTCCTATCAGTGGACTTAGAAAGGGGCAGGGAGGAGATGAGGGAGGGATGGGGAGAGTGGGAGGGAATGAAGGAGGGAGCTACGGCTGGGATACAAAGTACATAACCTGTGATTAATATAAAAAATAAAAATTAATTAAAAAATAAAACAACAACAACAATAAAAAAAGAAAAACTCAGGAGCTGATATCAGACAGCCTGGAAAATACAGAGCTTGGATTCATGCCCAGGCAGTTTGGCCCTAGTACTCAGATGAACTGATTGCCTGGACTGGCCCCTAATGAGCACCCCTGTGTTTCAGAGAAGAATAGCCTGGGAATGTTTCATTCATATTTCTTCAGCTGGCTGTCAGCAAGCACTAACAGGGCTACAAGAAATCACTGGGCATCTAACTGCCACTGCTCCACAAGAACAGGCAGAGAGGCCTTTTGACAAATGTGAATACCATCACCAGAAGTACTTTTAGCACCCATGGACATTCTGCACTTAAGAGGCTCTACAAAAATGGGAAGCAGTCCATATTTCAGCATGTTCCATTAGGCTGTCATATACCTTCCCCACATTTCCTCCCTTATGGAGAGCCTAGGATTAATAGAACCTTTGCTTAGTGAAAGTTTTCTCCCCTTACTTACCCAGACACCCTGTCCTCTGCTCCTGATCTCACAATAAAATAATTTTAACATGAGATGTGCAAGGTCAAACACACAGCTGCAGCCAACCTTTAACGATGAGTGGAAACATCGTTAAAGAGATTTGCTTTCCTTGGACCACCCACACCTCTCTAGCAGTGGAATGATGATAAGCACCCTCATACAAAAGAAGCCAAAAAAAATTGTAAAACATGGCTGCACCCTATTTCAGAATGTAAGAAACAAGGGGAAAATATAAAAAGCTTTGTAAGGTTTTAATCATATATTTCTCAATAAGGAAAAGCCAGAGGCTGTATGTGTTTCTGTGTGTATGTGCATGTTGGTGTGTGTGTGTGTGTGTGTGTGTGTGTGCGCGCGTGTGCGCGCTTGCATACACTCGCAACTACCCATAAACTTGAGAGGCTGATAGAAGAAAGGACATTAATACTTACACATGTTCCCGGAACAGGCTTGGTTGTTTCAGCCAGAGCTTTGCCCTTCCTCTAATCAGGTCAGCTTGGCTGTCTCACACCTAGCCACAATACTTTTCCAGTGTTCTGAAACTTTTTGAGGTTTAATCCTATTATTAATTTTAGCCACTGTATTTGTTTTAGTCATAAAATCCAGCATAGTTTAATTTTATAAAAATTTAATCACCTCAGGTAAGACCTAAAATACTTTAATACTCATTTCTAATTTGCTCTCAGCAACTTTCCTTCCTCAGCTGTGAAAAAGACTAAGGGAGTTTCCATCTCCACAGAATTACCTATTCTTGACCTTCAATTTAAGAAGAATCATGTTCTAACTTCTTTGTAACTAGACCCTTTCACTTAAGGTCATTTTTTTCAAGCCTCAACTGTGTTATAGCATGTGCCAGCTTTTTCTTCTTTTTATTGATGAATAATATTCCAGGGTTTGATGCATTCATTCATTAACTGCTGAACATTTAGATTGTGTTATGATATTAACATGAAGTGTCCCTCATGGGTTTATGCACAGAAGCTTTGTCCTGGTGGTACTGTTTTCAGAGACAGTAGAAATTTTTAGAGGTAGGAACTAATGAAGGAAGGAAGTAACAGGGGGTTCATCTTTGTAGGCTCATGTTGTTTCCTGGCTTTTCCTGAATATGATTTCTTTAACAGTTTTCCTCTGCCATACCTTCCTCCTACTTTGTCACAGATGCCTGGCAATAGAGCTAGCCAGTCTTGATCTGACACCATGAATCAAATGTAAACTTTTTTCCCCCTGTATTAGCTTGAGTTACTGCTGCTGTAAAAAGACAGTATGACCATGGCAACTACTATAAAGGAAGACATTTAACTGAAGCTGTCTTACAGGTTCAATTACCATCCATTACCATCATGGTAGGAAGCATGGAGATACTCAGGCATTCATGATGCTGGAGAAGGAGCCAAAGGTTTTGGTACCTTTCCACAGCCAATCAGTTCATATTTCAATATCCCCTTTTGTGTTTCAACCAATAGACGCTTACCAGGCTGGGATTCCTCTATTTGGGCATGTTGGGAGGGACTGGGACCATTAAATCACCCTCGTACCCTGAGCTCAGGGCTCTATTCTTGGTGAGGGTGTGAGCCCAAGCTCAAACTTGTAATACAAAGATCTTCATGTGTTTTACAATGGACTCTACTCCTGGAGGTTTTTTTTTTTTTTAATTTTTGGCGGAGGGTGGGGGGTGTCTCAGGAATCAGGCACAATACTGTATCCACAGGCAGCAGGAAGAGAGAGTAAAACTGGTCCTGGCATGAGCATTTGAAACCTAAAAGCCCACCTCCAGTGACATACTTCTTCCAATGGGCCACACCAACTCCAACAAGGGCTAGCTTCCTAATGACACCCCTTAAGCATTCAAATATGAGCCTTTGGGGGCCATATGCAAACTACTGCACTCCCTTAAATTATTTTTCTCAGGTATTTATCACATCAATAAAGAGTGTATGTAATAAGTTTATGGATGTTATTGGAGGGAGAATATATTTTTATTTATTTATTTAATTTGCATCCTGATTGCAGCACCCTACTCTCCTCCTAGTCTCTCCTCACATACCCCTGCCACCCATTCTCCAATTTCCTTCTGGCGTGTAGCCTTTGGTAAGTTGATCATGCTCCATAGACTGGCTCCACACTCATGTGTATATGGGTAGCACAAATTGGACTCAGTGTGGTAGTTTAAAAAGAAAGAAAGAAAAATGACAGAAAGTTTGGGAAGAGTTCAGAATAAGGGTAGGGGAAGAGTTAGAGGTGAATATGATCAAAATATATATTACACATGTGTAGAATACTCAAAGAATTAATAGACTATTATGTTAATAAAATGTTCTGCTAGTACATTTCTAGTTTGGGTTATTTTGATCATGTTCTATGAACATTCTATTAACACTTATGCTCACATTTTTGCATGTGAGAGGTTTCATTTTTGTTTTTGAGAAATATACTTACATGTAGGAGTCAAACTAATAAGTCATGGAATGCAGCAACTTTAAACATTTATAGGAATTGCCAAATTGTTCACAAAGTGACCACATCATCTTGCATTCCAAAAGGTAATATGACATGTTTTTGTTTACATGCCTTTACATACTCATCAACCCTTAACTTTGTATTTTCAATTAGAGCCCTAATGTATTTGGCTAGATAGCTCATAGTTTTGATTTCCATCTCACTAATGAGATAGCTTGCTAGTTTCCATTTTACTTTGACACAAGCTGAAGTCATTTTGGAAGAGAAAACCTCAGCTGAGAAAATGTCCCCACTAGAGTTTCATAGGGAAGCCTATGTGACATTTTCTTGATTGATGATTTATGTGCAAGGGACCAGCTCACTTAAGCAGTACTGCCCATGGATCGGTGGCACTGGATGCTATAAGAATACAGGCTCTAGAAAGGGAATTAATGGCTGTCTCTGACATGAATTCAGTGGCAGGCTCTTTGATCACCTTCCCCTGGGGGGGGGTGCAGCCTTGCCAGGCCACAGAGGAAGATGATACAACCAACCTTGATGAGACCTGATAGGCTAGGGTCAGATAGAAGTGGAGGAGGACCTCCCCTATCAGTGGACTAAGGAATGGGCATAGGGGAGAAGGGAGAGGATGGGTGGGACTGGGAGGAGATGAGGGGGTGGATTACAAAGTGAATAAATTGTAATAAATAATAGATAGATAGATAGATAGATAGATAGATAGATAGATAGATAGATAGATAGATAGATAGATAGATAGATAGAATGCAGGCTGAGTAAGCCATGAGGAGCAAGCCAGAATCAACACTACTCCATGTCCTCTATGTCAATTCCTCCCTCCAGGTTCCTGCCCTAACTTCCCTAGATTATGTACAGTGATGTAGAATCGTAAGCTAAATAAACCTTTTCCTCCCCAAGATGCTTATGGTTCTGAAGTTTTATCACAGCAATAAAAACCATAAGTAACATAACTAATGATGCTGAATATTTTTTCATGTGCTTATGACTATTTGTATATCTTCAGAGGAGTATATATTCGAATTATTGCTCCATATTTTTACAAATATGGCCTGTGTATGTTTTTATTATTGATGTTTAGGAACACTTTATATATTCTGAACAAAAATTTCTTATCAGCTATATGGCTCACAAATCGTTTCACTTCTATGGGTACCAATGCATAGTAAAATGCTTACTAAACGCCAAAAGTGAGTATTCTTGTATTACTCCCCATCCCCAAAAGAAAGCATTCTGTCTTCCACCTTTACCTCAATGGTAACTTGGTTTTATACATGTGACCTTCATGAGTTTAAGGAATTTACATAGACTTATAGTTTGTTGAATATTTTTATTCATGAAAAGATGTCAATTTTGTAGAACTGTTTATCTGTGATACTGAGATAGTCTCCAATTTGATTTATGTAAAAGTTTTGAATAGTATTTATTTTCTATTTATCTATTTATCTATCTATTTATTTATTTATTTATTTATTTATTTATTTATTTTTGAACTCTATATTCCTGTTCTACTGGGTCCCTCTGTATGATTCTCAATCCTTCCCATTTCTATCTAATGTCAAAAGCCTTATGTATATAATAGAATCAATGGACTATATATCATCTCCAGTGTGATTGAAAATGGAGTATTGAGGGCTTTATCTTCTCCAATTCATTTGTTTTGCTTCATAATCTTAAAAATATTATGAGGTTGACTTTGTCAAACAAAGGCGTTCAGATTCTAGGTCAACAATGAACTGTACAAGATTTGAATTTCTTATTTTTAAGTAGAATATGTTGAGGCATATTTAAAACCAGAAAAGTTTATTTCTAGGATGTTTGATGGTTACAGAACATAGCATATAGAGGTTGCATCTTCATTTCTATAGCTAATGAACCTTGATAATATTGCATTATTCAACAGCTGGGAGGTTTTCTTCTAAAGCCATTTGGCCATCATCATTATCATTATATGAATACTATGTGAGTAATATAATTGAATTTCTCAAATGAAGCACAATTCAGTATATCTTGGGGGCAGTTAGGTTAGCAGACATATGGGGGTAAAATCCATATTGCTTTATTTCCAATGTGTTCTCCCTAGCCTCCCTGCCATCACCTTGCAATTTAGCACTACTGAGGAATTTTACTCCTGTGGTACCACGTAAGGGAGTTGCAAGTTTCCATCTCCCTTCATGCTTTTCATGTAGCCACAGGCAAGATGGGCTAAGGAGGAATATAAAATAGTTTTAGAGCCTGTCTTATAGAATGATACTCACCTAGCCTTGAGTTTTGCTTTTATTATATATTAGCTTCAGGTAAGTCATACTCTGTTTCCCATTTTTCATATGAAAGTCATTACATATACATCATGTTTTACTGAGAGCTGAATAAGAAATATATTTGTCAGGTCAGTGCCTGACACCTTGCTAGTCGGTCTATTGGTATTACTACTTTTATATTACTAATATTTTGCTATTAAGACTGTCATTTATGATAAAGAAAGTTTGGACCCTATTCTTTCCCTCCAGCAGCTAGCTCAGTATCTTCTGTCCCTGATCCAAGACTTTTGAAGGTATATGCCAAGCTCAAGCTGTTGCTGTCACTTAGATTATTCAGTATTTACTGAATAGTAAGATGGCACAGCCCAATGGGAACACAGAAGGAGGTAGTACAGCCTACACTACACTCAATGGAGAAGAGATCCTGGGGCTGTCTGGATACGACTGTGAACTCCACATCCAAAGAGACCATGTGAACCATCCCAGTCACAGCTCTCAGGGAATGTGGGGGCTTGTGACTAGACCAGGTTATTTGGAATTTAATCAACTTAATATTAAATCATGCAAGTCCTTCTGTCTAATATGTTCATTGCTCCTAAAGAGTCATGTGAGGTATGGAAGCCCACGTCAATCAGACCGTTGTTTTCTTCTGCTTCATCTCACATATGTCAGCTGGATTGATGTACTAAAAACTAAGAGACATTTCTTTCTAAATAAAGAAAACTCTAATTTGAATAAACACCCCCTGCCAAACTCTCACATTAAGAGGTTTCAACGCACTTTGAAGCTTATGGCTTAGCTATCCCATTAATACTAATCTTAGAATCCATGCCTGCCAGATTCATTCTTTTGCAGAGAGAGAGAGAGGGCAAGAGAGAGAGAGAGAGAGAGGGCAAGAGAGAGAGAGAGGGCAAGAGAGAGAGAGAGAGAGAGAGAGAGTTGACAGGATTTTTGAAGCCAACTTCACCTTCTAGAATTGCTCAGTATTTGACTTTCTACTTTCTTAGAATTGGTCCGAAGGTCAAAGGTGTGAAGAATTATGGATAAAACATTACTGTAGAGGCTATCACTCCCTCTGGTTAATTAATATTACATTCTGAGTCCAGAAACCCATTCTGTAATTGCTTTTTAAAATTTTATTACATGGCTCAGCCCAGGTAAGTGGCATTTAGAGAGGTCTAACTCTGTCCATGCCCCTAAAGTAAAATAAGCAATACCATCCTATCAAAATATTGTACTACAAACTAGACTTATTTATGTTGGGCAAAAGTTCAGACCTGACTCCATGCTTCACTATGGAATTAACTTGACTTTGTAGACACAGTGTTGGTTACATTTGCCAGGATTTTTCTCTGCTTCTATGGATTCATGCTTTCCCCCTTATTTAGTTTGAAATTTTCTTTCCAAACATTGAAGTCAAATAGTATCACAGGAAGTTCTCAGGAAACAATTCTCCACAGTCAGATAAATGAATAGAAAATACTCTAAATAGGTTTAATATTCTGCTAAACAAGTATTCAAATGTGTGTTTTCAATATGTTAGTGGTTGCAAAGGAAGAGGGACATCTATACTACCAAAGAGAGTAGACTGGCTCTCTAGGTGTGTTACATATTACCACGTACAGCATTGTTGTTAAAATAAGGATAGTACGTGCTTATTATATGACAGTTGGCAGTTCATAAAGGGATTTCACTTATGTTATCTCATTGGTCTCCATAGCAATTAAAGAAAATAATGAAGACCTAGATTCTTATTTCCAAATCAGTTTTACAGAGGAGCATTCCCATTACAGAATTGGGTATGTTGATACCTATCCTATTGTCTGTCTTCAGATCACTTTCCTAAGAGTTTGATTAAATTTAAATTAGTAAATCCAGTCTATATTTTTCATTCAGAAAATCTTCCAATAATAACTTGGAGCCTACAAACCCTGAAAGGTTCTGTAGGAGTAAAAAGTTAGTAAGAGAAAAGCTCTGCTTTATAAGAATTAAAAATCTAGTTGAAGAAGAATGAAAAAATAAATCATTGTTTTGAAGAACACAAAAATCTAGTTAAAGGGGTCAAAATAGTAAACTTAATGAAGTACCTAGAAATGCTAAATAAAGAAGGAGTCCAGAAGCCAGAGAAGATACAGAAATACTTGATCTTTAGCAGGGATTTAAAAGGTAAATAAGTTTTTGGTTGTGAACCTAATCTTTAACTGCCAATCCATCTCTACCAGGTATCTTTGAGACTCCTAACAGTGAGAGCAAGGGCTTCCTCTTATTCTCTTGCCTGCTTTTTGGACACTTTTCCTCCCACTGGGTTGCCTCTTCTAGCCTTATATGATGGTTGTCCAGTCTTATCGCAACCTGATATGCCAATGTTTGGTTGATGTCCCTGAGAGGTCTTCCCTTTTCTGAAGAGAAATAAAGGAGGAATAGATTGTGGTAAAAAAAGAAAAAAAAAAAGGAGGTTGCTAGAAGGGAAGATCAGAAGGAGTGGAAGCTATGATTGGTATATAATATATAAGACAATAAATAAACAAAAAATCTTAAAGATAAAAAGTTTAAATAACAAAAGGAAACAAGATGAGCGAGTATTCCAGAAACAGAAAATGATCAAAGCCCCAGAGTCAGGGAGAACCATAGCCAACTGGTGAAAATGAGGCTGTTCAGGAAGCTAGAAAGGATATGAGAGTGTGAAATGACAGATGATGATGACACCGTGAAGAGAAATCTAGTTTCAATCCAATCTGTTATCTATATTTTATTACTCAACCTCATGTACATCAAATCCTATGAATGACCCTTTCTATTTAAGAGGAATCTTAAATTATTTAATAAGAAATATGTGGCCCCTGCATGTACAATGTGATGTTTGTCCAACAGGGGTCACTGTGAACAAAAACTGAAAACAAGCCTTGTTGACTGATTAGGATTACAGTGCTGTGGAGAGATTGGAGTGTTGCAGGCTCAGAGACTAATTATACTATCTTGGGCCAGTTCTAGCCCCCAGAACAACCATTCCTTGCCCACCTGTATGTCAGAACTAACATCCTGTGACTAACATATTAAAAACCATTTGGAATGTCTTAACTTAGCAGACCCACTAGCATTTGTCAACCCAAAAGCTCAGATAGCATCTTGGGCCTATAAAAAAACTTCCCCCAACTCACTGTACCTGCCTCTGTGATGTACCTACCATGTGTTTTAAAGTTTCTTTGTTCTTTAAAAATATAAACACTTCATGAAACTGCTTGGACATTGGAAATTAAGGTAACCTAAATCTACACTTCCTTGGCCAGGGTTACTCAAAAAATCTCCAAAATAAACTCTTACTTTCCATACCCTATTTTTAAAATTAAATTTTAAGAGGACATCAAGGTTTGTAAATAGGGATCACATCTTCTGAATGGAGGGTACGTGGTGATCCCACCCCCTGGAAGCACTTGCTCTATGGTAGAAGTACAGAAAATACAGGCATTGTGGTCAGAAAAACAGTATCTGGGTGCCACAGTTCACCCTTGGTGACTATGTGAAGAAAGCAGACAGCCCTTGAAGCCCGGGACAGAAAGTCATGCCTAAAGAGGAAAAACAAACAAAATGAAGAACTCCAAGCCAGGTGTAGGCTTCTTGGACTATAACGCTTTTTAAACACTGGTGATGACAGATTCCCAGAAAGCTTTCCTGAGGAGATACATCTTAGGGCTGTGAGGATGGGATCACCAGGTATCCATCTTACTTCTCTACTCTTCTTGTGACTTCTGTGTGCCTCTTTGTTTTCTCCTTGAGGATCTTTCAATTATAAACATTAAATAACACATACTTGTTGAAGCACTTCTTTAGAAGAGGTCTGTGGACCTTGGAGAATATTTCTTGGATTTATCTAAAAATGTGTTTCCAAGCAACACTACCTTAAAGACTTGCAGCATGCCTAGATCTTGCTGTGGTTCTATTCTATCAGAGAAAGTCTTTTCACTTATAGTAAGGTCTCAGTGCCAGTCTTTGCCTACTGACTTTACCCTGTATATCCAGATTCCTGAACTTTTACAACCCTTTCTCACAGTGCTCAAACACAATGTCTTCCTTTTCAAGTTCCTCTTATCTCTTTTTTTTTATTTATGCATGCTAGTCTGTCTTCTTCTCCAGTAGTCTGAAGGCATGCTCTATCTTCACCAATCTGTTTTTATGTCTGGACATTTCCTGATGTGCAGACCTAGCCCAAATGTCACCTTTTTGTTTTTTTTAAAACAGGACCTCCGTGGCCTAATATATGCAGCTGTCTTCCTCTGTCATACTACTAATCATTATCACATTGCTCTGCTCCATTTTCTTCTTGTCACTGCCACTAAAATACCTCATTTAGGTCTTTATTTATTTATTGTCAATGTCTGTATTGATTATACTTTTATTCATGTGATAAAACATCATAACCAAAGTGACTTTTAGAAAAGTTTATTTAGACTTATGATTCCAGAGGGATAAGAATCCATAATGGCAATGTGGAGGCATGGTAAAAGCAACTAGAAGCTGAGAGTTCAAATTATGTGTTTAATACTCAATCATTCAATTTCATACCTGCTCAAACAAGACAATCTGTCTTAAGCCTCCCCTAACTATCAACTAGAGACCAAATTCAAATGTTCAATAGTATGGGGGATATCTTATTTAAACCACCATAGTGCCCTTCACTAGACTATAAATTGTTTGCAATTTGCCTGGATGCTCAAACTTACCACAGGGCTTTATGCAAAAAAAAAGCAGTCATTAAATGTTCCCCAAATAAATATGTTCATGAAAAAGCAAAAGGCAGATTGAAGGTAAGTTAAGGTCTGTCCTACACTCGCAGTTGAATTTCTTTTGGACTTTTCCAGGTGAAGGAGGAATGAGCATATACAATGCCATATCTGTTCCATCTTAACATCTTCCATGATACACGGGGCTTTGCGTCGGTTTCATCACATTGTCCTCAATCCCTTGCCCTTCATTCAAATCCACCATATTCTCCATCCCACATCTTCACTCTCCCTGTGCATTCCATTTCTGTGAGTGTCAGGAAGCATAAGTACGCTCATCATTATCTAAGATAATGTCTTAGCATACAAGGCTCCACACTCACAGAAATTATCTCTAAATGAAATGCCCTATACACACCCATAAAGTTGTCATAATAACTCTGTCACTCTATTTTTAAGCACTATCTTCTGCATCTCTTAGTTACTTATGAAAATTTCTAACACAGTTCTACATTCAATGCAATCGTTTTTAGTTTTCTAGGAATAGTGCATTGAATACACAGGACACAATGACAGGAAACAGGTTGAGAGGTGTTGCTCACTCTGGTGCTACTGATGATATCTAGAATTGGGCAAAAGTCAGAAGGCTAATATCTTGAAATTGAATTGCTTTGCTGGGCTGCTTTGTTGTGAGAAAGCCAAGCAGGAACTAAAACCAGGAGAAAACTCTCTTTCCTCAGTTCAGGCTTCTGGCTTATGATCTCCCTGCAAGCAAGGGGCAGCCAGCTAAAGAGGAATGCAGTAGACACAGTCCTGCCCCAGTGTCTTGAAGCCAAGCAGAGATGATCGAGTAGGGAGTTGAGAGACAACAGCTTAGGAATGGGCACATCCAGGCAATCACCCTTTTATTACTGTCTCTTCACTGGCTGCTTTTCCAGATGACTATTTCATTTTTCTTCTATTTCAAATTACCAGTGTCTTCTCCTTCATTGATACACTCAGTTGATGGTCCTAGTTCCTGTTTCATAGTTAAAAAAAAAAGAAGCGATCGAGAGAGAGTATTGGATTGATCCCACCAAATCCACCATTTGCCAGCAAAGTCTGGTTGAGGAGACCGTTTCATGCATAGATGCTCATTTGGAATTAAACTCACTGTTATGTACCAGACTTGGGCTTTTCTCCCTTAATGATGCATGTTATGCCAACAATCCTTTCATCTCATTCTCTTAGCTCAGAAGCCATGAGCTTTCCTGTATCTGCCAGCTCTTTTTTATTTTGGTTGTGATTGTATGATTAATGTGGCCAATGGACTTAGCAGACATGAAAAATGCCCGTTTAAAGGTAATGTAATTTCAAAAGTGTAAGATGAAGTATAAACCAGTGTTTCTTTCCTTTTATACTCTGTGACATGATGCTGCAATATAAAAAAGAGCAGTCACCCTCCCTATATATCCTGACTGTGTGGAGACATTAAGAATGCTATTTTAATTAATTAATTAATTAATTAATTAATTAATCAATCACAGCTTAGTTCCATGCCATGCATGCTCTGTTTGGCGGTTTAGTCTCTGAAGTCCCCTGTGGATACAGGTTAGGTGATTCTGTGCCTCTGAGGTGCCCTTGGCTCCTTCAATCTTTCCTCCTTCTCTTCCACAAGACTCTTCAACCTCTGCCCAATGTTTGGCTTCAGGTCTCTGCATCTGTTTCCATCAGTTTGCTGGGTGAAGCCTCTCAGATGCTAGTTATGCTAGGCACCTGTCTGCAAGTACGGAAGAACATCATTAATAGGGTCAGGGGTGGGCTGTCTCTCATAGCGTGTGACTCAAGCTGGGCCAGTCATTGTTTGGCTATTCCCTCAATTTCTACTCCCTCTTTACTTCTGCACATCTCATAGGCAGAAAAAATTGTGGGTCAAACCTTTTGTGGCTGGGTTGGTACCCCAATCCCTCCCTTGGAGGTCTTTTCTGGTTACAGGAGATGGCCAGGTCAGGTTCCATATTACCTGTTGCTAGGTGTCTTAGCTGGAGTCACCCTCCTAGATTACTGGGGGTTTACATCGTCCTGGGTTTCTAGTTCATCCAGGATGCCCTCCCTGCATTGATTCCAGTTCTTTCTCCCAGTATTCTCTCCTTCAGTCCTCACCCACACTTGATCCCTATGCTCCCCTCCCCATCTCCTCCCTCACCTGGTCCCCTCCATCCATCCATTCCAGGTGTCTATTCTATTTTTCCTTATCAGTGATATTCAAACATCCCTCCTTGTGCCCTCCTTGTTATTTAGCTTCTTTGGGTCTGTGGATTGTAGCATGGTTTCCCTGTACTTTATGACTAATATCCATTTATAGGTGATTGCACACCATATGTGTTTTTCTGGATCTGGGTTATTTTACTCACGATTTTTTTTTTGGTTCCGTCAATTTGCCTGCAAATTTCATGATTTCCATGTTTTTAATAGCTGTGTAATAGTCCATTGTGTAACTGTATCGTATTTTCTTTAGGCATTCTTCAGTTGAGGAACATCTAGGTTGTTTCCAGTTTCTGGCTATTATGAATAAAGCTGCTATGAACAAAGTTGTGCTTGTATCCTTGTGGTATGGTGGAGTATCTTTCGGTATATGCCCAGGAGTAATGCTGTAGCTGGATCTTGAGGTAGCACTATTCCCAGTGTTCTGAGAAACTGCCAGATTGACTCAATTGGTGGTATAGCGTTGAGCATAGCTGTCTCCTGAGTGTTATTTCTTTAATTTCACCCCAGACTTGCATAAACTCTGATCTCTTTAACTCCCCAATTTTTGGTTTATTAAGCTGCTTGTCTCAGTCTAAGGTCTTCATCTTGTCCTACACCTCCTGAGACACAGAAATACTCACCCCTTGGCTTTTCTAGCTCTATTTCTGAGTAGTATTCAAGCACTAATGTTCAAAAATAAGCACTCATATCATTGGCCACTTTTGCTACTAACAATGCAGACACTGACTCTCAGTAACTGAAGAAGGAAAATGGAGTGAAACAGTTCCATGTTTGGAAATAAACAGGAAATACACCTCAGGAATGTGGCTGGCCCATGATTTGGTTGTACCTGAGCAATTCTGTTAGGCACCATATTTGCCAGGGTGCAGGTGTGTGTTTCTCAGTGTTGACGCCTAGCACATAAATACGAGGCATTTTTGGCAGACATCTAGAGTTTAGAAATGCAGAAGTTTCTGATCATGGATGCGAATAGGAGTCTTTGGGATGAGTATCAATTTTTCTAAGCACTAGTGAGCTCCCTAATATTGTGGTTGAGTAGTAGTTTATCTGTATTAAAAAACAAAACAGAGCTGAAAAATGAATTCAACAAATTGAGTGAATGAAAACCCTCAGGGCAGAGTTAGATTTTTTTTCAACTCCCTATTACTACCGCATCTCGGTTTTTGTACAAATGTTTCTACTTTTGTAGAAATGACTGCCACAGTTGAAAAATGAGCAGTAAAATTTAGGACACTTGAAAAATTAGCAAAATAATAGCAATAAGAAGAGAAGAAAAAATAATTGTATATCCACATCACCCAGTGTCTCAATTTGCACTCTCTTTATAATCAATGTGAAAGATTATTCAATGTGAGATGTTGAAAATATCCTCTGTCACCTCCTGTGTAGAAAGGATTTGAGGTTGATTGGAGGGCAGCTGAAGCTACTACTATACTACTATACCTGAAGAGGAAACTATCTCAAGTATCCTCTTCATGTCTTCAAACATGGGAGAGTGCATAAAAACAGAGAATTAATTCACTAAGTCCCTTTTTGAAGCTGAGGTTAACCTTTAAGCATGGGCCAAATTCACATGCCATTCTCATACCATTGTGCAGACTACTTTCAGTCTGTGGTTTACAATATCTTCAGCATAACTGATATCCCTCATTTATAATATCCCCAAATATATCCAAGCATTGAAAATCTAGGAAAATAATATTTGATGGCACTATTGGACTGCAATTAGTAGCCATATCATTTTGATGGATGTAAAAATGACAATTAGATTGTTAGCAATCATCTATGCTTTTTAGAGAAAGGAAATATAGGATAGTTTTATTGATACATTATTTCCAGGGCTACGCTGATACTCCTGAAAGGGGTATAACTTAGAACAATCCCATCTCTTCTTGGCTCTTACATTTACAGTTTTTCCCAACATTTGTCTGGTATTACTGCATAACCTCTGACCCCCATCTTACTCTCCAATTGGATTTTTATACATGTGCCCATGATGATTTCCAAAAATGGCCCCAATTCTTAGATCAATGTCCATTTCCCCTAGGCCAATCTGTTAACCAAATAGGTTCTTTCTACCAATAGAAGATTGAGAGCTAAAATGAAAAATTCAGAGCAGGCGTTTTTTGCTGCAATGGGAAATATTTCCACCACGATTTTGGTTATTGAAAGAAAAAAGACAAATTAACCTGAATGTTCTTTTTTCCTTATTTTATTCTAAACAACATATATTAACATTTTAAAATAGAATTTAAACAGCTGCCCAGTAACAGAATGACAAGCGTTAAGTGTGAAATCTGAAAGTTAAGGAACTAAACCACATATGGTCACCATTTTTTCTTTAAAACATCCGCCTGTATTGGCCTGTTAAGTGGCCTCATCACTGTCAAGCCAAGAAGTAGGTATCCACAGACATTTGTTTGGTGCCTTTAATGATGTCTGTAATTAGTCATTTAGACAGATTGCCCTGTGATCCAAAACTGGGGGAGCAGAGAGATGAACTGAGAAAATAATGTCCTGAAGGCACTTTATTTTTTCTTTTGGAGCTTAGTGTGGAAAACAAGGCTTTTCTCTGTGGAGGAGTCTTTGGATTATGTCTCATTAGGTAGTAATAGAGGTAGAGAACAACCAGGTCTTTATAAAATATATGTGACTGAAAACAGATCTTTTTTTTCTTTTTGACACCAAAATGCTATAATGATTCTTGTTGGCTTGACAATATTGGGTGACCTAAGTTTTCAATTGGCTAGCAAGAAACTAGGAGGAAGTGTGCTTGGTGAGAATGGATTGAAATGGAGACGGAGAGAAGTAGCTGCGGGGGAAAGAGTGCTTATTTCGCAAGCATGGGAATCTGATTTTGAACTTCGGCGCTCTCATAAAAAGTAAGACAGGTTGCCTATGCCCAGAACTCTAGCTCTGTACCAGGTGGAGTCAGGAGGATACCTGGGGTTTGCTGGATGCCGGTCTAGTTCCAGCTTCACCAAGAGAATCTGCCTCAAATGAGTCAGGCAAAGAGTGATAGGGAAGGACAAATCCTTAGTCTCAAAGAACTGTGCAAGGGCAAGGACAATGGCATGCACACATGCACTTACAGTGGTCACACACACGTGCAAACACCAAAATATGAATGAACAAACATTTTTAGAACAGAGGAAACAAACTTACATGATCTGAGCCATGGAGGAAGCCAGATGTGGCTTGGAATGACTTGGGGCAAAAAGACAGGGGAAAAGGTTGTGTGATATTTTATAGGGATTGGTTAAGGGTAAGACTTAAAAGCTATGGCTGCCCTCTTGAAACTGGCCAGTTGCACACTTTTTGCTAATAAATGTACTTTGAGTGACTAATTCAGCTTCTGCTTCAAAGATGAGAGTAGAAATTTTTAGTGACTGACAGGAAGAGACTGGACTGATTTAATTAGTCCATGACTCCCTCAGCAGGAAGCATTCTCTCAGTAAACGCCTTTATCTCAGCAAGCCTCAATTACTCCTTCTTATAGAAAGACTGTTTAATTTTCACCAGCCATTTTGCCTGTCTGTGGTGATTTTTGTGCTGATGACTTAGGAGCTTCTTAAGAGCTGGATAATTTAAAGCTATGTTCGCTCCATATACAGACATTCTCACCTTCATCTGTAATAGCTAATATGTCCTGAATGATGACCAAACAGTTCACACAGGTCCAAACTCTTCTAATTATTATTATTTTTTTAGATAACCAGACACCTAAATAGGAAAGCTGAATGGTCAGAGTATTTAAATAATCAGCTTGAGAAGTTACAAAGCCGATAAAATGAAGCACTGAGATCCAAATTTAGGTAATCTAACTTCCAAATCAATGCTCCATGCAGAAACATTCTCACGGTCATGTCCTTCAGAATTCCCATTTTCCATCTGCAACCAAACATATGGAACACATAAATTTCCTTTATGAGACCTAACATCACCATAGAGCCCTAGATGAATCTCAACTAGGTCCTGGATGACGGAGAAGCATATTCAGGATGGAGGTGGGAGTGAGGTTGACCTGATGCTAGTACTCAGAAGAATGAGACATGTTGCTTTGACCGAAATTATGTTTTGAAGGCAGGGGGGAATATTCCACCTCAAAGCAAAGGATAATTTACTGTTCCACTCACTTCAATGGCTCAGAATTCTGACCGTGCTGAGGAAGTGGCAAAGGGTGAGTCAAAACTTCACAACTGACAGATGGCATATAAATGTGCTTGGCAACAGCTGGTTTTTCATCTTGAGATTTTTTTTAATCTTTATTTTGTCTTGCAATCTATCATCTAGATCTTCTGAGTGACCAGATTAAAGATGTGGAATTTCCAAAAGGAAAAAAAAAATCAGAGGATTAACTAGAAGCCATGAGACAATTTCTTTGTTAGATACACCACTCTCCCACCTTCAGGATTACCTGGAATATGGTGTGTTTTTATATAAAATAAAAATCTGATCATGATTTTAAATTGTACAGTGTGTCTTCCGGGTCATTTTATCTTTAGTGCTCAGACCCACACAAAATATGAAAATAAAGAGTCATACTATAGCTCTTGTGACAGAGGAAACAAATTTGCATGATCTGAGCAGATGGGGGAAGCCAGACGTGGCTGGAGACATGAGAAACCTGTGCGGTTGCCTGAAAGCGCTCATTGAAGAGGAGGACACATTGATTTGCCTCCACTGAGCAGGGACATGTCAGAGGAATGCTAAGGAGCATGTCAGTGGAGGTGACTGATCTGAAAACATTGCACAGATGTGACCTCCTCTGTCAAAGCCAATGTGTTCTTGGTCTTCAAAATTCCAGAAAAATACAAATATAAATGAAAGGGCAGCAGCAAGGCCCACCTCTAGGCTCAGATTCATTGCCTCAACACTCATTAATGCCTTCCAGGCTCCTGGCATCCTGCTGGAGGATGGCAATGACAGAAAGATCATCTAAGACTGGACTGCGATTCTCTACACACTAATAACCATAGAGATGTAAAATTATACGATGACAAAAATCACAGCGCTGGAAGAGTCCTTTCCCATATGCTCACTGTTTTTTCAATAGATGAACAGATAAACACAAGTGTGCCTTGCTCATTTTTGTGCCTTTATCGAGAATGCCCTATTCTTAGCCCTGTTGGAACCCCATTATATAATCCAAAGTTCAACATGGTTGTTACCAGAATGGCATAAAGCCTGATGCTCACTCAGCAACTCTTACCATTCGCCTTCACGCCTTATCTCATCCTATAATGTGAGAAACCGCTCTAGTTATCACCTCTTCTGTAACGTCCAGTCTATGACTGAGGCTCATCCAGTTTGTGCCTCTTCTTCAGAGTCATCTCTTAGTAATTTACGTAAATGTAGAAGCAGAGGTTATAAAACGTGGCTACTGACTTGTGATGTTCGAGACATTGGCCTGCACACTTTTATTTTAATTGAATTACCAGAGGAAGTGTGAGTTATTACTGTGGGTTAAAACATATAGTATGTCTAATTCTTCTTTATAACCCATTGTTTAGCACAATGCCCGTTGCAAAGCAAGTGCTCAGGCAATGCATCTGGAATCAATAAAGTCAGCACATCTTCATTTCTCCTTTTAGGTTAATTATCATGTCAACAACTTGGAGAGTCAACTTTGAATTTTTTGCGTGCTCTTCTTACAAATCTCTGGGTCCCTAAGAGCATATTCTTTGGTGGGTCCCAAGATATAAACATTTTGATAGGCAGAAATATTCTTTTCTTGAGTAGCATCTCTTTGAAAATTTCATGAACTAATGGCCTGTTAATAATCATGTTAGAATTTAATACTGAAAAGGATTTATTGTTAAGAGATTATAAAGGAATAATAAGGAATAAAAATCCTTGAAAATGATTTTGTACATTTATACACGTGTTCAGATTCAGACTAGGAAAAAAGTGGTCTATTTCAAATACTGCAACCAATTTTCTAATAACTTCCTGCACATTTATTCCTTTATAATTAACATATTCAAATGAAATTTTCTTTCTCTCCTTATTAGAGGTAAGCATGGTGTTTATATTATGTTATATTGCACAGCCAATACCTTGGAATGATACAGACTTATTGTGCCAATTGTTATTCTTCCCAGAAGAGATCCTGAAAGAAGACCTATGAGTAACAATACAAATAAAAATACCACTTAATTAATATTTGAGTCAGAGTCCAGTAATTCAATGAAATATCTTGAGGGCTGGAATATTAAATAAGCCATCCATTTTTTTTCTGTGATTTAACCTTAAGTCTTGAGACCAGCTTATTTAATCTCCCTGTGCAAAAGAAGGAATGAGAGAGAGATGGATTTGGGTGCACATTTGCTGCTCCTATCTACTCACCCAGTGCTCACCAGATTTGGAAAGATAAAGAGTTAACCACGCCTGGGACTGGCTCACAGGGACACACTCTGCCTAGTTTATATACCAAGGGGAAGAGAGAAGAAAGATAAGGGAACAAGTTTCTCTAGCTTTGATACACCATAACTTTACATAACATATAAAGTTAGCTCAGTGAATGTTTCTATTTTCAGATGAATGGTACAAATGTCCTCCCTCCTTAATGAAAGAGCTGGAAAATAAGTAGGTAGTATTGGACCCAACATGAAAGGCACTCTTAAATTCCCCTTCGTGGCTTCTTATTCAAGCTCCAAATCTTCATAACCTCCACTTTACCCTCATAGTCTGTACATTTACCCACCCCACTCCAGGTGTGTGTGTATGTGTGTGTGTGTGTGTGTGTGCACATTCAAGGATAAAGATAGAGCAGAGATTGGGGGAATATCCAATGAATGCCTGGTCCAACTGAGACCCACCCCATAGGAGAGGGCCAACCCCTTACACTATTAAAGGTACTCTTCTATGCTTGCATATGGCAGCGTAACATAGCTGTCCCTCTGAGAGGCTCCACCCAATAATGGATCTAAAAGATGCTGAGACTCACGGCCAAACACTGGGCAGAGAGCAGGGAACCTTCTGGAAGGGTGGACCTGGAGGGGATAGGAACCAGCAGACAAGAAGACCAGCAGAGCCAACTAACCTAGGCCTTCTGAGGCTTGTGGAAAATGAAACACCAACCAAGGACCATACATGGATTGGACCTTGGCCCCCTACACATATGTACCGATGTGCAGCTTGGTCTTCATGTGCGTACCCTAGTAAGGGGAGCAGGGCTATCTCTAACAAAGACTCTGTTGCCTGCTTTTTGATCACTTCCCCCTGGTGGTGATGCCTTGCCAAGCCAGCGAGGAAGAGGATGTGCTCACTCCTGATGTGACTTGATGAGCTAGGGTGGGTTGGAGGAGCTCCCCTTTTCTGAGGGGTAGGGAAGGAGGAAGAAGAAGAGGGAGTGAGAGTGGACCAAAAAGAAAGGAGTGAGGGGGCTATAATTGGGATGTAAGTGAATTAATTAATTAAGTAAATAATTAAAGAGGGTGACTTGCTTACCAAGGCAGTGGAACAAGCACACAATGAACTTAGTTTTTAATTCTAATGCAGGTGGTGACTGTGTTTTTTTTTTTTTTTTTTTAGCTCTTAGGTATTTGATCTCACAGTCCTTCCCATTAAAACATGCTACAACAAGGGATAAAGGGTAGATGTATTTGCCATTTTAATCAGAGATCTTAGCAAGGCCTTTGTGTTTACAAAGATTTTTTTTTTACCAGATTTGGAGGAAGGGTGATTAAAACATTTTCATAAAAGTCTTACAAGGTGGGAAGATAAAAGGGTTTAATTCTTGTCAAAAACACAAGTTTTATAGTACTTGGTAGAAAAAAAACTCCTATTTTCTAGATATTTTCTAGAGTGCTAGGGTTTAGAAACAGTGGGTAAGAAAGAAAGAGCATTGTATTTCATATTTATTAGTCCGTAATGCTCAGATAT
Source organism: Pachyuromys duprasi (assembly GCA_028658305.1). Taxonomy (NCBI): domain Eukaryota; kingdom Metazoa; phylum Chordata; class Mammalia; order Rodentia; family Muridae; genus Pachyuromys; species Pachyuromys duprasi. Next base: position 45,270,379 of record CM053752.1, read on the forward strand.
AAGTGTCTTTATAACAATAGAAACTTCACTTCCCAATGAGAGATCTAAAGCTCGGAGAAAGAGGACCAGTTCTAGGTTAGAGATGTGAAAAGAAGCAGAAATAGAAATCATGTTTTCTAATTCTTTCGCTCTTCACCCCGCTGCCGTCGCTCCACCCATGCTAATGGCGCCTCTCTTTCACAGCTCCGGTGTTAACAGCACAACTCAGACACATCTTTTATTAAATCACAACCTTTTCAATTAACTCTTTTTCTAGCCAGACTTTTATTCAGAGTCAAGCTCAGTCACGTCTGTGACTAGCTCAGTATGTTCAGTCACGGATAGGATACATCAAAAAACTGCAGCCTCTGCCTTGCTTTTAAAATCCACATTTTATTCATTCTGTTCTTTTGAAGAGTGAAAAGCCAATCATTTGGACACACTTCTACAGTAATGGCCAACGATGTAAAAAGATTACTTGGTCAAAATGAGAACGAGAGAGAGAACAGAACACAGGGAAATGTATTCAAAGAAAAAGCAAAGATAAGCTTCAGGATAAGGTAGATCTTGCGTTGTGACTTGGCATACTTCTCTTTCAGTTTCATTTCTTTCATATTCTTTAGGTGACCTGTTTAGGGCACCATTGACAACAAGGGCCTTCCTCAAGTCCTCAAAGACACCAAGTTCTTCAAGGTGCTCAATCTTTAGTTTAATTATTTTTTCTATATTTTTATTTAATTTATTACTATTATTGTTATTACTACATTCTGACTGCAGTTTCTACTCACCCCAGACCCTTCCCTTCACCTCTCCTTTACACCCCTCTATCCACTCTTTCTTTGTTTCTCTTCCAAAAAGGGCAGGCCTGCTGTAGTGAATATCAACCAAATATGACAAATCAAGTTGCAATAAGACTAGGAACCTCCTTCATATTAATCTAGACAAGGCAACCCAGTAAGAAGAAAGGGTGCCAAGAGCAGGCAATGGAGCCAAAGACAGCTTATGCTCCTACTGATAGGAGTCCCACAAGAAGACCAGGCTACACAACTGTAACATATGTGCAGAGGGCCTAGGTCAGTCCCATGCATGCTCCCTGGTTGTCAATTCAGTCTCTGTGAGCCCCTATGTGCCCAGGTTAGTTGCTTCTGTAGGTTTTCTTGTGGTGTCCTTGACCCCTCTGGCTCCTCCAATCCTTCCTTCCTGTCCTTGACAGGATTGCCTGAGCTCCACCTAAGGCTTAGCTGTGGGTCTCTGCATCTGTTTCTGTCAGTTTCAGGATGAAGCCTCTCTGATGACAATTGCACTAGTCACCAATCTATGAGTGTAGCAGAATATCATTAGGAATCATTTCATTGAGTTTTTTTTTTCTTTTGCCAGTCATGTTTGGTTCTATCCTAGATGCCTGGGTGATCCAGCCTCTGGGTCCAGGCCCTTCAAGCATTGCAAGACCCTCATGGCAAGGGTCTCAACCTGGTTTGATTTTCTTGGGAGCGGGCTCCTTCTATATGCCACCTGGCTGGCACATTTTTGTTGTTGTTGTATCCATATCAGTTTAGTTGTTATTTTCTCTGAGATATTCTTCATGAACTTGCCTCAATCTCATTGCCGCTCTTTCTTCATATTACTGGCCTAGTTCTTATAGTAATTCTCAACTGTCTTCATTTATTCAGTGTCTGTCTCCACATCAAAAGAAAAAATAGTTTTATCAAGGCAAGTGTTGATACCCACTTCATTCACTGATAACAGTTTGAACAATCCCACTGAAACTAACACAGAAATTTAGTGCCCCTAGTGGACTCTTAAGAGGTTAGAAGCTTAATCTAACCTTGGTTTGGGGGAATGGAACCTTTGGGAGTTAATTTTCAATAGGAATAAAAAGCCAGGGTCCTAATTCAGTGAAATTGTACCTTTATATGAAGAGGAGGAGAGAAGTAAGCCAGGATGCTTTGTTGCTCTCATCCTGTGATGCTCTGCTCTGCTCTGCCTAGGGACTCTATAAAGTATCATTACCATCCACAGAAGCAACCACTCACGTATATTTTCCCAACCTCCTGAGCCATGAGCCACACAAACTTTTGTTTCTTTTTTAATTAGCTACTATAATTCGGTCACAGAAATGAAGAACAAAGCTCTTCCCCGGTCCTCATCCCAAGTCTGTCTTCAAAAATATCTTTTGAATGATTGAATAAATAACATTTTAGATTACTTATCCTCTTTGATATTTATGTTCTGTATATATAATAATACTATTAAATTCTTAAAGTTATGTTGTTGGAACATAAAGTACAGCATTTGAACAATAGTGATCCAATATTGCACAAACTTTGAGTGGTATTTTAATTCCTTGACTGAATTCTTTCCATGTGACCTGGATGAGAAACATCGCATTCTGTGCCTCCTCATTTTCTTACATTATTAAATCACACTTTATGAAAGCATTCAAAAGTTAGCATTCAGAATTCTTTTTCTTTTCTCATATCCTTTGCACAGAGAATTAAAACATAATTCAATACTTCACCAATACAGAACCATAATTTACAATGAAAGACTAAAAGAGGGAAGTTCCCTTCTGTTTCACAAATGATGAATGTCTCAGTGAGGATGATGGATGAGTCAAATCCTAATGCCTCAAGATTCACTTCAAATACTTGTTTCTCATGCTGAGGATTCCTGAATTCAACTATACCCATTACTGCAGGGAAGTGATCCATTTATTACCTGTGGTTGCAAACATCTGTTATTTCAGCCACAGTTAGGTATAATCTGTATATGTATTCCTATAATTGAACATAACTACTGATTATTATATAATCCAAGAAGCTGATAAATACCATACATCTTCATCCATGGTGGGTGTAGCTAAGTAAAAAGGAAGAATGTAAGCATTGCACCATCATGACTCTCTCAAACTATTCCACTGGCTGCTTAATTGTGCATTGTAGAAACTTCGCAGCAGCTTTTCATGGCCTATGAAACACAGGAAGCTGACAGTGTAACTGAGCTAGTCCTGTGGGTCTTCACAGAGAAGGCATCTGGGGTCCTGGTCTGCTGCAGATTCTATCTGAATGGTGAGGGAGTGCAGATCAAAGTTACTGTTGAGGACTCGAGCAATCCCTGTTTGCACAGACTGGCTGTCCTGCCTGGCAGCTGTTGATAAAGAGCCACAGAAAGGTTAACACAGATAGTGTGATAATGCATTCATGCTCTCTCTCTCTCTCTCTCTCTCTCTCTCTCTCTTTCTCTGTATCTCTCTCCCGCCCCCGCTCCACAAACAGGCAGGAGCTGATTTCAGCTTCAAGGGGTTGGTATCTGAAGGGTAGGGAGAGGGCAGAGCCCTCAGAGGAAGTAGCTGGCTCTAACATTCAGGTCTGTTCACACAAACAATGCATCCTAGCATAGCCAAGTACCTGTTACTCTGTGTACTCTCCCTACCCAGTTACATCTTTACTCTGGCACTGGGAGGAGCTTCATGTGGAAGGCGAGAGACAAGACTTGGAAAGAAGTAGAACCAGACTAAGCTATTGTGTCTTATTGGGCCCTGTTCGCCAGCCCCCAGGGATCCCCCTCTTACCACTCTTGAATTTAATTAGAATTTATATCAAGACAAGTGGCAGAAACAAGCAAGCATTTAGACCTCCCCACAGACCTTCCCTCTAGCATCCACCCTCACTGCCATCCTTTTTTCTGTCTTAAATAATATCAGGAGGCTACAAAGTTCCCATGGTAACTTGATTGTTTACTATATTCTTCTACTTGTGGTTCTGAAATATTTGTCCAGAGGGTGCTGTAAACTTCTGGAAGTCAAAGCTGAGCCCCTTGGAGAAGATGAAGACAACTGATGAAGTACAGCCTTCAGAAAGCTGTCCCTGATGTTCTCATCCCTTGCCCCTAAGTAATGTCTCGAGTCACTTTTAACACTTTTTACATCCTAATGTACTGTCCTTAGCCTCCATTTTCTCCTAAAAGGAAGAAAAGCCTACTACCTCCCATTTCTTCCAGTCTGAAAACGTCTCATGAGCACAATCCCCTTCCAATTGAGAAAAAAAATAATCAGGCTTGAGTCTCTTCTATGAAGTGTCTTTCATGGCCACAGAATGTCTGACCATCTTTCAACACACTATTACCTTGTTGGAATTTCAAAGCTGAACCTGTTAGTATTCTGAAACAACCTGCTTCTGGGCTACCTAGCAACTTATGATGTCATCTTGTATTGCCCAGCCAGGTGGCCACACCTGGAGGCGTGTTTAGTGGTTACCTGACCTTAAAAGGGACAACCGGACACATGTTGTCTCTCTTCTCTCTCTTACTCTTACTCTTTCTCTCTATCGGGGCGCCCCCCTTTCCTCCTCTTCTCTCTCTATCTCTCTCTTCCCCCCATCATGGCCCACTCTCCCTGCTCCCCCTCTCTCCACTTAATAAACCTCTTTCATAGAAAACCTGTTGTAAGCCTCCTCTTATTTATAAATTAATACTAATAGAACCTCCATCTCCCTTCTTTATTCTTCAATGTCAGAAAGATATCTTGTACAAGGGAAATACTCCATTGAGATTTTTTTGTTGTCTAATCCATTCCTATTATTTAGGCTGAGGAGTTACCCAGACAAATAAGTAAAGTCATTTTTTTATGAGAACTTGAAGAGAGACATTTTAGCCTTTGTACTGTCTCTCTATCCTATGCGATCAGCACAGACGATGCTATTGGGATCACTGTTGCTATGACAACATTGATAAGGGGTTTGGTTTTCAAAGGTGCTGGGTAGAGCAACACATTTTACAGTTGTTTTGACAGACAATGGCTTGTAAGGGCAGCTCTAAAGGAAGAGAAATGAATGACCTTCCAAGGTGTGGAATGAGTCTTGCCTGGGGTGTTTACAAAACTCACTGACCTGTAGCCACATGAGCAGAGAGAATTACTTGGTTTACTGTGAGGGACCAGATGTGTAGATTATGCACAGAGATCACGCCGTCGACTGAAAGGATGAGCTCTTTCACGCTGTCATAACTCAGGCCCTTTGGAACACCTGACAAAGGAAAAATAAGCCCCTTTTCTTACTTATCTAAATGTACTTGCTACCAGGGCTAAGGCTACACAGTCTCCACCAGAACCCCAACTTGCTTCCAGTGCCTGTCAAATGTTTAAAATCTGACTTTGTCGAAGGCATTGTCATCAATCTCAAGTCAGCAGACAAAATACTCTCAGTTTACTCAGCAACATCTAGCAACAGTAATCATCCTAAAAAGGTTATTATACTAACAGTGCTTTTCCTAATGATCTGTGCATATTCTCCAAGAAGCATAATGAAACAACATGTTTGGCCCCCTAAATCTTGGGTTTGCATACTGACTACAATTACTGTGAATTCTCTCAAATTGTGATGCTTCTCTGACTCTCATCATATGCATAGGAAAATATGGACAACAAGAGCAATGCATAGATCTGAATGGCATAGGGACTTTATGGAACAAGTCTGTTCTTTGTAAATTATAATGCAGTGCCACATTCATTAGCCAGTGTGCCACTCCAGGAACTGGGCTAGGAGGAAATGTTAATGTTGCAATGATACCTGATCATTTGGTTTGCGGTTTCTCATTGTTTAAGCTGCCCAGGTCAGCATTCAACATCTATGTCACAGACTATAATAATTTGACTGTCACTCTTCTTTCTAAATGAATCATGTAGAACACATGGGAAGACCACCAGCCAATCAACTTGGTTTTAATATTCCAATTTATTTTTGTCAGGTTTTCCCTACGTAACCCTGGATGTCCTGAATTTATTATATAGTCCAGGCTGGCCTTGAACTTATAACAGTTCTCCTGCCTGTACCTCCCAATTGTTGAGCATAGGGCATTTGCCACTATACCTGGGTAATTACCTATTCTTTGAGGCTGAACTAGGCTTGGCATGTATGTCACCTAACTATATAGATGCAGCCTGGGAAGGTCAGAAAACAGCAGTTCTTCAACTGTGTAATGCCAAATAAAAAGAAAACACCAAATACAGAATGAACAGGAGACTTGCCCAGTAAGCTTTAGTCATAAGAGCTACTGTCTTGACAGTGAGAGTTACTCCTGCCGCCCATTTCTGATTGATGGAAGATGCGTGGAGCCAGCCAGGCAAAGCAAAAGAATAGTTGGGGCTACATTGTGTATGGTCAATGAGGTTGATAAGCAAAAGATCCTACCCTGGGCTAAGAATGAGCCTGTAAACATCACTTTCCCCAGCTGCTCATTAGCCACTCTTCCCTGGCCATGTTAAAATCCCACAGCTCTTCTTGGTAGCTATTACTACTCTATTCTTTCTCATGGTTTAGATAATCCTTTCACTCAAGTATAGCTCTTTCCATTAGGAGAGTAGCCATCACTGCTTCACTCATCATACTGAGTCTAATTTTAAGGACATGATCTAGCAGAGTTCAGCAAGTACATGCTGAACAAATAAATATCATCCCAGTGCTCTTGTACTTTGAAACATATGAGACCTAATAATGAGACTTATAATGCTGCCTCTGAGGAAGACTCTTCTTGCCTTTCTTAAATATTTTCCAGTATACTTGGCAATATATTTATATTTTTGCAATATTTCCCTCTAATGTATTTAGTGTTTATAACTGCTATCTTTACATTATGAGTTATAATTTATATATATATATATATATGTACATACTTTGTATCTGTTCCATATGAACAGAAATAAAATGTTGAAATCCTTATCACTCTAACTTTTCCTTATAATACAAATTAACAGAGAACATGACTTGGAGTCATCCCTTTTATGATCAAAGGGGAAAAGAAGCATCAATCCTAGGGATGCTGATGCAAGCACACTTACCTTCCATGAGTAAGATGGAGAAGTCTTTTAAGATCATGACGGTGCTGGCCAAAACCAGGATGGAAAAAATAAATGTGCACACTGGGTCAGCAATTTTGTAGTCAGGCTGGAAAACACAGCAACTTTGGTTAACCGAGTTCAAACTTTCTATGGAGAAACCCAGTTGATACAATAAGTAAACGTCTCAGAGTCCTCCTTTCTCCACCACCCACTCACCTTCCTGACCCTTGGCACTCAACTCAAAAGCAGGGTGTGTCTCCTGGGGACATTCTTTCTCTCTTTAGGATATATTCAGTCAATGATTTAAATTTCATTGACGACGGGATGGAGGCTTCTGGAAATGTGTTCCTCATAAGCTAGGAATTAAACTGAAATATATTCTTAAGAATTCTCTAAAAAACACCTTTTATAGTTTTTTATAGTTTCTCAAATTAACATGGGAACACTGTGGTCATGGAAATGTATGAAAAGATGGTAACACTAGCCAGTGCTTTTCAACATTAATTATGGCAAAGGAGGAAAGAAAGAGTATCAATTATTTCAGCTTTTAAAGCACAAACCAAGGCATGATTCTTGATCTCTCTCTCTCTCTCTCTCTCCTCTCTCCTCTCCTCTCCTCTCCCCTCCCCTCCCCTCCCCTCCCCTCCCCTTCCCTCCCCTCCCTCCCTCCCTCCCTCCCTCCTTCCCTCTCTCTCTCTCTCTCTCTCATCTCCTCTGTTTTCCTACCCCCACTGATTTATATTATTCAAATTGGAATGCTATATATGCTATTCTGATTGTGGTGAAGCTCAGTGGCACAGAAAATTCCCTGCTCCACTTCCTTTGGGAAATGTAGCACCAACTTGACCTTTGTGTGGCAACTTGAGTTATTTTTGTGAAGTTGTTACATGAGATCTTATTAGTTACACTTCAAAGAAAGTCATAAATTAAACTATTTGCCAAATTCACTGTGGAGGCCATGGATAGGAGGGTTACAACAAAGCTGAGAAAATTCTGCTATAGATTTCAGAAGCTGTCTGATTTTGGATTGGTGAAAGCTAGTGGTCTGTTAAGAATGCATTGCAAGATTTTGGTTTTTTAAAATTGAAATAAATTGCTTAATATACTATTCTGATTATAGTTTCCCCTCAGCCAATTCCTCTAAAATCCTCCCCACTTCCCACCCACCTAACTCCACACCCTTTCTTTCTCTCATTAGGATATACATATATATCTAAAATAGTGATGATGATGATAATAATAATAATAATAATAAAGAATAGGATAAAACAAACAAAAAACCCAGGAACAATAGCCAAAGAAAAAGCTCAAGAAACACAAATAGATGCAGAGAAATATACATTTACACATACAAAAAAATTCATTAAAACACAAAACCAGAAGCCATAATGTGTGTGTGAGGTGTATGTGCGTGAGTGTGTGTGTGTGTGCATGCGCACCCACGAATGCGCTCACAAAGGACCTGTTAAATTAAAAAAAAAAAGCTCTGACAAAGCAGTATGAGACAAATGAGACAAACAACTTCCAAAAATGCCATTGATTTCATTTTGCTTTAACATTTACTGATGGGCATTAGAGCCTGCCCTTAAGTATGGTTTGTATAACCAGAGAGACTCCATTGGAGAATAACTAACTAGAATAACTAATTTTTATTTGTGACTGGTTATCAATTGGAAATAGCTTCTGGGTTGGGATGGGGCTGTGTCCACTTCCCATCTCAGCACTGGGACTGTATCAGGCCCAGACCTGGGCAGACTCTGTGTGCTGCCATAGTCCATGTGAGTTCATACTTACCCAGGTCCTGCTGAGTCTAGAAGGCCTTGTTTCATTGGTATTCATCATCCCCTCTGGCAAACTCAAACTATCCATCTTTACAATTTTAAACTGTCTTTGCCTTTGGCTTGAAGCTTTTATTTCACTTTCACAGTTTATTTATTTACCAACTTCAGGTTTTTAAGGTGCATTTTCCCCTTCTGAGTTCAGATATCTTTTACTTTTTTTTACTTATGTATTTTCACACTTTAGGAAAAAATACTATTCTTTCAAAATTGGTCAATAACAGTAGCATGATAAGAAAAGACCGTTAAATTCTATTATTTGCTGCATTCTCCCTGTCTCAAACATACATGTTTGTTGGAGAGTGCTTACATGTTTAGAGTGAGAGACCCTTTTATGTGCTCATCCTGTCTCAGAGCTCTGCTTTGGCAGAAACGAGGCCCTTCCCACACGAGAACAAGGTCAGCAGGTCCATGAATCAAGCTCTTTTGACCCTCTTCCAGACAAGCAGTAGTCACAAGTTCCAACCTCAGTAAATTGGACTCCCTCCCAAGAAATATGATTCTCAGAGGCTGGAGAGATGGCTCGGTGGTTAGGAACAAGTCTGCTCTTGCAGAGAGCCTGAACTCAGTTCTCAACACTTATATCAGGCTGCTAACAAGTGCCTCCAGGGGACCAACTCCTCTGACCTATGTGGGTTGCCTGAACTCATGAGCACATACTCATTCGGAGACATATCATTGAACATAATTTATAAAATAAACATAAATAAATCTTAAGAAATATGACTCTCTGCAGAGATAATAAGAACAGGTAAAATACCTGATCAGACACATTTATTTCAGCATGATACTCAGAAATACCAAATATGGAATAACAAAAAAATCAGAACAGCTAAAACAATCCTCTATAATAAAAATGTGCCCTATTTCTACCGTGATTTATGTCTTTGAGTTTATTCCGTAAAATTCATCCAGTAAGCATTATTTAAATAAACCAGATCTATCTTCCATTGTTTACATCTGAAGAAATCCAAGGTGCTCCTGGTTTCATTGGTTTACCTTAATACCATATCAAAAGGATCTTTCTCAAAAGACTTGAGTCCAACAAATAAAGACAGCTTTTTGGAATCCAGGAAAGACTGAGGCTTCAAGATTTGTCAGTTTTAGATTTGTAAAGTAGTTTGTGTAGGTAAACACAGATTGGGGGTATTGGTATATTTGAGTTTAGCTTCTGTGCTTCCTCATTCATAGAACTGCTGTGATTACTAGACACACTCACCTTAAAGTAGATAATGAGAGCACTAGTTAGTACACTGATGCTCTGACACATGTCCCCTAGGGCGTGCACGAAGGCTGCTCTAACACTGGCATTAGCTTGTACGGCTCTGTGGTTGTGGCCAAGGTGCGGTTGGTGCAAAATTGCAGTTAGTCTGAAAAAGATTTCAGACACAATAAACCTTTAAAAGCCTACAGAGCATAACGAAGCTGTCATCAGTAGCATATATTATCCAAAGTGTCAGGTAGTTAAAATATCAGTGCTTTAAGGTACATCTTTAAGGACTTACATTTGAATATAAGTGTATCTTAGAATTTTTAAAACTTTCAAAAGGAAGTATTTCAAAAATTCACCTCCTTTATTTTCCTCAAAGAATTCACCAACATAATGCTACTCTGTTCCACAGTAAAACTGAGAAGCATTATAGCATGAAAATCAAACACTGACTCAATTAGACCACTGTTGGTCACTCCAAACATTTAAGTGCCACTATTGCAACCCTGAGTATATCTTGTAATTGTGGTTCATAAGCTTACAGCTGGCTTGGACTATTGGCTGTTTATCTCCCTTGGCAGCTTGCATGAACCTTCAAATACTATGAGAGTTATTCCATAGAGAGCAGGTCAATTCTTACTCAGTTCCTCTGTGTATAAAATTTGTGGTGTGTTCAGCAGTAAGATCTTACCTTTAAGTTCTAGGAGACAAAACTGGACAATAGCTTATTTTCTGAGGAATCTCTTGGTCTCCCCGAACTGACACTGGAAAGGAGATTTCTTATGTGTGATACTGGGCTCACATTATACAGTCTATGGCTTTTGGAAGGAACACTATCAATCTAACTGTGTGTTTATGTGCTTGTGCCAAGACTTGTGCACGTGCATGCTCAAGTATACATGTGTATGTGGAGACTAGAGAGCCACCTTGGTATAGAAGCTAGCAACCTAGCTTCTAGCAACCTGGTGTTGGGACAGGATCTCATTAACCTAAGACTCACTGATTTGGCTAAGAATGCTGACCAGCGAACCCTAGAGTTCTACCTGCTTTTGTCTCCCAGCATTGAGATAACACACCACTAAGCCTAACATTTTTCTGTAGCTCAATTCCAAGTCCTCATCTTTGTTATCCAAACACTTTACTAACTGAGCTATCTCTTCTGCTCCTGAAGCTGGAATTCTTATTTTTTTTAATTTTGTTTAATTTGGTTCATTTGAATGATTATATACAATCTGTATAATTTTAATGGCCTGTATATATACTTATTTATATAGATATATATGTCTGTATATATACTTATTTATATAGAGAGTGAAATCATCTCATATAATATAAAGGACTTGCGTGTGTGTGTGTGTTTGTATGTACATATATGCACATTACAACATATTGCAAAGTTTAGCACATATCTTCCAAGCAAACTGACAAAGAAGGAAACACATCATGTATGGGTAACATATCTGTTAAATGTCAGGCCATCACCAAAAGTGGAATCACAGCTACCCACCAAGATTTGCTCATTCCATAATGCAGTTTTCAGATTGTCACTATTTGGACAGAAATTCACAGTCAACTATGAGTTACCATTCCACTCACCCCAGATAGGCTGGCAGCCTATAGATCTTCTAGATCTGTTATTTGTATTCATCACATTGTCATTCATTCTTTTACTTGTTTTATTTTAAGATGATGGGGAACACATATTTAGACACTGTTAAATATTTGTACTATAAACTGGGCATAATATCTCCCCAGCATATATTTGTGGCAGAGATAGCAGGGATTACACACACACATCTACACTAAAATTGCCACTCTAGTTGATCAACAGAGGAGTCTAGTTTAGATATACAGCAACTGGGTTGAATTTGCAAATTAAGCAGAAATATCGTCAGTTTATATTTCTGTCTACAACTTTCATTAAAGACTCTCTTCATGCTTGCTATTGGAACTTTCTGTCCTATCTTTGGGCTCCCAAAGAGCAGATTTGGGAATTTTCAGTTCTGCTATCACTGTATATTCTGAAATCACACTGTCTAGCAGCACTTGAAGTCTACATTCTCAGTTCCTGTAGGAGACATTCTTGTCACTCTGTATATTTATCTACAAATAACCATCTGTTTTCTTGCTAAGGGAAGGCAGAACAACCAATTAGGTAGTCTTTATATGTAATGAAAATACTTGAAATGGTCAGGTCAGTGTTCAAAAGTAATACAGTAAAAAAGAAAATCTGCATGGTATTGTGATGATCAAGATCCAACCTTAAGGTCTCAGATCAATGTAGTCATTGACTTGGTTGATCCACCATCATTGCATAGATTTGACATAACCTACATGACATATGACTCTTTGGAAATCAATACTTTCACTCTTCCTTTAGGACATACTGTTTCTTTATGCAGAGAAGGTACTATAATGCCCCCTCCAGTGATCAGGACAACTGTTCTGAGTATTATCCTAGACAAGATATTCACATTCATATGTCTTCCTATATTTTCTTCAAAAATGAAGCATAGTTTCAAGTTAACTAATTGCAAATAATATCTAGTCAATGACAGCAGACCATTAAATACCATTCTTAACTTTCAGCTCAGAGGTTTCAAGGTGGAAGCCAAGAAAACTCACTTTAGAGATGGAAGCTTAAAATGAAATCTTTTGATAACCTTAGGAGACATTTTCAAACCATTAATGCTAATATATCTATCAATTGCAAAAATACCATTGTGCCTTCTCCAAACAGACAAACAAACAAATGCCATTGTAAGTACCATTCTAATTTTTTTTTAGCCACTGTCAAGTCTTTGTTGTCAAATCTGTGGGAAGAGTGGAAAATGATATACTTGGAACCAATAGTGTTTAAAAATGTGACGGTGTACGTGTGTGAGCACGCATGTGTGTGTAGTTGTGTGCATGCTAATTTTTACATAAAATTTACCAGTTAACTATTTTTACATAAAATTTAGTGGTTAATTATTACCAGTTGACTATTCAAAATGTTCAAAACACTCCAACATTCAAAATTTTGAGCCTGAAACATATTCCAAAGTTTCAGGTTTCAGGCCAGTTTCGATTGTGTAGCAGGGATCCTCAAACTGTATGTGGTTTTCCTCTTACCGAACTAATAAATTACCACAGTTCTTTGGGAGCCTAAAACAGCATGAATTTGCCCTCTTACTGTTCTAGAGGTGAGAAATCCAAGGCCGGTTTAAAGGACTGAATTCCTTCTGGAGGCACTTGTGGAAGGGAAATTTTTTTCCCTAACAGCTTTTCATGCAGTAGCATGTTACAAAGATAAACTACACCTTGATGGGGAAGAAACCCCTTCATTTTTGGTTTGGTTGAAATATACAAAGGTGAAGAGCACTTTATAAAGATGCTACAGAAGAGAATTTTAAACACAAAATCCACACCACAGTAAGTAATTTCTAAGGTCTCTGTCAACTCAGCAATCTGGGAATTCTTAATTTACTTACCTAACATAAGTTGAACCATTTGCAAGTCACACCCCATGGGGTCATCAACACACAAGAGAAAGCAGAGTAATTCCAAATTCGGTCATCTAGATTTGAATACTAATTCCTTACTACCTATTTAACATCACTGAGTTTCCCAGTTATACTCTGCGGGTGTAGAGCATTGTGAAAATTTAGTCTGATATGTGTATCACAGGACCCTTGCCCCGTCTCTGGCATGTTGGAAGCTTTCAAATATGGTAACCAGTTAAAGCCAATGTTTTAAAAGTCCTTAATCTTTACTGACCAACCTTATTTTCTTAGTGTCACTCAAACACCGTGTCAGAACTTTAGCATCCTCATACTTACAGTAGATTAAAAGAATATTTCTCTAGATAAGACTGAAGATAAGCCAAATGGACACTCAGTATGGGATGACTTACACAATGTTGGCTGCCACTGCACAGCCTGAAACAATGATCATGATGCTTGCTTGGATCTGGTAATCAGGATACAGTAGGCGCTCACAGGCAAGGTACAGCAGCACACCTGTCACCACCCAGATGCACAGGACAGACAGCAGGGCACCAAGGATCTCTGGGGGTCAAATTCACAGCAAGTGTCATGAATATTCCCTTCACACCCCCACTCCACACACAAGAGTCATAGACTCTTTGATCCTCCTGCCCATGAAAACGGCTTTATACTGTTTTTTTTTTTTGTGTGTGTGTGTGTGTGTGTGTGTGTGTGTGTGTGTGTGTGTAATTCATGGAGCAGAAGTATGAATGGATTTGAGAACTGAAATAAGGCACTTTAGCATCGCATCCATAAAACACAAACATCAGAATTCATTATGCTCCCTATTACTGAGTAATTTTCAGCAAATTTTTAGAACGTATTAATTGCTGCCTGCCCTCCCTGTTCTCCTTGGGGATTTTAATTTACACAGGTGCTAAAATGATGGAAACTTATTAGTGGGGGATAAAATAATGAGATATGAATGAGTAAAATGTGTTTAGAAAGTCCTAATTTCATCATAAAACATTTACAACTTGCCAACACTGACACCTTTAGAGGAATAAGCTAGTAAAGAGGAAAGGCTTCGGTGTGTGCTTTATGAAAATGGGTTTCATTTGCCAACCCGACATATTGTAAACACAGAGACAAACTCAAGGGCTCCTAAGCACTCTAACTGCTTTTTAAGAGCAACTGCAAGAAAAAGAAACATCTAAATGGAAACATTTGCATTAATATTTGAAGATGAGAAAGATCTCAGGGTGCTTGTTTAAGGAAGAAAGTACTATGGCTCACATGGACATTCCTTAATACCTTGCCCTGCTCTTTCACTCAACCTTGTAGATAGATTTTAAAAACCCACAAGGGTCTACAGATAACCTGTGAGCCACTAGTCAGATTAATTCCATTATGCTCTTTCTACTCACTGTCCTGGTTTCATTCTGTTTCTGTGACAAACATCAGCCTAGTAGAGGAATGGGATTATTTGGCTTAACGTCCAAGCCACAGTCTATCATTTAGGAAAGTCAAGTCCAGAACTCAAGTAAGACCTTGAAGTAGAAGCCATAAAGGAATGCTGCTTGAAGGCTTATGTTTAGCTAGATTTTAAAAAAAATTTTATTTATTTTCTTTCTTTTTATTTTATTTTTTTTTTACAATTTGTTCATTATATATTCTGACTGTAGTCCCCTCCCTTAACTCCTCCCAGTCCTCCTAATGAGACTGATGCACCAACGAAGGACGGTACGTGGAGAGGATCTAGACCCCCAGCTCATATGTAGCAGATAAGCAGCTCAGTCTCCATGTGGGTCCCTGAGTAAGGGAAGCAAGAGCTGCCTCTGTCGTGAACTCGGTTGCCAGCTCTTTGTCACTTGTCCCTGGCAATGCAGCCTTGCTAAGTAACAGAGGAAGGGATCCAGGCAGTTCTGATGAGACTTGATAAGCTATATTTCTTATACAACACAAGACCACTAGCCCAGGGAATGGATCCACCCACAACAATCAAGCCTCCTTGGACATGCTCATAGGCCTATTTGATCTGGGCAATCGTTTAGTTGGGAGTTCTTTCTCAGGTGGCACCAGGCTGTGTCAAGACAATAAATACCAACTAGGACACTCCCTTTACATTATTTCTTCATACTAGGACCTGTTAAAGGCAAATTATGTACTATTATCCACTATGTATCTATTGCTTCCCTGACTTTAGTCATTTACATTCAATCTTCCTTTTTACCATATTCATGTGCCATTTATCTTAGCTTCTTTGTATTTTCCTCAAATTAACTGCTTTTTATGCTTAGCTTCTTCCTAAATAAAGTTATCCATAAAATTACAAGTTTGATGACCTACTTTATGTTTCATGCATAATAGAATGTATGTGATTATTATCCATGCAACACTCAAAACATCTGCTGGTCCATCATGGAACATTTTTCACATAATAGAAAGTGCTAATGCAGATATTTAGGACTACAAGTATCAGACTCCTATGGTACACCAAAAACTGCCTATGTAGCTTTTTATGAGTAAAAGTCTCTTATCTATAAGGCAGACTTTTGACACAGCATATGGATACAAGTTGGCATGTGTGTGCCTTGAATTCTGTCCCTCAAAGATTTATATGTATAAATAGTATTCATCTGCAACTCATATTGTCACCGTATTTGGAAACAGAGTCTTTGCACATGACCAGTTAAGATTCAGTCATTTTGGTATAAGTTCTTCCTATAATCAGATATGGCTAGTTTACTGGGGAAATCTGGAAACAGATATGCATAGAGAGTGCAAGAGGATATGAAAATTAAAACAAAGATATTTGAACTAAGGAACAACAAAGCTTGCCAACAGCCACCAGCAGAAGGTCTGAGAGTGGTATGGTTTTCACTGACAGACCTCAGAAGAAGCCAACTTCACTCATGCCTTTTTCTCATATTTCTGTTCTTCTAGACCTCTACGACAGTGAATGTCTCTTTGAGCCATCCAGTTGGAACCATGTGGATGTGGTTAAAGCAAGTCAAGGAAACTAGTAGAACATAAAACAAACTCTCAGGAATTACCATTCAACTACTCAGATTGCTTAAAACTACTTTTGACAAAATTAATGAGAACTGGGCTAAAAAGTTTCTGTGTAACTGGAAACAGAGACGGGATTCACAGCTGTTGAGCAGTATGATCCCTATGCATGTGGGATATTAATCAGTGTATTCAAGTTGTGCATGTCCCACGCTAAGGCCATGTTTAGAAATATATAGTGAGACAGGAGCTGGGACAATAAAGCCTTCATACCAACATTTAGATCTAAACATTTGGCCGGGATCCAAAAGCAACTAGTTAGAAAAGAAACACATGAGGACACATCCTAAGTGCTACCATGGTGCTACATGATTTCCAAGAAAAGAGCTAAGCAAGGCCAGCAGACTGGCCAGACTGGGCTGTGGATTTACAGGGCCCACCCAGGTACTGTTTGACATGACAGCCACTGGTCATGTGCAGACTTTTAATCAGGCATTAGATCAAATTGAAAATATTGTTATTAAGTCACACTAGCCACATTTCAAATTCTCAATATATACATCGTACCCTGTATTTCAAAATATTTTATCTAATAGCAGAGAGTTTTATTGAACACTCTGGATCTTTTAGGATATCATAGATTTCCATAGTCGAGGGGCATAGTCTAAGCAAATTCTGACTCTACTCTGCCTTAAAAAGGAAACATTCTAAAGAAACAAAGCAGTTCTAATAGTGCTAGAAAGTATGGAGTACATGTAAACATTTGTGCCAACAAATGCTGAGCCTTCAACCAAACTTCCATGACTTCCAAGTGTACTTTGTTCAGTGACATGCCCAAGAGTTCCCTAAGCTCAATCTCTCAAATTTTCTGTTGCTGTTTATTTCTAACTGTTGAAGGGAGGCCAATCCAGAACACCTGCATGGGTAAACTGTTTAGTGTGAAGACAGAGGTTTGTAGTATTCTAACCTCTTAAACCTGTAGTTCTCATTGTTAGTGAACACACTGTCTGTGTGTGCCAACAACTTTCACTGCGAAGGCTGGTCATGAGGATTACCCATGCATTGCCCTCAGCTCCCCTTCTCCTTGACTTGTCAGTCAGTGTGAAATCATAGAGCTGTAATTACGTGTTTGCAAGTCTGACACAAAATATTCCAACAGAAATTCATTCTTCCAGCCAATATAAGAAAGCACAGAGAACAGAAGTACTGTAGTGTGGGGGTGGAGGGAAAGTGGGAAAGGGAGATGCTAAAAACAACCCATAGTAAATCCTTCCCAGACACTGAACACTTCTCATAGAGCTAGCCACTTCCTGGGCAAGAGCTGGCAGCCACTCAGTGAAAGAAGTGGCTCTAAGAAAGGACAAAAGAGTGAATTTTATTTCCTCCTCTTCTTTCTCATTGTCATCCCTTTCTCCCTCTTTATTGTTATTGATGATTACGTGAAGAAGTATTCAGCTGAGCCATGCATTCACTAAGTGGCTATCATGGTGCATTTTCTGCTGCTCTAACGAAATACTATAGACTAGGCTATTCATAATGAACAGATTTTATTTTTCTCTCACAGTTCTGGAAGCCAGAAAGTACAAGACCAAGGTTCTTGAAGTTGACAAACATTCTATGCCACATCAGAGCATGGTAGAATAACAAGCATGTACAGAGCAAGAGAAAAAAATTCGGCTGACCTCATCCTTCTTACCAGTACCCCACTCTCACAACGACAGCATTGGCCCACTAATGAAAGCACAGATCTCATGCCTGCATGAAGTTCCATCTCAAGACCATGCCAACAGTCACTAAATTCCAATGTGAGATCCAAAGGCAGTCTTCAAACTGTAGGAATGACTTTGTGTTTGACTGAGAAAGCCCCTATTTTATGTCTGACTCCTGAGGGACATAATGGAGGGATACTCCATTGGACTCTGTGGCTTTAATTTGTTATGTGGCAGAAACTTTGCTTTCAACCTCACTTGGAAGGATGCAGAGTAACTGAGAGAATCATTTCCTAGTTGTTGGTTCACAGAGCCCCTGGGGATGGGGTGGCTGCTGATATGATACACTATTCTTGCTGTCCCACAGGAGGAGAGGAACTTCCTTTAATCTGGCTGTCAGCTAAATTAATGTTGAGAGCATACATCCCACATGGTTATTCTCTCCTAAGCAGTAGCCTTGTGGTCCAGAGGGAATTTCTGAACCAGGCTTTGCTCTTTACCTTCCAAATATTAAAACTCCATTTTACTCTGCATCGCTATGCTTTTGCTACTGCACAATCACAGAACTTTACCTGCTCGATACCACCCAAATGTCAGCCGCTTGGAAGGGGGCCTTGATGACAACCATAAAGAGAAGAGACTGAGCAGGAAGCTGGTCAGGTCAATTAAGAGATGGGCAGCGTCGGTGAGAATGGCCAGACTCCCAGCAACACATCCACCTGTGAGATGCACAAAACATCACACTGGGTTAAAGGCTCCGAATGCAATTAGGACTTATGTGCATAGTAAGCATAGTTGAGTCACACACCTGGGGAAGAAAAAACGTTATTGAATTCGAAGTAAAGCACTTCTTTTTCCCAATGTGAAAAATAACTGTGACCCCAAAAAGCAAATAAATTTGAGCATGTAAAAATGAATGTTAAGGGAGTCATTTCTGAGGTTGTGGAAGCATACAGAGAGAGGCATGATAAGGGAAATAGAGACAGCATCTCACTTAAGCTAGGCACAATCCGTAGGAATGGGCCTACAAGTACATATGGCTTGTAGAGGTCTCATGCTCTCATGGGGTCTCATAATCCAGGCCGTAGACTTGAACTTCTGTCTGAAAAACAGCACTGCATTCTGGCTCACAGACTTGTTATTTACTTGTAATTTTACCACAGTCTTTACTGCTTCCCTTTGTTCTGATGAATTATACAACCCAGCTGCACTGTTATAAATAGTGAGAGAGCAGAACAGAAAGGAGAAATGGCGGCAGCAGCCAGTGGACATACCAAGAGCATGAACAGTCTGCCAAAGCATAGGCTCGAGAACCGCAGGCACACGAGCCCACCTTGAACTTATAGGCATTTGTGACACTCCTACCTCTTCCCTGTTTCACCTTCTAAAAGACCTGCAGCCTCCAGAAGAGAAATTAAAGGAAAATTGTGTCCTCTCTTCCTGAACAGGGCTTGTTGTTTGAGAGCAATAACCTTTATTGCGCTCACTACCTCTTCCCAGCAAAGAGCGTGTGCTGACTGATGAGTCGTTTCTGCAGCTGTTTATTACCTTGTGTACTACAAAGCAGCAGAGACTGTCAGTCATCAGACCCTCCATCATCAGACTCACCTTGTCTCGCCTAATGATTAAAAAAAATTACATAGATGGCTCATAATTGCAATGATCCCCACAGACTGGTGACTCAAGCTGCACTTAATAACTGGTTTGTCAAAGTTTAATGGTCTGAAGCAAAGTAGTCTTCAAGCTTGTTACAGAGCTGTCGGTGCAAAAGCTGGAATGATTCATTAGCCAAAAGGCAACATTTTGCTAACAAATCAGCTGTCCTTCCAATTATCCTCTAATGTTCCTCTATCTGCCAAACTTGGTTCTGATAATAAAGCTGTGTTAATAATGCATTATTTCTTGCCTGGAGAATGACTACATGCAGATAAGCAGCATGCTACAATTTCAACCATGAATGATGAGGTTTCTATGTGCCATGCTGCAATTGCCCACTAAGTCAAGGGAAGAAAGTCTTGGAGGAATTCTTTAGCAGGCTCAGCTGGTCAAGAGGCAACCAGGAAGGCAAGAAGCTTGCTTTGGGTAAATAATGTTGATGCAGAGACCTGGGACCCCACAATCATTTTCCAAACATCAGAGCTGGTAATAAAAACAATTCAGAAAAGTATGGGCACTGCCGAATGCTACAGAGAAAGCTGTTTGCAAGAGGTAGCATGTGCATTTTCCTCTGCAAGCATGGGGCATTATTGACCGTTAATTCAACTATCCAGCCAGCACTTATTGAGCCCTTGCTGTGCATGGTAGCACAAGCAAAGTACACAAAGATAAACGAATTACAATCCCTTTCTTCAGTCATCTCCGAACACTGCACTGAAGACTTGCTACTTTCCTGGGACACCAGAGCACTGTGGTATTCAGGAACTTTTCAAAGAAGGACTGAGAATTAGCAAGAAAATAGTGGGCTTTCACGGATAAACCCACAGAAAAAAGAAATAAAGAATGCTCCACTTTTCTGTAAAAGAAAGAAAGAAAAGAAAAGAGATGTGCATGTATCAGAGGATAATGGGAAATGAAATTGAGCAGGTGGGCTGGAGACATTAAAGGAAGTGTTCCATTTCAAGCAAAGGAAGTTGATAAGGATAAGGAGATTAGGAATTTCAGGCAAGGTTACAGCATGTAAAGATTGGTGTTTGAGAGAGATCTTTGTCAGCAATACAGAGGCTGACCTAGAGGGACAAGAAGCCGATGGTTAGAACACATGGATCTGGAAACTGTTATATGACACAAACTCAGAAAGACAAATATCACATGACCTTTCTCAAATGAGGACCCTAGCTTTTAGTGCGTGTTGGGGGAGGGGTGTAAATGTGCACAAGCTATGAAACTAGAAAGGAGACCATGAAATGAGGGAAAAGGAATTATTGAGGAAGGGAAAGAGGTCAATACAACACACGAGACAAGAAAGTTGGCAGGAGAATGTAGCGGTTGAAGTGTAAGCGGGCAACAGGAACAAGCAGGTGAAGAGGGGACAACAGAATAAACAAACGGTTATATTTCAGAATACCATAACGAAACTTAACGCTTGCTGTGCTAATTTTAAAAAAATCCCACACAACAGTAATTGTTGAAGGGAGCTATGATGAATGCGTGAAACAGAGTTCTGTCTGCTCTATTTCTAGCCATGCAATACGTGTGCAGAGTGAGCTTACAGCAAGACGGCGCAGTCCCAGAGAGGTCTCAGCCCTGGAAACAGATCACTTGTGCCCCATGGAGTGACGGTGACAGAACAACACTGGCCCTGCATCTCCTAGACACAGATCCCCTCAGACTTAATGCGTTGGCTAAAAATTCCATGGCACTTTCCGTGAAGAACAGAGGTGTTGGCAATGCTGAGAAAAAGAACTGTTCACCTGAGGATATTAATTTTTGTGGGGGTTTGAATGAGAATACCCCCCATAGGCTCATGTATTTAAATACGCCATCTCCAGCTAGTGGAACTGTTAGAAAAAAAAAATTAGGAAGTGTGGCATTGTTGGAGGGTGTGTCACTGAGGTTCCGGAAGTCTCCATCATTCCCCATTAGCTCTCTCTGCCTTATGCTCGCGTCTCGAGATACAGGCTCTCAGCTATGGCTACAGCACCACCTGCTTGTCTGCTGCCATGCTGTTTGCCATGATGGTTATGAATTCAAACTCTCTGAAACTTTCAGCCTCAAGTAAACTCATTCTTCTACAAATTGCCTTGGCCATAGTGTCTTACTATCCCAATAACCAAGAAAGCCTTGTATCCATTCCTCGGCTACACTATTCTATGCTGTTAATTTTCATATGAGAATGACTTAGCTAGTTTATGAGTGACATCTTATTACACTGCACTATTTAATAGGGTGTATCAAAATTTTCAGCTTTATTATTTAGCAAGTATTTAAAATATACCGTACTTTTCAGGGTCCTGGTTTTAAATTTTCCTAATTGCAGGAACCTCAAAAGATATCTGTGACCTGAATTGGGGTGACAGACACAGGAAAATTTAGATGGAGAATTAGGAGGGGCAGTGTGATGTAGATTTACTGCTCATGTATAAAGTTCTCAAAGGGTAAAAATTTTAAACCAAAACTATTTGTGATCTGAGTCACTGTGATACTGTAACAACAGAACAAAGCAAGTAAAAATCTAATAATCAAATATGTGAATGTCACACATTACAGGTATATCTTTCTCTTAGCAAGACAGAAATTCTCACTCTCAAAGTGTGTCTTCTTCATCTTGCTCCAGCTCGGCATCACTGCCTGGCAATATCATACTTCCTTATACTTATGTAACATTGGAAATGCTACCTCAGATGCCTCTCCCTGCCTACCATCAATCGCTTCGAGCAATGACACACTTGAGCTTATTTATCTGAGCTCTCAGTGTCTCCATTTTATCTTTTCAAATAGAGATGTGTGTTCATATTTGCAATATTAACACCCCTCCCTTTATGGCCTTTGAACAATGAAGAATTTTTACAAGACACAAACACAGACCCAGTTTGATAGCTCCAAAGATCCAAGAGTGAGCAAACTGTGCCTTTCTCCTTCATTCCTTACTTCTTCCCCCACACTGCTCAGCACACTATGGCAGTGATCTCACCAGATGCACTCCGATGGTCTGATTCTCTCCTACTCTAGATACCAGTTACAAAACAAGCTCTGCTAAAGGAACTGGTTTCCCAGCTGAACCTCCAATTACTATTCTAGCTGTGTTTTTGACATAGTCTGGTTTAGGTAGTTTCTTTCAGGTCTGAGTCGTAAAAGCTTAATCTAAATTAGATTAAACAACAGACATACGTTATTAGCTTTGATAAATGAAAACGAATCTGGGGATAATTGAGCAGATGTGTCCTAATCAAAGGATCAAAAGATGTCACTGAAGCAGATTATTGAAGGCAGGTGAAATGTAGATGGATTTCTGGAAGCTGCTGGGTTGCATCATTCCATGTTAATACTTCTAGAGGAAAGAGAGTAAGTTTTTACTCAGCTTCTTTATATAAAGACTAAAAATGCTTTGAGCATCAAGTCCTCAGGCCAAGAGGATCAGGCTCATAGCCATGTTAGACAATGAGAAAGAAAGATGAACAGAAATACCCATCATCCTTAAGCTGCTGTGCCTGCACTCCCTGTCCTGTTTCAGACATGCCCACAGAGATATTTGAAGATAGAGCCTGATAACTGTCACCTCTCAGACCACAGACATATGTTTATGATTTTATGTATTGATTTATGCATTTTAATTTAACTATAATGACATCACTTTTGGCCTTCTATCAAATTATAATTTTTCACTTCATTTGGAAATGTCTTAATTTACCCTTGAGGCCTTGCTCAGAGTCTATATCCTGAGTATAGACTTTCCAGACTCCCTTAAGAAGTCTTGAGAATAATCATTATTTTATCTGACTCCAGGCAATAGGTCTGCTGAGGACTGAGGTCTTGAATTATGGCCAGGGCTTTAATAAGAATGAAACTTAGAGAAGACTTTTGTATTTAAACAAAAAGACAGAAGCTACTGGGACCATAAAGCATTGGTTTATTTCACAGAGAATGAATAATCTCTTTGAGTTAAAACTGAATAAGTATGTAAGAATGTAGCAAGAGAAAAATATTACTAATTTATATGATAGCCTGATTGTGGCATACCTCAAAAGATATTTCAAGGAAAGAGTTTTCTTTTCTTTTTCTTAGATGTCCAAAACTTCCCATTTATTGATCACTTTTCATTTGGGAGAACAAAGTGGGGTCTAGCATAGACGCAGCTTCTGAACAAGTCTCTTCCAGTTACATACACCCTGTCAGTTTAGCCCCATGCTCAACAAGCAAAGGGAAAGTGCTGAGGACTTTTGAAGATGGATGTAGTGTAATAAGAGCCATATTTATAACAATAATCAGCTTGATGTTGACTCAGCAAGTATCAGTCAATGTCCATTATATTTCTTTCCTGATGAAATCACTTGTTACTTTAAGAGTCAGAGTAAAACTCACACACTTGGATACATAAAAATAAAAATCTGTCTCAAATAGGATA
This sequence comes from Pachyuromys duprasi, assembly GCA_028658305.1. Classification (NCBI taxonomy): domain Eukaryota; kingdom Metazoa; phylum Chordata; class Mammalia; order Rodentia; family Muridae; genus Pachyuromys; species Pachyuromys duprasi. The sequence goes on from CM053752.1 coordinate 45,294,487, forward strand.
TTTTAAAACAAAATGGCAAACAGCAAGTTAGGAACAGTAGGAGTACAGCTAAACAAAATGAAGGCTACAAGCGATGCAGCCTCACACTACACAAGATGGAAAGGGGGGAAAGGTTTTCCTCTGAGATCAGGAGCAAACCAAGAAACTCACATTTGCCACTTCTAGTCGGTGTGTTTTAAAGGCCTTAGCCAGAGCAAATAAACAAGACAAAGAAACAGAAAGCTTTCTAAGAGGAAAGAAAGGGGTGGAACATTCTAGTTGTGTAATATATCATCTATTTATTCATCTAAATATACTGTAGGCATATATGTGCATGCACACATGTATGTGCATATATGTATATATGTTATCCTCCTCTCTTTCTCTGTATGCTTCTCTCTCTTCCCCCCTCTCTCTCTCAGTGTGTGTGTGTGCACGTATGTGTGTGTTCATTTTTGTGAGATACTGGTGGATTTTCAAGAGGGTGTTCTAGATCAGAACTCCCTATTGCCTAAAGCAAACTATTTTTGCAACTTAAACAAACTTTCAATCTCTTTCCTCAAAAGTTATAGCTTCGGTATAGAAACTGTGTGGTACTGATCCTCTTTGTAAATTTTGACTAAAATGCTGTGTCAAATTGCTTTGAATTTAGTAGTCATAATCTGATTTTCAAAAGCTCTAAAATTATAAATATGAGAAAACTCCACAGCCAGAAAAAACATAGCTTGTTCTGGTAGCTAGAAAACACTGCAAAAAGGAGCTAGGTAGAACCTATTTTCATCTATTCTCCTGTTTGTACTTATTTCTGTTTGCCTCTAGGTAAAAGAATGAAAAGGAAGCCCCGATAATATTGGTAGCAGGGCTATCCAAAACAAAGGCAACAGAAATGCAAGGGCAATGTCTCTCAGGTAGAGGCAACTTACAGTTTTCTTTTACATATTTGGAGGAAAATGAGACAACACTGAATTCCGAAAGCTTCGAGCTGAGGAACTCAAAGAGAAAGCCATCACATCCCATTGTAGGAAACAATTTTGCAATTTTCCATTAGGTGAATGGTTTTAGAAAAACTATAGAAGAGAAGTACTGAAGAAGTAGAAATTTTGAGTTTGCCGGTGAATGAGACAAAAGCTAAAGTACAAACTGGAAAAGCAACTAAAAAGTTCTCTAGAAGAGATGATTACAAACCATATGGTTTACTTATTAAAATAAAATTATTAAAAATCAGTTTTATATAATAACATGTGCAACTGTGACTCAAAAAGCTTACAATACACCAAGACAGAAAACTACTGCTAAATTTTAGTTATTAATAAATCTTTATATTTTTCTATTAACTCACATGACAATAATATCATAATTAGATTGGTAAGAACAGAATGAGTTTGTGTTTAATTTAAAAAAACAAACAGAAATTAATAACTATTATACTTTTTTGATAATTACAGGAGACAACAGATATTGCAATATTTAAATCACATTATGTTACTGCCAGAGAATAGAAACTCAGATAAAAGAACAATCAGAAACACTTTGTTACTTATAAAAGGTTACTACATGATAAAATATATTAAATAACAATGGGAAAATAATTATACCATGATGTTGGACAACTTTTCAGCTGTTTAGAAAAGGGATTTTAGTCTTTGTAGAATGCAAAATATCTAATTTTACAGTGATATGAAAGTTACATACAAAAAGCTGAAGAAAATGCATTAAAATGTCTTTATTCTCTAAGTGGGTAGAGATTATCAAGCAAAAAAAAATCAGCTCAGAGTGAAAGTTTCATAGTTACTATTATTTAAAACCTAAATTGCCTATAGAAAATTTTAATCTTTTCAAGTCAAAGTACAAATAAAAAGGCAACCAACAAACTAAAAAATTAATTATAAAGACTATAGCCTGGACTTAACATCACCAAACATAAGTGGTTCCAAGAGACAAATAAAATAATTTGAAAAATCCTCAACTAAGAAGGCAATAAGATGTTTTCTGATGGGAATTGCACTGAATCTGTAGATTGCTTTTGGTAGGATGCCATTTTTACTATGTTAACCCTATTGATCCACGAGTGTGGACAATCTTTACATCTTCTGACATCTTCTTCAATATCTTTCTTCAGAGATTTGACATTTTTACATACAAGTCTTTCATTTGCTTGGTTAGAGTTACACCAAGATACTTTATGTTTGTTTGTTTATGTGTGTCTGTGTGTGTGTGTGTGTGTGTGTGTGTATCTATTGTGAAGGGTGTTGTTTCCCTAATTTCTTTCTCAGCCCTTTTGTCTTTTGTACACAGGAGGGCTACTGATTTTTTTTCCTTAATTTATATCCAGCCACTTTGCTGAAGGTGTTTATCAGTTGTAGGTGTTCCCTGGTAAAATTTGAGGGGTCACTCATGTATACTATTACATCAGCTGCAAATACAGACCTTAAAAGAACAATTCTCAAATTCATAAGAAAAAAAAATTGCTGAAACAATCCTGTACAATAAAAGATCTTCTGGAGATATCTCCATCTCTAATCTCAAGCTGTCCTATAAAGCATAAGTAATAAGTAATAAAAACTGCATGGTACTGGCATAGAGACAGAGTGGTGGATAAATGGAATCAAATCAAACCCCAGAAATAAACCCACACACCTACGGACAGCTGATTTTTGACAAAGAAGCCAAAAGCATACAATGGAAAAAAGGTAGCATCTTCAACAAATGGTACTGGTCTAACTGGATGTCTACACATAGAAAAATGCAAATAGATCCATACTTATCACCCTGCACAAAACTAAAGTATGAGTGGATCAAAGACCTCAACATAAAACAAAACATGCTAAGTCTGTCAGAAGATAAAAGTGGAAAAGAGCCTTGAATTCAATGCCATGAAAGACAACTTCCTGAACAGAACACCAACAGCTCAGGCTCTAAGATAAAAACTTAATCAACAGGACCTCATGGAATTGAAAAGGTTCTGTAAAGCAAAGGACACTGTCAACAGAACAAAACAACAGCCTACAGACTGAGAAAAGATCTTCACCAACCCTACATCCAACAGAGGGCTAATCTCCAGAATATATAGAGTTCAAGAAATTAAACACCAGCAAACCAAATAATCCAATTAAAAAATGGGGTACAGAGCTAAACAGAGAATTCTCAATACAGGACTCTTTAATGGCTGAGAAACATTTAACATCCTTAGTCATCAGGGAGATGCGAAACAAAATGATTAGGATTCCATCTTACACCGGTCAGAATGGCTAAGATAAAAATCTGAAGTGACAACACATGCTGGAGAGAATGTGGTAAAAGGGGAACCCTCCTCCACTGCTGGTGGGAATGTAAACTTGCCCAACCACTTTGGAAATCAATCTGATGCTTTCTCTGAAAACTGGCAATAATACTACCTCAAGACCCAGATATACTACACCTGGGCATATACCCAAAAGATGTTCCACCATAAAACAAGGACATTTCCTCAGATATGTTCATAGCAACATTATTTGTAATAGTCAGAATCTGAAAACAACCTAGATGCCCCTCAACCGAAGAATTGATGAAGAAACTGTGGTACATTTACACAATGGAAAAATACTCAGCTATTATAAACAAGGAACTCATGAAATTTGCAGGCAAATGGATGAAACTAGAAAAGATTACCCTGAGTGAGGTAATGCAGAACGAGAAAGACACACATGGTATATACTCACTTATAAGTTATCCTGTATTATACTAAAATCTACAGATCTAAAGAAGCTAGAAAACAAGGAGAACCCTAGGGAAAATGCTTAATTCTCATTCAGAATGTTAAACAGGATAGACACTCGAATCTATGGAAGAGAAGGAACAGGATGGGAGCCTACCATAGATTTCTCTGAAAGACTCCACCCAGCAGGAGATAGAAGCAGATGCTGAGACACGCAGAGCCAAACTTTGGGCAAAGCCCAGAAAGTCTTGAGGAATTGTGACGAGACAGAAGGACCTGAAAGAGATAAGAGCTCCACAAGCAGAGAAACAAAGCCCAAAATGCTGGTCTAAGGAGGCCCTGCAGAGACTGATAAAACCACCAAGGACCATGCATGGAGAGGACCTAGACCACTTACTCAGATGTAGCAGATTGGCAGTTCAGTCTCCATGTGCGTTCCCGAGTAAGGGGAGCAGGGTCTGCCTCTGTCATGAACTCTATTGCCTGCTCTTTGATCACTTCCCCCTGGTGGAACAGCCTTCCCAGGCCATAGAGGAACAGGATCCTGGCAGTCCTGATGAAACTTGATAGGCTAAGGTCAGATGGTAGGGAAGTAGGGCTCCCCCTTTCAGTGGACTAGGGAAGGGAAGTAGGGGAAGAAGAGGGAGGAAAGATGGGAACTGGAAGAGATGAGGGAGGGGACTACAATTACAATATAAAGTGAATAAATTACAGAAAAAGTAAAAAGACAAAAAGAAAAGCAGTAAGATGGAAGTAGATGATACACAGCAGGACTAAACATTTTCCACTAATAAGTGTGTGAAATATTCTTACTAATAATTGAAGCAGCGAATACTAAAGGACTTGTATATAAGTCAACAAAGACTTTATTGTGTTTGTGTTAGTGTGCCTGTGTGTGTATGTGTGTGGTTCAAAAAAAGAGTGTCAGACCCTTTAGAGCTGTATTTACAGGTGGTTGTGAGTTGTCCAACATAGATGCTGGGAACTGAACTCAGGTCCTCTGAAAACAACAAATACTCTTAACCACTGAACTCTCTCTCTAGCTGCAACAACGAATTTTAAAGAGTTGGATTTTAAGTGTCTGGATATAGCGTTGACAGAATGATTCAAGGAGTAAGAAAAATATTCATGTCTTTCAATGAATTACTTCAATTATTTCCATTTTAAGAATCCCTTTCAAGGGATTAAATAGAAATATAGGCATAATTTTATTAAGATATTCTTCATTATAGTATAATGTAGAAGCAGGAAAAAATCTTCCTAAATTTCTAACAATAGAGAAATGCTTATGTGAATTACAGTGGCAAGTATCGTTTGGGCATAAAAAATATTTTAAACAGTATTTGATAGAATAGATAATAGCATTCAGCATGGCTCAATAATGTAAAAGAAAAAAATCCATGAGCCATGCCCAAAAGATGCACTGTAGGAAATACTCTACAGCATTGTTAGAGGTTATCATTTGAATGATTTTTTTCTTCTATTTTGACTACTATGTGCCTTTTGTCATTCTATACGTGCAGAAAACATTAAATCCGTCTTTAAAATAACAGCTTAGTTGTTCTTCCACCATTATGTAGGGTTTCATTAGTTTGCTGTGTAGGCAAGAGTTTTCCTGGGCAGTACTCACCCACCACCTCTGCTAGCATAAAGATGAAGCATACTGCTGAAGCAGCACAGAGTCTCCACTTGGCATGCACTTGCTTGCTCGACCTGTTCTCTGTGGCCTTGGAGCTGCTGTGGCAGTGATGGATGCCTCCTGCCTCTGGCTGCTCTGGCCTGTCTCCAGGACACTGATCTTTATTCACAGGTTTCTGGTGAAGTTCTCTGTTAAGGATGATTTTGACAGGAGCAAGAAGTGAACATGGTTGCAAACACACACCTTCCTGGCAGCCCAACCCTTTCCCTGTGCGGCTCTTGGGACACTGACAAATCAGCAAAATTCAGGGCTCTTTTTACGTTTCCTTCCAAACTCACAATGGCTGCCAAGCATTGCCCTTATTGAGCTATGGGAATAGAAGAAAAGAAATAAACATACTTAAAGGCAAGTCTTTCTTAGTTGTTTCATTAAAAGATTCTGGATATTGTGCTGCTGAACCCACCACCATCATCAGGGTAGGTTGTAAGGTATAGCTAATGTACAGCCGTATACAAGATTTCTCCAGGCTGAGTTCATGGGGACCCTCAGACACCCATTTGCAGATAACTTATATCAAATACTCACTGTTATGATGAAACCTAGATTCTACGTGTGCATAATAATAACCACAAATCCTGCTCCAACATAAAGCTTAATTTGGGGGTTTCCGTAGGATCGTAGATGGGGAGACTATTGATAAAAATCTCGCCCAACTGAATCATTGCTTAATATTTAACTGAGATAAGTATGTTTCAGAAAGATAACATAAGGTCAAATAGGCACAAAAGGAAAAGACAAAACAAAGAAACAAAAACAAAACAAACAAAAAACCCACTGTTTTATCACCATACCGTAGACTAGCTGCTGTTTCGGTATCAGTCTACCAAAAATCAATTTATTTTGGTGCAGATGACACTGTCCATGGAGCTTGAACTAATAGGATGTTTTAAATTCAATAAACTTATTTGAGAACACTAACGATGTTCTCAGAATTAAGAATTTACATTTCTATTTCTGAAAGTTCAAATTATAAATTAGCTTCTATTTGAAGCCTATGTCATTTGGATTATCACCATCTGGAATTAAACTTTGATGGTTTTGACTTAGCAAATAAGTATTAAGATCACTCTAATTATTGTCACATTTGATTTTTTTTCTGAAAGCTAACATAGCTGATTTTCATTACAGCAAGATAGAATTATAAAAAAGCACAAAGCACATAAAAATTACTGGTAACCATACCTCTCAAATACAATAACTGATATTTTAATGGACAGTGTTGCAACATATAGATAGACATTTTTATACAATGAGAGTCCATATTGGTTAGAATGTTTTGAGTTGTATACAGAAAACAAAAATTGTGTTGAAAAAGTAATGCATGAGAATTGCTGATTCTGCTACTGAAAACACCCAGAGGTGCCCAAGCTTGAAGAACTATTGGACTGGGCCCTAGAGCCTGTCTCTCCTCCTCAAGCTATGCTTTAGCCTCAGACTCTTCCCACCTCACCTGAAATGCTTTTTGGAGTTTACCAGACTGTATTTGTGGGTTTTCCTATGCAAGTAGTGAAGTTATCTGCCATGATTTCAAAGGTCCCTCAGAGATCATGTGTTCCATTTCTTGATCTCTATTTTCTATAACTGTTCTGAAGGTTGAAATATATATTTGGCTGCATAAGTGAGCTCTAGGACATGTCTGTGAATTGTATAGTTCCTCCTTGACTTTGGTCTTTCTCCATGCTTCCTGGTAAAACAAAGACATGAGTGCTTCAGGTGCATGCTCCTGGCACAATGGAGCTACTTTGCCATGTCAAGAAAGACAGAAGTCTCCTGAAGCCGTGACTAAAGCTCAATCCTTGCTCCCTGAACTTGCTTCTGTCAGGCATTTGTCACCGCAATGAGAAAAATAATACAATAATCTCTCTCACAACTGACCCAAGAGTCTGGAGACAAGTCATTTTTATCAAATGGGACCTGTGCACTATATGCAGAGGGCTATTAGCATTGACCGACCTCCTAAAATGTAGCTGCCAGAAACCTACCACGCTGCTTCCTAGAGCTTAGAGTAGAACAAAGTCTACCCCCATTAACTTTGTGCAGTGTGGATACTGTCTCTACACTATTGTCTGCAGAACAAAATGTTTTCTTTCGTTGTTTTTTTTTTTTAATTTATACCATTTTAACTTTTATGCCTTAGGTATCTTATCAAGAAAACATTCCTAATCCAATATTCATAGGTTTATACTTGTTTTCTTTTAGAAGATTTATAACTGTATAATTTTAGCACCTACCTTAGTGCCCATAATCCATTTTAGTGAAAATTTTTAGTATGGCATCAGAAATGTATGCAAATTATTTCTTCTGTTCATGAATATTTAATTGCCCCAAAAAACATATGTTGAAAAAAATCTTGTTGAAAGACAAATGAGCCATCCAGTTGGTTTATATGTGCATTTATGCTGGTCTCACATGTTGTGAATTTAACTGTGTATTTATTTACCTTTCTTCGTGTTTATGTTCTTTGTTGGTTTCATGCATGTACATAATAAATTTCAGTTGTTTTTAACCTTATATTACTCTCTCTCTTTTGTCTCTTTACTACTGAAATCCTCTTGCCTCTTCTACATTTATGTCTTCTTTTTCTGTGTGACTTTGTGTGTGTGAATTACCTGGATGAAAAGAAAAATGTGCTCTCTAGAGTAATAGTGGCATGGCTATTATGGGGATAACCAAATGCGCTATGTTAAGTTTTGAAAAAAGTATGTGACAACCTGTGAAGATGGTCCCAAGGACTAGGGTATTGCCGTGATAGGCCTGACCTTGTTCCTTCCTAGCAGAATGTGGACTTTGGATTAGGAAATCAGTTGAATGCTTTAAGCAGCATTTAATGGACCATACCAGCAAGATCATGGAAGACAGTGGTGCTAAGGATGATTTGAATTATGAAGGTCCAGCTTAAGAGGTTTCAGAGAAGAATATTAGTATTTGACCTAGTCAAATTCTTATGGTACTTTGGTGAAGAATATAGCTGCTTTTTGCCTTTCTTTAAAAGGTCTTCCTGAAGCCAAATTAGAGAGTTGTGTATTAACAGCTTTGGCAGAGGGGATTTCCAGTCAGCCAAGTCTTGACAGTGTTCCTTGGTTATTAGTAACCAGCAAGAAAAAAATATAAAATGCACAGTTTGAAAAGAAAAGGGGCACCAGGAAGTAGAAACAGATTAAAGAAAAGCCTCATGCGAAATTGAATAAAGAGAGCGGTGACCTCAGAGCAAGACCCTATACAGCTAAGCTTCCAGCTTGTGAAAAGGAATTAAAGAACAGTTTAGGACCACCTAAACTTTAACGAATTAAAGAAACGTTTAAAGATGTGGTGGCACACACACCTTTCATCCCAGCATTCAGAAGTCAAAGACAAGTAGATCTCTGAAATCAAAGCAAGCCTGATCTACAGAGAGAGATCCAGGACAGCCAAGCTTAGACAGTGAAGAAAAACATTGAAAGCAGAAAGCTGATGAAAATGTATTTGAATGTGTAGGGATGGGGGAGATTCCAGGCCCAGAAAGCAGCAGAACTTGGCAACTTCTGCCACTTGTTTCTAACTTTAGAGTCAAGGATACAAAAAAATAAAATAAAAAATAAAAGTAAGTGTGTGTGGGGAGGGGGTATTGGAATCTCCCTCTGCAACTAAGGAAAGCCACTGAGGCCAGACATGTGTTAGTGGTGTCCCTGTATGGAGGCCCAAATAAGCCATTGCGTAAAGCTGTGAAGGTAAAGCCAGAACTGTCTTGGAGATGCCAGGATGTCGGGGATGCCAGAGTCATGGGATGGCCGCTGCGGAAAGCTGCTAATAGGAAGTGTAACTAGCCAAAGAGAATGCAGAATGCTGCAGTCAACAAAGCTGAAAAGAGTTCAAGATCTGAAGGGCGCTTTGACATCAAACATGGAGATAAGAATTTGGAATTTGCCTAGCTGGTTTTCAGTCTTGCTTTGGTTCAGTATTTTTTTTCTTATGCTCCCTTTTCTTCCAGCATTGTATGCTGGAAGTATTTTGATTTTGATTTTACAGAAGGTTACAATTAAGAAGTTTGTCATGAGTCTCAGAAGAGTCTTTGAACTTTGGGCTTTTAAACACTGTTATGTGAGACTATTACAGACAATGGGGACATTTGAAGTTGGAATAAATGCATTTTGCATTATGATATGGTCAGAATAAGTGGAACATGATAGTTTGAATGGTCCCATAGACTCAAAAGGTTTGGCATTATTTGAAAGGATTAGGTCAAGTGGCCCTGTCGGAGTACGTATCACCTCATTGGAGGAAGTGTGTCATAGGGGGAGGACTTTTACGAAGCAGAAGTTCAAGCTAAGCGCAGTCTCTCTCTGTCTCTTCCTGATGCCTATACATCCAGAAGTAGAAGTCTCAGATACCTCTCTAGCACCATGTCTGCCTGTGTGTCATCATACCTCCTGCCATAAAGATAATGGACTATCCTGTGAACCAATAAACCACCCTCAATTAAATGTTCTTCTTTCAAAGAGTTGCTGTCGTCGTTGTGTCTCTTCACAGCAATAGATACCCTAACTAAGACAGGCCTCCATGTTTATTTAAGAGGGTTTTTCTATTCTTATTCCCTTTCATTACTATATAAACTGTGGTTCTGTTTGTTAATTTATCTTAAAAGGCATCTTGTGTGTTGTCATAATCATATTGAGTTCCCATATCAGTTTTTAAAATTTGACATCTTAACAAAATTAATTCTTCCACTATACCAATACGGGTTATGTTCTCATTGAATTCTTTAATTCCTACAATGTTCTGCAAGTTATACTATAAATTTGAGCATTTTATTTATTTAATGATTTTTTTTATTTTTAACTAAAATAAATAAATGAGTATAAATGTTTTGCTTGCTTATATGATGTCTATGTATCACATGCATGTGTGCCACGTGCAAAAGCCAAAATAAAGCAGTGAATCTCCAGGGGACTACAGTTGCTGGTAGTTGTGAGCCATCTTGTGGGTTTTAAGAATCAAACCCAGGTCCTCTGGAAGAGCAAGCAATGCTCTTAATCAGTGAGCCATATCACCAGCCCCTGTTTATTGAATTCTTTTCTTTTAAATATTTTATTAATTACACTTTATTCACTTTGTATCCCCCTTCCCCTCCCAATCTCTCCCTTCCTCCCCCTTCTCCACACATACCCCTCCTCAAGTCCACTGACAGGGAAAGTCTTCTTTTCCTTCCTTCTGATTCTAGTCTATCAGGTCTCATCAGGGGCAGCTGCATTGTCTTCCTCTGTGGCCTGGTAAGGCTGTTCTCCCCTCGGGGGGGGGGGAAGGTGATCAAAGAGCAGGCCAATCAGTTCATGTCAGAGACAGTCCCTGTACCCATTACTATGGAACCCACTTGGACACTGAACTGCTATGGGCTGCATCTATGCAGGGGTTCTAGGTTATCTCCATGCATGGTACTTGGTGGGAGTATCAGTCTCAGGAAAGACCCCTGTGCTCAGATTTTTTGGTTCTGTTGCTCTCATTGTGGAGCTCCTGTCCTCTCCAGATCTTACTATTCCCCACATCTTTCATAAGATTCCCTGCACTCTGCCCAAAGGTTGGCATAAGTATCAGCATCTGCTTTGATAGTCTGCAGGGCAGAGCCGTTCAGAGGCCCTCTGTGGTAGGCTCCTAACTTGTTCCCTGTTTTCTTCTTCTTCTGATGTCCATCCTCTTTGCCTTTCTGGATGGGGATTGAGCTTTTTAGCCAGAGTCCTCCCTCTTGATTAGTTTCTTTAGGTGCACAGATTTTAGTAGGTTTATCCTATATTATACGTCTATATTAGTGAGTATATACAATGTGTGTCTTTCTGCTTCTGAGATAGCTCACTCAGGATGATCTTTTCCATTTCCCACCATTTACCTGCAAATTTTATGATTTCCTTGTTCTTCTTTGCTGAGTAATATTCCATTGTGTAGATGTACCACAATTTCTATATCCGTTGCTCAGTTGAGGGGCATCTGGGTTGTTTCCAGCTTCTGGCTATTACAAATAAAGGTGCTACAAATATGGTTAAGCAAATGTCCTTATTGTGTACTTGAGCCTAGGAGTGGTATAGCTGGATCTTGAGGAAGCGTTATTCCTAGTTGTCTGAGGAAGCGCCAGATTGATTTCTGGAGTGGTTGTACCAGTTTACATTCCCACCAGCAGTGGAGGAGGGTCCCCCTTTCTCCACAACCTCTCCAGCATGTGTTGTCACTTGAGTTTTTTTTATCTTAGCCATTCTGATGGGTGTAAGGTGAAATCTCAGGGTTGTTTTGATTTCCATTTCCCTGATGGCTAATGACATTGAGCATTTCTTTAAGTGTTTCTCTGCCATTCTATATTCCTCTATCAAGAGTTCTCTGTTTAGCTCTGTTCCCCAGTTTTTAATTGGATTACTTGATTTGATGCTTTTCAAGTTCTTTAGTTCTTTATATATGCTCGATATTAGCCCTCTGTCAGATATAGAATTGGTGAGTAGGCAGTCATTTTGTTTTGCTGACAGTGTCCTTTGCTTTATAGAGGCTTTTCAGTTTCATGAGATCCCATTTGTTGATTATTGCTCTTAAAGCCTATGCTGTTGGTGTTCTGTTCAGGAAGTTGTCTCCTGTGCCAATGAGTTCAAGGCTCTTCCCCACTTTTTCTTCTAACCGGTTTAGTGTGTCTGGTTTTATGTTGAGGTCTTTGATCCATTTGGCCTTAGTTTTGTGCAGGGTGATAAGTATGGATCTATTTGCATTTTTCTACATGTAGACATCCAGTTAGACCAGCACCATTTGTTGAAGATGCTATCTTTTTTCCATTGTATGGTTTTGGTGTCTTTCTCCAAATCAGGTGTCCATAAGTGTGTGGATTTATTTCTGGGTCTTCTATTCGGTTCCATTGAACCACCAATCTGTTTCTAGGCCAGTACCATGCGGATTTTATTACTGTTGCTCTATAGTACAGCTTGAGATCAAGGATGGAGATAACTCCAGAAGATCTTTTATTATAGAGGATTGTTTCAGCAATTCTGGGTTTCTTGTTATTCCATATGAAGTTGAGAATTTTTCTTTCAAGGTCTGTAAAGAATTGTGCTGGTAATTTGGTGGGAATTGCATTGAATCTGTAGATTGCTTTTGGTAAGGAAGGCCATTTTTACTATGTTCATCCTGCCAAGCCATGAGCATGGGAGATCTTTCCATCTTATGATATCTTCTTCTAATTCTTTCTTCACAGACTTGAAATTTTTTCATATAAGTCTTTGACTTGCTTGGTTAAGGTCATACCAAGGTACTTTATATCTTTTGTGGCTATTGTTAAGGGTGTTGTTTCCCTAATTTTTTCTTAGCCCCTTTCTCTTTTGTATGCAGGAAGGCTACTGATTTTTTTGAGTTAATTTTGTATCCAGCCACTTTGCTGAAGGTGTTAATCAACTGTAGGAATTCCCTGGTAGCATTTTTGGGGTCACTCAGGTATACTATCATATCATCTACAAATAGTGATACTTTGACTTTTTCCTTTCTGATTTGTATCCCCTTGATCTCTTTCAATTGTCTTATTGTTCTAGCAAGGACTTCAAGAACTATGTTGAAGAGATATGGAGAGAGTGAGCAGCCTTGCCTTGTTCCTGATTTCAGTGGGACTGCTTTGAGTTTCTCTCCATTTAGTTTGATGTTGGCTATAGGCTTGTTGTATATTACCTTTACTATGTTTAGGTATGTGGCTTGTATCCATGATCTCTCCAAGACTTTAAACATGAATGGATGTTGGATTTTTTTCAAATGCTTTTTTGGCATCTAAGGAGATTTAACATATGGTTTTTCTCCTTCAGTTTGTTAATATGGTGGATCCCAATGATGGATTTCTGTATATTGAACCACCCTTGCATACCTGGGATGAAGCCTACTTGGTCATAGTGGATGACATCTTTGATGTGTTCTTGTATTCAGGTTGCAAGTATTTTGTTGAGTATTTTTGCATCAATGTTCATAAGGGAGATTGGCCTAAAATTCTCTTTCTTTGTTGGGTCTTTGTGAGGTTTAGGTACAACGGTGACTGCAGCTTCATAGAATGAGTTTGGTAGTGTTCCTTCTGTTTCTATTTTGTGGAATAGTTTGAAGAGAACTGGAGTTAGCTCTTCGTTGAAGGTCTGGTAGAATTCTGTGCTGAAACCATCTGGTCCTGGGCTTCTTTTGGAAGGGACACTTTTGATGACCGCTTCTATTTCCTTGGGGGATATAGGACTATTTAATTGATTTACCTGGTCTTGATTCAGCTTTGGTAAGTGGAATTGGTAAGAATAATGTCCATTTCATTTAAATTTTCAAATTTTGTGGCATATAGACTTTTGAAGTAAGTCCTAATGATTGTTTGGATTTCCTCAGTGTCTGTAGTTATGTCCCCCTTTTCATTTCTCATTTTGTTGATTTGGATGGTGTCTCTCTGCCTTTTAGTTAGTTTGGCTAAGAGTTTGTGTATTATGTTGATTTTCTCAAAGAGCCAGCTCTTGGTTTCATTGATTCTTTGAATTGTTTTATTTGTTTCTAATTTATTGATTTCACCCCTAAGTTTATTTCTAGCTGTCTACTCCTTTTTGGTGTGTCTGCTTCTTTTTTTTTCCTACAGCTTTTAGTTGATCCATTAAGTTGCTTGAATGAGATGTCTCGAATTTCTTCTTGAAGGTACTTAGTGCTAAGAACTTTCCTCTTAGCACTGCCTTCATTGTGTCCCATAAGTTTGGATATGTTGTGTCTTCATTTTCATTGAATTCTAGGAAGACTGTAATTTCTTTATTTCTTCCCTGACCCAGCTGTCATTTAGTAGCAAATTGTTCAGTTTCCATGTGTGTAAAGGCTTTCTGCTATTTCTGTTGTTGGTGAGATCCAGCTTTAGTCCATGGTGATCAGATAGGATACAAGGGATTATATCAACCTTTTGTATCTGTTGAGGATTGCAAAATGACCAACCGTATGGTCTATTTTGGAGAAGGTTCCATGAGATGCTGAGAAAAAGGTAAATTCTTTTGTGTTTGGGTGTAAGGTTCTGTAGATGTGTGTTAGGACCATTTGATTCATGACCTCTGTTAGAGACATCGTTTCTTTGTTTAATTTCTGTTTTGTTGACCTGTCCTTTGTTGAAGTCTCCTACTATTAATGTGTGGGTATCTGTGTGTGGTTTAAGTTTTGTTAATGTTTCTTTTACAAATGTGGGTACCCTTGTATTTGGGGCATAGATGTTCAGGTTTGTGATGTCTTACTGGTGGAATTTTCCCTTCATGAGTAGGAAGTGTCATTTCCCATTTCTTTTTATTAATTTTGGTTGAAAGTCCATTTTATCAGATATTAGAATGGCTACTCCTGCTTGCTTCTTGGGTCCATTTGCTTGGAAAACCATCTTCCAGCCCTTTACCCTCAGGTAATGTCTATCTTTGTGACTTAGATGTGTTTCTTGTATGCAACAGATTTTTGAGTCTTGTTTCCGCAACCATTCTGTTAGTCTGTGTGTTTTTATTGGAGAATTGAGGGAGATTAATGACCAGTGGCTGTTAGATCCTTTGATTTTGATGTTGGCTGTGGTAGTAAGTTTGTGTTCTTGGTTACTTTTTGGTTTGCTGTAGTGAGGTTAATTACTTCCTGTGTTTTCTTGAAAGTAGTTAGTTTTCTTGGGTTGTATTTTTCTTTCTAGGGTCTTCTGTAACACTGGATTTGTGTGTAGGTATTGTTGAAATTTGGTTTTGTCGTTGAATATTTTGTTTTTACCGTCTTTGAGGACTGAGAGTTTTGCTGGGTATAGTAGCCTGGGCTGACATCTGTGTTCTCTTAGGGTCTGCATGATATCCATCCAGGCCCTTCTGGCTTTGATAGTCTCTGTTGAGAAGTCAGGTGTGATTCTGATGGGTTTGCCATTATATGTTACTTGGTCTTTTCCCTTGCAGCTTTTAGTATTTTTTCTTTGTTCTGTATACTTACTGTTTTGATTATTATGTGGTGGGAGGATTTTCTTTTCTGGTCTAATTTATTGGGTGTTCTGTAGGCTTCTTGTATTCTTATAGGCCTCTCCTTTAAGTTGGGGAAATTTTCTTCAATGATTTTGTTGAAAATATTTTCTAGGCCTTGGAGGAGGGAATCTTCTTTTTCCTCTATGAATTTCTTAGACAGTCTGTGTCAGGAATTTTTTATATTTAACATTTTCTTTGATGGATACATCGATTTCTTCCATTGTATCTTCCACACCTGAGATTCTTCCTTCCATCTCTTGTAGTCTATTGGTTATGCTTACTTCTGTAGTTCCTGTTTTCTTCCCTAAGTTCTTTCTCTCCACAATTTCCTCCATTTGTGTTTTCTTTAATTTTTCCAATTCTATCTTCAGATCTTCAGCTGTTTTGTTGATTTCCTTCACCTGTCTGACTGTATTTTCCTGTTTTTCCTTCAAATCCTTCAGCTGTTTGTTTGAACAATCCTCTGTTTCTTTTATTTCTTCAGTGATTTAAGTATTTCCTCTCTAAAGGCCACAAACTGTTTGGCTGCAACTTACTGTATTTCTTTATGGATGGCCATGAACTGTTTGACTTTATCTTCCTCTAGTTCTTTACGCATTTTATTTGTTTCCTCTATTATCTTCTTCATAAGCATAGATGTTAAGTCAAGTTCTTGAATTTCAGTTATGCTAGGGTGTCCAGGGCTGCTTGCCCCTGGATAACTGGGTTCTGGAGATGCCATATTGCTCTATCTTTTCTTGGTTGAGCTTTTATGCTGGTCTTTACCCATTGGGCTATCTTAGGTGTTGGGTGTTAGTTTCTGGTGGTTCCTGGAATCCTGTGGTGGAGAGAATCCCCTTGGCAGGAAGATGATTTTTCCTGAAGGAAGCCTCCTCAGCTTTTTAAGTATGGTCTCTGAATGACCAGTGTTTTTCAGGAATTGCCACAGCTCACCTCAGGCGTACAGACCTGAGTGGTAACTGTGGTCCTTGTTAGTCAAGAGGGCTCTCCTCTCACCCAGGGAAGTCCTGGAGACAGCTGCCCTCCTTCTGGGTTTCTTGCTGTAAATTTAATGAGCTACTGCTGTAACCTGGGTGACCTGTGGTTTGGTCAATTTAATTAGTGATAACTGGTTGCCCCTTAGAGCCGTATCTGGGGTTTAATCTCAGGGATCTCAGGCTTCTGTAGGTCTGAGATTGGGGCTCTGCGCCCCAGTACCCAAGCGGTAGTCAGTGGCAGGTGAGCTCTGCTCTCATGTGTGCAGCTGGAGGCTAGAGTCAGGAGCCTGAGGATAGCCAGAAACTGTTCCGGAGCTAGGTGTCCTGAGGTAGGGCTAGATGTTTCCCCCACCGTAGGATTTTCTCCCAATAGGAAGGCCCAGTCTGTGGTGTTTGGGGTGGTGTGTAGAATGCGCAGACACTGGAGGGTGGTGGCTCCAAGCTGGTGACTGGGCAGGAACCTGAAACCTTTTCAAGAGAACTTTCCCCTGTGTGCTGGTGCGGGTAGGGGGTCAGCTGAGTTCTCTAAGCTGTTTCCCTCCTTGTGGGGTTTTCTCCTGACAGGGACTCCCGCTCTCTGATGCCCTGGGGCACACAGTTCTGTCTGTGAGGTAGAGTCAGGCATGCAGCAGGTCTGTGTGCTCCTGGCTGGAGCCCAGCTGAGGGCTGTCAGCGTGTGTCCCCCGGCCTGGGGAGCCTTTTTCAGGGAAAGGCTGGGTGACCTGAGTCAGTCCCGTTTCCTTCCTTCCCTGTGGCTTTTTCTCATAACTGGTACTCCCAGTCTCTGGTGTTCTTGTGCCCACCGTTCAGCCTGGGAAGGTGATCAGGGCACACAGGTATGTGGCTCTGGTCTGGTGACCAAGTGCCTGTGCGGCCCGGGATCTTTTCCCGGTTCTGGCTGGGTGAGCTGAGAGTGGACCCAACTGATTCCTGCACTGTGGAGTTTCCTTTCACCTGGGAAACAGGATCGCTGGTGTTTTAGGGCCCACAGTTCAGTCTCTTAGTCACTGTACCGACGTTGTTGTCCTGCTCCTAAGATGCAGCATCCTCCTGGCGCCGCCATCTTGGATCCTCCTATTTAATGAATTCATTTGTGTGCCATTGTAAATGAAATTGCTTTTTAAGTTTGTTTTCAGGGATTTTTTGTTATTCCTAAACAAAAATACAATTACATTTGTATTTATCTGAGGAAGGAATCTCTGTATGGAAGGAATGACTGTATGGAAGCATCACCCATCAATAAAAAGCCAATGGCCTATTAGCTGAAGCAAGAAATAAGGAGGTGGGAATTCTGGAGAGGGGGCGGGGGACTTTGGAAAATGATGAGAAGTGGAGGAGTCACCGATTCTGAAGAAGATGGAGGTACGAACTGAGCAGAGGTAACCAGCCATGTGGCAGAACTAAGGATAGAATAAACAGGGTATTCGTTATGCCAGGTTATATTAGCCTAGGATTTTGTAAACGTATTTATGCTTCAGAATCATTATTTCAGGAGCTGGGGTATGGGAGGAAAACATGGATTTACATTTATCATTTACTACCATTTTACTGAACTTACTAAATCTAAACTTTCTCAGTGTGGTTTTTTTGGTGTTTTTATAGATAAAATATATAATCATTTGGAAATAGAGTTTTTATTATCTTTTTTCTAATCTAGTCTCTCACTTAGGTTTTGTGCACAGAAGTCCTGGCTAGCATACACAGTGCAATGTCAATTAGAAGCAATGAGCCTGGACACAGTTATCTTCTGTCTATTCTGGAAAACTTTCAGACTTCACAATTATGACATTCCATTTTATGAGCGTAAAGAAATTCTCCTTGGGGCTGAAGAGAGAGCTGTGGTGGTGGTGGCAAGTGCTTAATGCTTTGTGCCGAAGAACTTGGTTTCAGCTCTGAGTTCATGGGGACTCATAACTACTTACCAATCAGGCAACTCACAACTACCAGAGATGTATCAGGGACCCAACATCCTCTTTTGGCCTCCCCAGGCATGTGCACTAATTAATTTTTTGGCTTTTTGAGACAGGGTCTCTCTGTGTAGCCCTGGGTGTTTCAGAACACACTATGTAGATCAGACTGACCTCAAACTCACAGAGATCCACCTACCTCTACCTCCCAAGTGCTAGCATTAAAGGCATGGGCCACCATACCTAGATGTTTGCTTCTTCTTAGAGTTCACTAAGTATAAGGGAATTACAAAGTAATAGTCACTAAATTTGGGAGTTTGGGGGTATTACTCAGACATTTCTCTCTCCTTCTACACTGCTTTTATGTGTGAATTAGTAATTTTCATCCATGTACCACATTTCTGTAAAGTTCTGTTCATTTTCTTTAACTTTCCCCTTTATTTTCATTGTAGTAAATGATAATTATTGCTTTATTTTCAAGATCACTTACGTTTTTTTCTGTCAATTGATGTCAATAGCAAAGGTCTATTATTATGCCCCTTCTAGCGATTTCTTAAAAATTTTGCTTAATATGCCTTTCCACCCTAGAATTTATATTTTAATCTTATAATTCCTATTTCTTTGTAAGTATTCACTATTTGTAGACTGTCATCAAATCTCTCATTAATTCTTTTAACATAATTACATTTTGTTCTTTTGATACATTATAGAAGCTGCTATTAAAACATTTCAATTATAAGTCCAACACTTAGATTCTTTTAAAGGTGCTTTCAATTACTGGGTTTTTCACTATTTATGCATTTATTTCTGTTTCTTTGTGTGTTATGATTTTGTTGAAAACTAAAATCTTTAGAAAATTTATTGTCATGATGCAGATAAAAATCCTTGTGGATTTTTGTTGTCATTGTAATTTGTTTGCACTTTTGTTGTTATCATTGTTGTTGTTCATTTCTTATTTGGTGACTCCAGTTCAGTGGAGTCCGTTTCCACTGGTTTTCCCTGCCTGTGAATCCTGTGTGCTCCTTGAAAGGATCCATCTCTGGACATGTGTCTTTAACCTATCCTCACCCTCGGAGGAGGATGATCCTTTTAGTTGCATTTGCTTTGTCTCTTTCCATGGCCTCGCACTTAGGCCTAAGGTTGTTCTGACGATAGCAGTATTTCACTCAGAGTTTGGGCTCTTTAGTTGCGCTACTGTTTTCAACAGTGTTCCAAGATACGAATTACTCCACAATGTCGGTGGGTCAATTAAATTTAGGGCTTGTGTTAGTTTGCTTGAACTGCAAGAAAGCATCACAGGGTGGATAACTTAACACAGCAGAAATGTATCTTCTCACAGATCTGGAATTTAGAACTTCCTGGCCACTGTGCTAGTAAAATTCTGCATCAGAGACATTCTTACTGGGTTACGGATGGCTTCCCTCTATATCTTCACATGATTTTTCCTCATTGTGTATACGAAGAAAGCGAAAATGAATTCTCTGGCTTATCATGCATAACATTCATTCTTTTAACCACATTTAAACTTGGTTACATCCTTAGAAGCAATATTGTTCTTCATAAGTCCACAGTGGGCCTGCAAGCGTCAATATATGAATTTTGGGAGTGGGAAACACAAACGTTCAACGAATCGCAAGCCTCTTTGAAGGGTTACTTTCCGGTGCCCGTCTGTGCTTAGCATCAACTCCAGACGGGATTTTTATTTCTGAGTTTGTTTTTTATCTCTTGCTGTTGCTGCTAAACTTTTAGCTGCTCTTTCTTTTGCTAGCTTATTTCTGTCAGAAAGCCTCAAGCCCACCCTTCACCTCTCAACAGAAAAACAAGAACTCTATTGTTTTCCTCGGTGTTCTTCTGCTTGGAAATACCCAGTCTCTCCCTTCTTACTGAGATGAGTGGATTTTGAGAACATGTTGTCTTTCATTTTCTGCGTGTGCCCTTAGGACAACTCCAGAGAAAATAAAAACTATAAAACTTGCCTGTTCAGTGTTTGTTAAGAGCTGGGGAGATAGCTTAGTCAGTAAAGTTCATATCTGGCAAACAGAAGGGCTTGAATTTAATTCTTGGAAACCATATTTTTTTTAAAAAGCCATGTATATGGCATGTGCTTGTAATCCCAGCACTGGATAAGCAGAGATGAATGGCTCTCCAGGAATCGCTGACCAGCCAGCCTCACCTACTTAACAGGTGCCAGGCCAATGAAAATGGTGGGAAGCACCTGAAGAATGTCTTCCATGTGCACACACATCAACACACACACACACACCACCACCACCAGACAGACACATGTTGTGAAAAAGATCCTAGCAGCTTATCTCTACCATCCATCCCTATGCATGTTTCCACTGCACTTCTTTAACAATGAAACATCACCTGGATAAGAATTACAGATGAAGGAGAAGGTGCACCATAGTGACAATGACACTCACAAGGCTCAATATTCCTTTGTCCTATAGTGAAGTATGTACAAAGATGACACCCAGCAGTATCTGTCATGTTAAAATCCAGGCCTTAGGGCTGGCTCTAACCTGTTAACATGGTAACAGTGGTACTGCTGTGGGCTTAGGCTATATGACAGTCATTAGCTTCCTGTCTTGCTCTTTTTTGATCCTGAACTGCCATGTCAAGAATCTTAGGCTGATGCAAACATAGAAAACAAAAAACAAAAACCAAGCAGAGTCTCTAGTGAAAAATCAACACAAAGACCCCAGGCATATAAGTGAACGTACCTTGGACCTTCTAGTCTAGATGCCAGAAGAAAACAGCCTCCAAAGAGGCTTAAGTTATTACTCATAGGATTATGTGCTATAAGCCATCAGGTGTGGAAGTAGTTCATCCCAAAACAACAGCTATAGAAAACAATCCCTCTGTGGAATTAGGCAACAAAGGTTTTCTTCCAGATTAAGGATCTTACAGCATATAACAGTTTAACTAGGAAGGTAGTGATGGGTAAAAGAAAGCAACAAACAGGCAAAGCTCTGAAATGAAGTAAAGTCCATGAGCAAGGAGACTGGAAGAGGTCACGGAAGGACTAAAAGATCTGAAAGATACAGATTATCTCAGAAGCAATTAGATTAGGTTTGGGGGCCACATAGTGTGGTGTGGATGCAGGATAGGAAAAGATGCTAAACTAACCAAGTAGGAACATGGATCCTCTCAACTTTCAACTCAGCCATCTGGCCTTGCAAACGATGAGATCAGGATTTTTTTTTAACTCTGTTCAAAATTTTATCTCTGTATTTAAAAAGAAAACACTGAATGTTTTCATGACTTTCATAAGCACTATGTCTTGAAAACCATACCTCATTTACCCTATGAGGTGAATGAGAACATTACTATAAACTTTTGGCTGTTTGTATTACAGAATTCTAAAAATCTATTTTAAGGGAATTATTATTTCAATAATATCGAAGTATTCCTAGGGATAACAGCAAGTTGTTCAGACTTCATATGAAGCTTTGTTTTCATTATTTATAATATCAGTAACTGACACCTCAAATTTTCTCAATGTGTGATAATAGGTGTCTAGCTTGTATAATATTCATTTGTAAAACAAAGTTATAAATACTCTTTAGGGAAAGTCCTCTTTGCAGTTTTAATATATTTGATGTAATCAAATACAGGACCATTTTAGATTATGCTTTTGGCTCTAAAATTTTCTCTCCATGCATCTATTTTAAGTTTTCACTTACAGACTTAACTCTCCCTTGGAGTGATCTTCTCATGTACGCTAAAGCTCCCATTCTTACATGTCTCTTTCTTTGCAATGATCTCATTATGAAAACATTCCCCTTCTTTCTACTTTTTTTCTTGCTGTGCTTGTCTAGTCAAACACTTTACCACTAAGCTACATTCCTACCTCCCATGTCCTTACTTTCTTCATTGATTTCCCTTAGATCTACTGTGACTCAATTTTTTTTAGACTTTATTCTATTACTTTTTGTTTTTATACCCAGGTAAACAATAACCTCTTTTAATGTCTTCTTTTAAAATTCTCATTAAATGTCTCAGCATTATTCTGTATCTATTCTGTAATCACTTCTTTTTTTATAGGCAATTCATACAGCCTCTCATTTTTAAATAAACAGACATCTAGGACTAGAAAGATTTTTTTTCCCATTAGATACACAGCACATAAGATAGATGTGTTCAATCAATAATTATTTTAAAATGAAAATCAAAGAATATATTTATTACACATGACACTGTGGAAGACATTAAAAAATTAGAACTGTGGAAAACATGAAATTCAGCTACATTTATTACAAGTACATCTACTGATATTGAATAACCCATTCATGACTTAATTTTGAGATGAATATAACCCTGGTTTGAGCCACTAGTGAAAAGTATTATTTTTTTCTAAATATAATTTTGACAGTTTACTCTCTAACTTAAACACTGAAAGAAAGCAACAGTAAACAATTAGATTGTTCTTGCCTATTTTCTGTAATAAAAACCACAGAAGAAAAAAATACTTCAATTAATGCTTCCTTTATGGCTTATAATGTTGAAGGAATCAGAACAACTATGCAGTCTACAGCATATTTCAGGATATTAATCATACAAATCAGTGAAGCTCTCCACAAATGCTCCAAAATGATCCTAACTTGCAAAGCAGAAGTTTGCCATTCTAAAGTAATAATCTATGTTACTCTACTGGGTATTCAACCCACAGAAAATGGCAATGGGGACATAAGCATCTTGTTACCTGTCCTGAGTGAAAGCATACATCTTGGTGGCTTGATCGTTCACAAGGTAAGTTCTCTCAAGGAACTCCATGGCAGCTGGGACCGGAGCTGATAATGTTTGACTGGCTGTCCAGTTGTGGAAGTAAAAGAAGCATGGAGGTTATTATAGTCACAAAATTCCCTAAGAAAACAGAACGAGCTTTTCCAGTACCTGGGTTAACAGGCCTCCTGCATCAGTGTTGTTGCTAGGTCTGTGAAGACTGCAGTCTTCTTGGAAGATCACTTGCACTCATTCTATCACCTATAGACACTGCTTTTCTGGGAGAATTGAAGGTAGAATCAAGAAGTGTGTGTGTGTGTGTGTGTGTGTGTACATGTGCATATATGTGATATTTCTGTGTTTTCTAAGGGGTGGAGTTGCTCTGGGATGACCTGCTAATGCTGATGTTGGACACTGACCTTCAGAGCATACCTGAGTGAACTGCAAATAATCACCCTCTGTCTTTCTCTACACTAACCTCATTTTATTTGCTTTTTCATTTTTTTTCTACAAACATTTCTCCTGGGATGTAGTTCAGAGATGACAGCTAAGCAGATGCTGGATTTTAATTCCCCTCCCCTAAGGCCATTTTGGGATTCCATTCCTAGAGTAGGAAACAATTATCACTTACTGAAATCTATGATCTGAGTGTATTCTGGATATGGCATCTTTAACACATCCTTGACAAGCTTTCTGCCTAGGTAAATAACAATGCGCAGGGTAAACCGCACCTTTCTTGGCTGGATTGTCCTCAGCTGAGTGTGGAGTATCCCAGTGTAGACAACACCATCAGGCACATCAATCACAGTTGATCAGGAATGGAGTCTTCTGGGTTGCTCCCAAAAGAACTTTAAGTCACAAAATTGCAAGCGTTAGTTACCTTCCTTTGTACAGATGAGAAAGAGTAAGAGCCTGATAAATGACAGTCATTTGACTATAGAGAAAAGATCTGTTTAGACTTCCTGGAAGAGATTGAATGCCGGGCAGAGAAGGATGAACCCCCAAACCACTGAGCCCTCATTGCCTTTTCCCTTTGTATTCCCTCTGCTGAAAACTCAGAGAGGTTTAGCTACAGAATAACAACCCCTCAGCCTAGTGTCATGGGAGTATGCCATTTTGTTAAGCAGAGATCACTCCCAGTGTCTGATAGGACCAATGTTATCCTTTACAAGGAGACTGGGATGTCAGTGGTACTGGGGATGGGCCATGAGAAAGAAGCCGCCCTTGTCTGAGGTCCTCTATCATGTCAGTGGGGAACCATACATCTAGGAAACCACAAGGCCTCAAAAATTCTCATTTTTAATATGAATTCTAAGAGCTCTGCATAGAACACTATTGTCTGACTATTAACTTTGCTCTGATAGTGAAAAGTCAAAGAAATAGCTCTAGGGAGGCAATCTGTCCTTGTTGGAGAAGGCCTGGATCTCAGAAGCTAATGTCAGCAGAATAAAAATCAAAGTATTTCCTTCTCATGTATCCTAAGTTACCTGAGCAAAATATCAAGTTATTCTATAGAGACAAATTAGACAAAGCAAAAGACAACTACTAATCCATCTGGGTGACACAGGACTGTACACTGTTGAAGGGATAATTTGTGAACAGTTTCTAGCACAGAGGAGGGAAATAGAATCTGGAGGATGAATGTTTGAAAAACAAAGAAGCAATCAAGCTGAAACACACTAAGGATGAGAGCAGAGAAAAGTCCGACAACACTTAAATACAGAAAGGGGAGTTATTGAGCTGTAGAAATCAACAGAAGAGAGCAACCTGCCAGTTTGCGACTGTGCCACAAGCTTTGTTATTAGTGTAGACATGGACATACAGGCATATCTGTAAATGTTCTTGAGTGCATGAGTACAGAGGTCACATAGTATCCGACAATGTGGATTGCCTGTGGGTAAGAAGAGAGGCAATGGATCACCTTGGCATAGCATAAAGGGAAGCAGAGATGAGAAAAGGCAGAACAGGCAATCAAAGCAAAGGAGGAACAAAAAGTATGTATTCACTCTATTTAATTATAAATTTAACTAAATGAAATTACCCTGGTCATAGGCTCAGTACTGAAATTTCATATGTTGGGATCTTATTAAATATGCATGGCTATAAAATATGTATGGACATAGATAATACATTTAAAATTAAAAATTAAATGTCTATATTTATAAAGTGTTGAGAAATTAGATACCATTTTCATCAAATATTTATAAATTTCTAAGTGTTATTCTTAAAGATAATTATTGTACACCAAAGTATCTCATGCAAATAGCATAAGAGCAGAGAATAGTGGATTATAGCTCCCATGTTAGAAATGGAAGTAAGCTCTGTGACTATAAATTTAGGTGCAGGTAAGTTATGATCAAGAGTTGCCTTTATGTGAGGCTGGGGAGATGGTTCAGTGGTCAAGAGTGCTTGCTCTGCAGGCAAGCAGACTAGAGTCAAAGCCAGGTGTGGTTGCCTTCCTGATGTTCTGGCACAGCAGGGCAGAGAGAGGTGGATCATGAGAGCTCTTTGTTAAGCCAGCCTACCCTCAATGGTAAGCTTAAGGTTCAGCAACTATGGTGGAGATAGATAGAAGAAAACGTCCGTGTCTTCCTCCAGCCTCTGTGTGGGTTGAGTATGTATATGCATGTCTGCACATACACAGGCATATCCACTGTATACACACAGAAAGAACATTGAAAAATTTTAAACCTATGTTAAATATTTAAACTCTTCACATGTTGATCACCACTTTATAAATTCATTTTAATTGCACTATCATCTTTCTCCCAAATATTTAGTCGGCATAATGCTTATGAAAAGTTACCCTCTCCTGGCTAATGTGAGTCACTTTGACATGAACTGCCAATCAAGAGTAAGTAGTCCTAATTAGATACCACAAGAGACATAGGGTACAAATTAGGAAAGCAACACAAATGAGAACAGAAAATCCCCTCTTGTTGACAGCTGGTTTTGGTGGGCATTCTGCTGTTCATCTCTGTTTCCTAGGCAACCAGCTTCCCAACCATCCTGAATTGCAGGTTGTCCTCTCCACCCACTCTCCATCATAAGCTTACAACAACTGAAGGGGCAAAATGCAATTTATAACTGTTACCTCTGAGAATAAATGTCTGTCAGCCACAGAACATCACTGACACAACAGCCTTGGCTTCTTGGTGCTGGCTGTTTTCAGCACCAATTTCTTAATAGGATTTTACAAACAATAGCTAATCCTTGTGCAGATAACATTCATACAAGATTTTTTTTTAACATTTTATTTTCTGGAATAGAATGGCATGTATGTTGTAACATACAGAAAGGTCAGAAGACAAGTGTGGGAGTTAATATTTTCCCTCTATCATCTGGTCCCAGGGATTAAATCCATATTGTCAGTCTTGGTGGCACACACCTTCACCTCTAAGCCATCTCACTGGCCCCAACTCAAGCACCTTCCACATTGTTTTCTGTTTCATTCACAGAAAATATACGTTTTATGAAACACTGTCAGGGTCACCTCAGAATCAACACTACCAAATTCTCACAACTTTCCCCTAAATAAATTTAACTCAAAAATATTTGTTGATGCATTTGTATATAACTGTCCTCTGAAATGGGGGTACAAAAGCAAGCCTGATTTCAAATCACGCATTTGGGTTTTCATCACTTTTGGTTCTTTGCACATTTTGTGGACAAGAAGGAGGATGAATTAGTTTAATACGTGAGCTTATAAATTAGAGAGGTGCAGATTAGAGTTCTGGTTTCAGTACTTCCTTAGATCTATGGCCTTGAACAAATTGGGTAGGCTCTGTATTTTTTTCAGTTTGTACATGTGTGTGTGTGTGTGTGTGTCAGTGTGTCTGTGTATGAGTGTCTTTAAAATGGGAACTATATAGAGTTTCCCAAAGCAAAGAAGGAAGAGTATCTATTATAGTTTATAATCTACGTGTTCTTAGTTTAATCTCTAGCACAGTATAACAAGCTCTAACAGAGTCACACCCTGCTGTGTATTCAGCCACATTCAGTAACAATGTCCCAGTCTTAGCAAAAGGCTTAAAATTACCAATGAATGAAAGTATTCATGAAGAAAGTAGATAGAGGCCATTGGAAAGAGCTAAGGGACTTAAAGTCATCACACATTTACATTTTTCAAAGGCTCTTGACCCAACAGTCTCAATTTAGACATTCATGTCTGCCTCATGCGATCCCTTCCCCAATAAAATACCGTTTCACGTTACATCTTTCATTACAAGGTTGTCTTCAACAACAGGGGACAAAATTAAGTCACCTACTATAGTCAACTTCTGAAAAGTCCAGGCTCTGTGTTGCAATACAGAGAGTAATGGTCTTATTTCCAAGTTGAAATGCATTTTTATAGAAAGTTAGTTTTATGCTTTATGGTTATTTTCACCATGTAAGTTTCTCAAAAGTTCTAACTAGAAACATTAAAACAAGAACATTGACATTTTAATTTGGCCATATTACAAATAGCATATTAAACTTTTATTTTAATCTAAAGTAAACATATACAAAACATCAATCATTTTCAATATTTCATATATTATTGACAAACAGACTGTAAAGCATCCAATTTTATTTTCTCTTTAATAAATTAGGTCCATATAACTTTTTTCTTTAGCCAGTTTTATTTTTAAAGATGTTGAGCATTAGAATCATGTCAGCAAAAGATTCAATTTGTATTTATTGAAAAAGGAAGACATGATAAAATATTGATACTAAAACAATAAAAGAAATCCTTTATTAAGTCTCATAGATCCAAATAAATAATAGAATAATATGCAATGTGTGGGAAAATATTGGGTCTAGATGTTTGACATGTTTATGCTGGACATATTTTATCAATTATTCTGTATTAGGCAGTTGCTGTACCAAGTATTCTGCAAATTTGAGCTTAACCCTTAAAATGATTTTTAACCCTTAAAAACCACTCTCTCAGTTCGACATGGTTGATTTTATCTTACAAATTTCAAAGAAATTGTTTTGAACCTTTCTAATCCCACAAGTACTTATGTCTTTCTCCTTTATGTCATATACTCAAGCAAGGGAGATCTCAGGACAAAAGCTGTTAAAATACAGAAGACAGTTAAATATATCCACTGCTATCCCTATTCCTTTATTATAAGTATGCAAAGTAGTCAATAAAAAACTAAAGCCCAAAGTTCCTTGAATTAAGTCACAGAAATACAACTTTCTAGTCATGTAGTGTTACAATTACATAAGTACTGTCTACTTTATGTTCGTGGTTGACTTGAGAGGCCTATAACTTGTCTTCAGGAGAGTTTTCACAAAGCCCCCAGACTAGCTGCAAAAGAGCAGAAACTCATCTTCGTCTGTGAATTCCAAAGCCTGGATTTATGTCGCTCTGGCTGCCAGGACCACCTCTCAGGAGGCAGACAAAGGAGACCTCAGAAGTTATCCAACAAACAAAAAGCCATTCCCTTAACCTTGGAGAGATGGCATTGCCTTTATCTGGGCAGCACAGCCACAAGGCTTTACAGTTAATGTCTCTTCTCATGTTACTGAGTTCACTTCCTGTGAGCTCACAGTTTCAAGTGCTGCTGCTCCAATTGAGGCAAACTTTACCACTATCATCAGAGGATGAGTATTTTGAGTTTGCATCCGAGGAGGAGAAGTGAGGTTTCTTATTAGCTTCTCCATCACTTAGCTCTATCCAATCACTCATATACTGGTCAATAGCTGCTCCAATTTCCTACCAGAGAGAAGGCAATGATGATGGCCCCCTAAGAAGACTTCCCTCAGCAAAAATAATCCCCTTCCTCCTTCACACTAAACGAAATATATTCTAATTATTTGTTGTATTAAATATTCACAATATATATGTCATTTATTGTTAAATAAATTTAACTTTTTTAAAAAATAGCAAATTATGTTCAAAATATAAAAAGGTATCTCCTTGAAATTAACAGCTAAGGTGTCTTGAAATAAGCCAGTCTTTAAAGAATACTCTGAATGTCTTCACAGAATTATTAATACATCTGTGAACATATACATATATTTTAAAGGCAAGTTTGGCAGATTTTGAATCTAATAACTGGCAATTGTTACAATGATGACTAAGCAAGGTGTGTGTTTTCCCAAAATTCCTTAAAGGCTCACATGCCTGTCCTCTCCTGGACAAGGAAGGTTAGACATTCTTCACACTGCTCCATAACCTTCCACAAGTGAATAAGGGTAAACTCATTTCCACTTTATGTCTTCTTTACTAGCAAGATGTAGCTAAAGTCCACAAAAGTTGTTTGTCACTGGGGGGAAAAGTAAAGGAAAAGCTCTAGGAAGAGCCTTAGGAAAAAACTCAGCTCACCGTTCAACCCCAAAACAGCCACTCCATCTTCATCGTTCTCGTCCTCTGAACTCCTAAGGAAATTCACATAGCTAACGATTAAGCTTTAAATTCGAACTAAGATCGAGCAGTTTAGACACTTATACCTTCTCCTGAGAATTTTTAGGAGGGAATTGCCCTTGAAAAGCAATGCATCCAGTAGTAATATCACATAGCAATCATAAACTTGTCACTCTAATGCCAGCATTTCATCCATAAAATCTATAATATTCATCCACAAAATCACATCAAAGAGTTAAGGCCCCAAGAAGTAAATATCGCTGGTCTAGGTACCTCCAATATCAATGTTCAGTATTATGAACTCTTATTTTAACCCTCAGGCTATTTACTCCAACTCTACCAATAAAAAACAGTATCAGACATCATACATTATCTTCTAGTTACAGTTCTGCATGGCTTAAGGGAAATCTCACCGCCTGAGATGACAGACATTGAAACTTAAAACAACACTATTCTTCAGAGTGACATGACTTAAAATGAAACATTCACACTGTCACATGCATGCAAATATTTTCCTATCTTTTAGAAAATGTCACAAGAAGGTGAATCTTTTCTGGCTTAGTCTAATTGTGGGAGTGATGACAGTTCTCAAAATATAATTTCTCTTCTAACACACTTAGGGCAAAATTAGCCTGTATCTCTGCATTGAGGATCTCATTTACTTGGGTGGGTAGTTATTCCTCCTCAGAGTGGTGTTTACAAACACTCAGCAACTTATTATTCAGCTGAAGAGAGGAAATGGGAAGGCCACCAAACAGAAAGCAATTTAGCTCAGACATTAAGTAATGTGAAAAGACTAATTAGGAGTGTGAGTTGGCCATCCCTCTCCCTTAAGAACTTCCACGAGAGATTCCATCCTACCAAGTTCCAGAAATAAATGTGGCATACATGATAATCTGAATGTAGAGATGCTGAGCCAATGAAGATGGGCACATCACTAACTTCAATGCAATCAGTAAGAACCCAAGGACTGTTAGCGATGAGCCTAGTACCTATGCATACTAGTTAAACATTTTACCATTTCTTTACATCCCACGCTTTTCTAAAAGAAAGTGTGGCGCATCATGGTTTGTAGGTCATGCCTGCGATACTGTCTACCTTCTTTTCAAGACAAGCATTCAAAAGAGTAAGGCACTGTTGATTTGCAATAGCACTGGTAGGCAACTGCTGATAGCATGTCCTTTCCTAGAACATTCCCTTTTTAACAATGCAGAGGGACACTGCCTCTACCTCCTGCCGGGTCCATTCTCACATCTTTCCATGAGAAGGAAACAGTGAGACCAGCCATTTCCAGTCTCTTCTTCACACTGCATTCATTAAGGTGATCACCTGCAGATATAATAGCAGTCCAAATGCAATAAATAAAAAACCCAGGAACATGACCATTGACCTCTACAGATTCTTAGAAAAATACTCTTATTCTTTGCAGAGCCTCTTTGACTATCTCTACTATGCTCCTGTTTTATTTTGTTTAATTACTTGTTTTCCTCTTCACTGATCTACTCTACAAAAATATAAGCTCTTGTGAGGCAGGGGCACGGGCTATTTCCCCATGGTTATATCCTAACTTTTAGTAAAACATGTCTGACATAACAGGGGCAGAATATTCTTTTAGAAATAAATAAATGGATGGATGAAGAAGCCATGAATTACTAGAAAGAAACCATGAAAGTGTCTCAGGCTACAGCCCTTGAACTCACTGGATTTTCATAATCTTCCTGAATTTATGTCCTTAAATGTAGGATGTGGATATTTGCTTTTGCTCTACTCCAAATGTTTCTATGCTCATTGTAAAAGTTAAATATATCAATTGACATAAGTATCATTTCATAAATAACATTCTCAGTAATTGTTCAATATATGAAGGATATCCAAAGAATCCAAATGTGTAGTCTGTTATTGTATAGGCGATTTTGTGATAATAAATAATTAATCATTAAATACTTTGAGATCTAGCTTTGAAATCAAGCAACACAGAGAAAATTTTACATTAAGTTAGACTTTTCTGTCTTTAAAATCTAATGGACATGTGGACTTGTCAGGGACATTAAGCCTGAAATGATATCGCTAACTGGCAGCTCTTGCCTTTATGTCTCTTGCCTGTATGCTTCCTTGAGAAAAGAAAATAGCTGGGAAAAGGAAAGTATAATTGATGTTTCTGTAGTTTAGAAATAACAACAAAAAAACACCTCTGTCAATGACTACAGAAAGTAATATATACCTAGGTCCTATTTTCATTATTTTTATTCTTAGAATTCATTTCATAGCCTATCAAAAGTTTTATCTTTTGCTAAAACTTACACAATATGCTTATTCCCGTGCTGCTTAAATTGTATGTACAATAAACATTCATTTAAAAAACATATATGGAAACAGCCAATTTATTACAAGACATGAAAAGTTCTGCATTATTTCTCACTGGTGCAGAACTAATTGACTTTTCTAGTCATTGCACAAATATTTATTTTTCCGTTTTATCCCTCTCATAACTGTAGCTGAAATTAGTTATGGGCAAAACCACCTGGCAAATTCTAGCTCAGAAGAAGTTTGATTTCCAAGTATCCCAACCCCGCTGACTTCCAAAGCCTTGAGAATCCTTGCCCATAGAGAGCCCACATTCCCTTCTATGCTCTCTCTGCTGGACAATACAAATTTCCCAAGATCATCTTCACTCAAAACATCTGGTGACTTTTTTACATGAATAGAAAAAGGTCTTTAAGTGCAGATGTCTGCTGGTACAGAAGCAGCGATGAAAACTGGAGTTACAATTTCCTGGTTCCTCCACTGACCCACATAAGAGTCATGAAAAGGCGAGCTGCCTATACCTTCATGTAAAATATAAAAATATATAAAACTAAAGGGAATCAAAATTCATAATAGTTCTGGCCATGTTTTATTTGGATTTAACCCTAAATTTCATAGTCTATGGAAATCCAAAGCCTTCTCTATATGTGTATTTTAATAACTTTCTTAAAAAACACCTCCCCCTGAGGGGGAAACAGCCTTGCCGGGCCATAGAGGAAGACAATGCAGCCAGTCCTGATGAGACCTTATAAGTAGGTTCAGATGGAAGGGGAGGAGGACCTCCCCTATCAGTGGACTTGGAGAGGGGCTTGGGAGGAAATGAGGGAGAGAGGATGGGATTGGGAGGGAATGAGGATTGGGCTACAGCTGGGTTACAAAATGAATAAACTCTAATTAATATAAAAAATTTTAAAGATAACAGAAAGAGCAAAAGAAGATGCTATCTACATCCAAGTGTCTATGCAAGCTATTGTCCTAAGCCAAGAAAGAAACTGGCCTCACCTTTTGCACAGAATAAATCTCTGTACATGAGGAATTGTATGTGACTAATTTACAGAAGA
Organism: Pachyuromys duprasi; assembly: GCA_028658305.1. NCBI lineage: Eukaryota > Metazoa > Chordata > Mammalia > Rodentia > Muridae > Pachyuromys > Pachyuromys duprasi. The sequence goes on from CM053752.1 coordinate 45,327,150, forward strand.
CTGGAGGTCATAACCAAAGAGGAGTTCCTTTGCAGTCATGTGAACTGTTTCAATTGTGTGAAATGGAACCAAAGCACTTCAGTTGTTTTGCTAATGTATTTGAGATGTTTGCTATTTTCTCTTCTAGTCTACTGTGTCTTCATTTCTTTTATAAAATATTTCTCTTCCTTCTCACAAAATCATAGCAAAGTTTTGAGTTTACACATTCAGAGATTGGTAATCTCCTGCTACCCTGTTTGTTAGCTGTTAATGCTCTGACCCAGCTGTGCATCAAAGGCAGTTTTCTCAAATAAAAAACTTTGCTCTTATTACAAAGAACTCTGATGCTATAATTTAAATATCTAATTTTTGTTTATCATTTTGTAGCATAAATTATATTAGTAATATTAAAGTTTGGCACAGTGCTTTGCCTTCATTGTCTTCTGGCCAAAGATTCCACTCCTTTATACAGATCTTGTTGTTAAGAAAATGAGCTGAAGGAGTTCTCTGGTTGAATTTTTGGGGTCACTCATGTATATTATCATATCGTCTGCAAATAGTGATACTTTGACTTCTTCCTTTCCAATTTGTATCCCCCTTGATCTCCTTTAGTTGCCTTATTGCTCTAGCTAGGACTTC
>CM053752.1:45328267-45343605 GCA_028658305.1 Pachyuromys duprasi
ATCCTTCCACAGCTTTGCCTCTGCCTTAGATATCTCCTATCAATTATCTACCACAAAATCTGGGACAGGTGATGTAGGCCTATAATCCCAGCTACTCAGGAGGTTAAGGTGAAAGGATTATAAGTTCAATGCCCTCCTGGACTATAACATACCTTCAAGGGCAGCCTGGGTAACTTAGAGAGTGTATCTTGAAAGATACATTTTTTTAATTAAAAGGGGTTACATGTAAGAGGCACTGGGTTTAATTTGAAATACTGCAGACATGCGGGTGGTGGGGAGGAGAGAGAGATGGAGGTGGCAAGCAAGGACAAGGGAGAAGAAGAAAGGAGAGTAGAGCAGAGGGGAGGGGAAGGAAGGAGAAAGAAGGAGAGGGGAGGGGAAGGGAGAAGAAAGAAGGAGAGGGGACGGCAAGGAAGGAGAAAGAAGGAGAGGGGAAGGGAGGGGAAGGGAAAATAGGAGGGGAGAGGCAGGGAGGGGAGGAGAGAAGAGAGGAGATGAGAGGAGAAATCATTCAGCAGAAGCTGAATCTGGTAGCACACATGGGTAACACCTGCACTCAGGATATTAGGACTAGTGGATCACAAGTTCAAGACCAGGCTGAGCTGCGTAGCAGTATCTTGTCTCTAAAAAAGAAAGCTGTCAAGTTAAAATTATTTGTGTAGTGCATTACTTCCTAAGTATACGATGAAATGTTAACAAAACAAATTTTTTGAGAAAAGAAGGGTTTTCTCACAGTGACTACTCCAGGAAATATTGGATACAACTTTTGTTCAGTGTCCTCATCAATAGTTCCTAATATTTTCAGTGTCTTTTCTCTGGCCTAGCAACAAATTAAGGAATTAAAGTCATTAACTTGTTGTATTTGAAGCAAATTAAGAATGTTACAGTCAGCCAGGCGTGGTGGCATGCGTCTTTAATGCCAGCACTCAGGAGGCAGAGGTAGGCGGATCTCTGTAAATTCAAGACCAGCCTAGTCTACAAAGTAAGTCCAGGACAACCAAGGCTATACACAGAAACCGTGTCTCAGAAAACAAAATTTTATATTCCATTCTAAAATCATAATTTAGTAATATAAGGTAATTTTATGAACTTATTAAAAACCTTTGTATTTTATGCTTAAGACAAGAGAACTTTGTGACAGGTGAATGAACTATCCGTTTAAAAACTGTTAAAATAATAAAATAAAATATTTCTTTTGAAAAGTACACGTTTAAAAATAAAATATTGCCTTATTTCATGAAATTATTATGTTATTCTACACATAAAATATAACTTACAAACTTTTGTTTGAGTATTTTAAATTGTATGATCATGTTTCAAGGGTATCAACGGCTAATAATGAAATTAGTTCAGGTTTCTAATTAATGTTGCATTTAAAGTTTCTTTGATGTTATTTTAATACTGATAGACTATTTATGCAAATGTCATCCATTAGTCTCATTTTGATGTCAGTTTATGCATTGCATTAAATCAGCTAGGTGACATTTTTAAAACACGCATTCATTTGGTTGGGGAGTAGACCTTCAGTCTCAGTGTCAACCGAATAAATGAGGACGTTTAAATGTTGTCATATTCTGGTGCCATCTATTAAAACTATGGCCCAGAGGAGCATGGCTAATATCTGAGTGACAAGCGTCAAACAGCGAGGGTCAAAGTAGTGGTGAAGCATTCTACCTTATTACAGAGCCCAGAGAAACTCCTCAGGAATCCACTCTCACTTCCTGCTCCTCTATACAAAACAACAGGCTCAGTGCTAAAGTTGGCACAGTGAATTCTCCCAGCCAGCCTCTCCCGTGGGATGTGAATCCCCATGATATATAGGCATGTCTGGTAACAAGGTGATCTCCATTATGTCCCACTAAAACAGAGGAAAAAAAAAAAAACCCAAGGAGCAGTATGGAAACTAAGGACCTCTGTGGGATAGATTTGCAGAGGAAGGGCATGGTCTTCAACAGAACACAGAAGACCTCACGAGACTCTCCATTTTTATTGTGAAATCCAGATTTAGTGAAGACTGCCTTTGGAACCTCCAGAACTCAACAGTGATAGGGAGCTAAATGAGTCAATGACAAGAGTTTGGGTAACAAGAGCAGAACAGCTGTACGGTGGCAGTTAGAGGCATAAGCAGAAGGCCTGATCTTGAATTTCAGTTCTGCTGTTTTGAGTTAGGCATCTTTGAGAAAGTAGCTTAATTAGTTTCCTCATATGCAAAAGGTAAATGTCCATGATAATATTTAATTTACAAGATATCTGTAAGAATTAAATGAGGTAATGTGTGAATACTATGTAGAACAATGTTTAGCACTCCACAGGCTCTCCTTGCAAGTTAGTGTTATTAAAGGAGGTCAATGCCTAGCTGTTGCAGGAAAAGTCGGTCTCTTAACTTCATTTTCCCACATAGAATGCTGCAGTCACCCAAAGCAAGTCTGTACCTATCCAAAAGTCACCATCATTACTTGAGGTATTTGATAGTAAGTAAGTAACTTTACTTTATGAATAGCCAATAAAACCACATCATCTGTGAATGGGCACTATTCTAACATCCTTGATTCCATTTCTATAATATTCCTTACATCTTGGACTATACTGCAATGACATCTTCCATTTTAGCTTTTTGATTTATTGTAGTAAATAAAAGATAGTGACCACCCCTTATGACCTTTGAGTATATAATATAGCACAGCCCACTAAAGTTACAGTGCTATATACAACAGCTCTAGAACTTACTAACTTGCTTAAGTGAAATTTTGTACTTTAGTTTTAGTCCAGTTTCTATGAATAGGACAAAAAAAATACCAGCATGTGAGTGACTTATTAAGAAAAGCTATTTATTTGTGCAACTTTGGCAGATTAACTGTCTTTGTGGCAGTGGTGGTGAGCCCTTCCTCACCAGTATAAGCAATAGTGGATGGCATCATGGTGTAAGCATGTAGGGGAAGGCAGATAAGATGATGTCCTGGGCTGCTTTCTGTTGTTATGGTGACCGAAAGCAACTGGGGGTGGAAAGCATTTACTTCTGTTTACAGATTACAGCCTATCATGCAAAAAATCCAAGGCAGACGCCTAGAATAGTATCTTAGGCAGAGACCATGGAAGAACACTCCTTACTTCCATGTTCTGGCTTGACCTTTCTTATACAGCTCTAATCCAGCCACTGCCAAGGATGACTCCACGGGCAGTGAGCTAGGCCCTCCTTCATCGCTTAGCAATTAAGAAGATGCCCCACAAACATGCCAACAGACCAGTCTGATGGAGGCAATTCCTCTTCCCAGGTATATCTAGGTTTGTATCAAGATAACCAAAACTATGACATGGGGAGACAGGAAGACATAGACAGGACATTCTATCTGCTTCTCTATAATAGCTCCTCTCATAGAACTAACTTATAGCTGTGCATGAACTCCTTTAATCCTGGCCGAGACCAACACGCTAAATAATCTACCATTTCCCACTAGCTAAGCATTGCCACACTGGAGACCACAGTGTGTGGGTAACAAACCACATGCAGTAAACAGCACCTCACAAATCTCTGCTACCTCAGGAATGACTTGGCAATTATTTCTCTACTTCCAGCTTCTCAGAGCTTCACTGCTGGATTACAGCGTCTATGCTCTGAACACAAGGAAATGTTTCTCTGAGGATTTGACCTATTCGATGCTGGGCACTCAGTAATCACAGCTAAGTCTTCAGCCCCAGCTAACCAACACAGACTGCTCCCATAAAGCAAACGTTACTTTCACAGTGTTTCCTTTTCCTCTCATTGATTGTTTTCCTCACATATTATAGTGTACTCACGCTTTCCCCTCTGTCTGCTTCTCTCAGGTCCTCCCAGACTTCTCGAATCATCTTCACAGACCATTTTTCTGTCTCTCCATAGAAAACAGACAGGCATCTAAGGGATAATAGTATAATTAATATACTATATTATAACAAAACAAATAAGTTGAAATAGGATAAAACAAAGAGAAGGAAAAGAACCTGAGTAAAGGCACAAGAAGCAGATGTATATGCACAGAGCCTCTGTTTCCGCACTCAGAAATCCCATGGAAATACAAAAATGGGAAGCCATAGTATATACACAAAGCCTTTAGGACAAATAAAGAAAGAAACTAAATTAAATAAAAATAAACTTTAAAGGCCCTCTGTGGTAGGCTCCTGTCCTGTTCCCTGTTTTCTCCCTCTTCCAATGTCCATCCTGTTTGCCTTTCTGAATGAGGATTGAGCATCTTACCCATGGTCCTCCTTCTTACTTAGCTTCTTTAAGTGTACAGATTTTAGTATGTTTATCCTATATTATATGTCTAATATCCACTTACAAATGAATATATACTATGTGTGTCTTTCTGCTTCTGGGTTGCCTCACTCATATGATCTTTTCTAGTTCCCACCCTTTGCCTGCAAATTTCCTTATTTCATGGTTTTCTTATTTTTACTTGCTGAGTAGTATTCCATTGTATAAATGTACCACAATTTCTGTATCCATTCCTCAGTTGAGCGACATCTGGGTTGTTTCCAGATTCTGGCTATTATGGATAAAGCTGCTATGAACATGGTTGAGCAAATGTCCTTGTTGTATACTTGATCATCTTTTGGATATATGCCTAGGAGTGGTATAGCTGGATCTTGAGGCACTATGCAGCCAGTCTTGATGAGACCTGATAGGCTAGGATCAGATGGAAGGGGAGGAGGACCTCCCTTACCAGTGAACTTGGGGAGGGGTATGGAAGGAGATGAGGGAGGGCCAGTGGAATTGGGAGGGGACGAGGGATGGGCTACAGCTGGGCTAAAAAGTGAGTAAATTGTAATAAATAAAACTTTAAAAATAAATAAATGAAAGTCAGAGTTGTAACACAGAAATAAAAACTTAAAGAAAAAACTCCTGATAGGACATTATGAGACAAAGAATCTCCAAAGATGCCCTTGAGTTGGTTTTTTGTTGTTGTTGGCCATCTGCTCTTGAGCATGCAGACTGCCCTTAAGAGTAGTTTCTTTTCCCAGTATATTCCCTTGGAGAAAACTACACTTGCATTTGGAAGTGGTTATCAATTGGAGATAGCTTCTGGGTTAGGGATGGGGCTGTGTGTCCACATCTTCTTTCAATTCTAGGACCCCACTTAGTGCATCCCTGTGCAATCCCTGTGCATGCTACCACAGTCTCTGTGAGTTCATATGTGTGTCACTCCTGCAGTATTTAGAGGGCCTTATTTCCCTGGTGTCCACCATCTTCTCTGGTTCTTACACTCTTCCGGCCTATTCTTCCTCAGTGTTCCCTGAGCCCCGAAGAGAGAGATTTGATGAAAACACCCTATTGAGGCCCTAGTAGTCTAAGGTCCCTCACTCTCTGAATATTGTCTGGCTGTGTTTGTTCCCAAATGCTGCAGAAAAAAAGTTTCTCTGGTGATGGTTGAGCAAGGCATCCATGAGCATAGTAGAATGTCATTAGGAGTCATTTTATTGCTATATTCCTTTAGCAGAATGGTAGTATTTGGTTTTCCTCTAGATGCTTGAGCTATCTACTCTTAGGTTATTTTGTCTCTCAGGTAGTATTGGGTATGGGTCCCATCTCATGTAGTGGGTCTTAAATACAATCACTTATTTCTTGGTTGCTCCCACGGCCTTTGTGCCACCATTGCACTAGTATATCCTGCAAGCAGGACACCATTGTAGGTTGAAGGGTTTGTGGCTAGGTTGGTTTTTACATTTCTATTTTGGTGGCATGCAGAGTAAGTACCTTTCTGTACCAAACATGCTAGAACATAAGAGATGAAGGCATTGCGTAGGCACCATCTCTACTCTCCATGTTCAAAGAGTCGTATAGGTGTTGTCTTCAGCAATGGGGATTTGCTGTCAATTTGTGAAGAGCAACCTATAGTCTTGGCATCAGCCTAGGTTGTTTGAGGTTTTCCATGAGACCTTTTTGGCCAACAATTCAATGTAATCTATTTCTAGTATTGAAGCTGCATTGGTTGACAAAGATGTCCAGTTGGAGCTCCCATCCCCCATTGTTTGGTTATTTCATTTACATCACCTTCGTATATACATATTTTAGGGAGCTTCAACTGTATTAGGTTTCCATACTACAACTCAAATGGTCCTTAATTTTAGCTGTCTATCCCTGCATTCCATCCCTTGATCCTCTTTCCCCTCCCCATCTCTATTTGATCCTCCCATTCTAGCCCCACCATCATCCATCCATAACTACCTGTTCTATTTCCCCTTCCTAGGAAAATCTATCCCTCTCCTCTACCCCTTACACTGTGGTTCTACAAACTGTAGCTTGCTTATCAATTACATAATGTCTATATATAAGTGAATACATACTATTAAGTCTTCTGTGTCTGGGTAACCTCACTCAGGATCACTTTTTCTAGTTCCATTCATTTACCTGCAAATTTCATGATTCCAATTTTAATGGCAGAATAATAGCCTATTGTGTAAATGTACCAGATTTTCTTTATCCATTTATCTATCCATGGACATCTGGTCGTTTGAAGTTTCTGGCTATTATAAATAGAGCAGCAACGAACATGATGAGAAAGTGTCTCTGTAGTAGGATGAAATGTCCTTTAGGTATATGCCCAAAAATGGTTTAGCCAGATCTTGAGGAAGATCTATTTCCTTCTTACTGATGAACCACCAGACTTATTTCCATAGTAGCTGTAAGAGCTTTGCACTCCCACCAGCAATGGATGAGTGTTCTCCTTACTCCAAACTTTTGCCTGCATTAGTTGTCATTTGTTTTATTGATATTGGATATTATGATAGGTGTAAGATGTAAAGAGAACATCAGCTGTCTCTGACATTAACTCAGTGGCTACTTCTTTGGTCACCTCCCCCTGGAAGATGCAGTCTAGCCAGGCCACAGGGGAAGATGATGCAGCCAGTCCTAATGAGACCTGATAGGCTAGAGTCAGATGGAAGGGGAGGAGAACCTCCCCTATAAGTAGACTAGTGGAAAGGTATAGAAAGAGGAGGGGGGAAGGTAGGTGGGACTAGGAGGAGATGAGGGAGGGGGCTACAGTGGGGATACAAAGTGAATAAATTGTAATACATAAATAATTTTTTAAAGAGGAAATCTCAAAATAGTATTGATTTGCATTTTCCTGATGACTAAGGATGTTGAACATTCAAGTATTTCTCAGCCATATGAGTTTTCTTTTTTAAGAATTCTCAGTTTAGATTTATATCTAATTTTTAATTGGATTGTTTTCTTGAGTTTTTAATATGTTTTGGATATTACCCCTCTATTAGATTCGTAGTTTGTACAAAAGAAAAGTATCCATTTTGTAATTCTGTGTTTTTAATTGGGGAATTGAGAATTAGATAACAGGGTTCCCTCTTTTTCAAAACTGAGGAACATCTTATTATATACATATACAATATTTTATTCCATATTTCATTAATGTTTTTGTTGTCATACAAAATAAAGGGGTTCATGGTGATATTTCATAACACATGTTTTTATAATTTTTTAAATACTATTATTTTTACCCATTTATCCATCAGTGGACAGGGAGGTTGCTTCCCTGTCTCAGCTACTGTGAATGTATTAGGTACTTGTCTCACGCTGTGACCAACAACATAAAATAATGTAAAGAGAAAAGGTTTATTTTTGCTCACAGTTTGAGCTGCAGTCCAGCCTGGCAGAGAAGTCATGACAGTGGAAGAGACTTTGATGTGTGACAGTAAGATGCTTGTTTATACCTGGGTGAATCAGAAAGCAGAGATGGGACAAGATGTGGGGCTGAAAACACCCAAAGCCTTGGCCCTCAGAGAGCTACTTTATGCATCTTTGGGGTAAAGTGATCATTTGAACAATATTAATTCTGCTGACCCATGATCTCAAGATTCATTTGTATTTATTTGTGGTTTACATACTTTCTTTCATCAATATTTAATACTTTCAATGATTAATCTTATTACCTCCTTTCTTAAGTTTATTTTTAATTTCTTCTCATTTTTAATAATATAGTTAGTTATTTTTTATTTTCCTACTCAGTGGGCAGAAATCCAAAAATTGCTCTATGTTGATTTTACATCTCATGATGTTACCAAATTCATGCATTAAAACCTGTTATTTTAATCTAAATATACACTTCACCTTCTCAGTACCACAGTTTCTACAATAACCCAGAAATCCTATGGACGTTTTAAGGATAAGATGTTACAGAAAGAGAAAATGGAACAAGTCAGGAGCCTGCCACAGAGGGCCTCGGAAGGGCTCTGCCCTGCAGACTATCAAAGCAGATGCTGAGACTTATGGCCAACACTTGGGCAGAGTGCAGGGAATCTTATGAAAGAAGTGGGAAATATAAGATATGGAGAGGACAGGAACTCCTCAAGGAGAGCAACAGAACCAAATAATCTGAGTACAGGCATACTTTCTGAGACTGATGGTCCAACAAAGTACCATGCATGGAGATGGCCTAGGACCCCTGCACAGATGTGGCCCATGGCAGTTCAGTGTCCAAGTGGGTTCCATAGTAATGGGAATAGGGACTGTCTCTGACATGAACTGATTGGCCTGCTCTTTAATCACCTCCCCCTGAGGGGGGAGCAGCCTTGCTGGGCCACAGAGGAAGACAATGCAGTCACTCCTGATGAGACCTGATAGACTAGGATCAGAAGGAAGGAAAAGAAGACCTCCCCTATCTGGAGGGACACGGGTGCAGAAGTAGGAGGAAGGGAGGGATTGGGACAGGAGGAGGGAGGAAACTACAGGGGTATATAAGGTGAATAAAGTGTTATTAATAAAGAATTTAATTTAAAATGCTAAAAGAAAAGGAAAAAAGATGTTACATATATAAGCCACGTGAAACAAAACCTATGTTAATGCCCAGGTTTAGGAACAAATGATGTGGTGTGGGATTGGGAGATTGTCTATTACAGTGCAAGGGAAGAATGGCTGAACAGATGGTCAGGGTAATATACTACCATGATACTTAAAGTAATCCTTCCCTCATTCCCCTCAGCTTCCTCTTCGGCTGAAATGGATGAGGCAAGTCCGAGGAAAACTGCTATCCAGAACGCTGGCATTAATCAAGAGGCCCTCTTTTTCCCTTGTAAAATCGGGGCGAATTCTGAAGATAAAAAAAAGACAATTTCTTGCAGAATTCCAATCCCAATGCAAGTCTCAGATATTGCCCCTGCACAAAGCAGGTGAACTAAGGGTGAGAGAGATAACAGTTAACCTTGTGAGATGGCTTGTGAATGTACTGGGACTCTGAGGAGATGCATAGAAAGCACCCTCACCTTTAACTGGATAGTGTGTTGTAATCAAGTTTCTATTCGCTTCTGTATCAAGCCTGTGGGAAACCTCACATTGTAATCAATACCTGGTTTGTACTTTTATTTTTTTTTATTTTTATCTATGTCTGTTTCTATGCCACATGTATTCAGGTGTCCATGAAGAGCAGAAGATTTCCCAGGAGCTGGAATTGAAAGAGGTTGTAGGTGTAGGGAACTGAGTCTGGGACCTTTGGGACAACTCTTAACCCCTGAGCCATCTCTCTAGCCCTAACTTGTACTTTTATAATTAGAGTTTCTATATTTGCTACAGAACAAAACAGAAGAGAACAGCCATGACTGACTTATGCCCCATGGACTTTAGGTCTATTTTGGAGGCTCAGGGTCATTTATCTTAATTCCAATAGAACATTTTGTCTCCACATCACTAGTCACTGAATCATTTATGCTGTTTTCTTTCCATACATTCACCCAAATGTAACGTCTCTGATAGTTGAGTAAAGATGAATAACTCGAATTGTCACTCTATTCCCAGTAATAAAAGACAAGATTAAGGAGTTGGTTTTACATATTAAATGAAAACAATAGTGTCTTTCAAAGGAAGGACTTCACTAAGAGAAGAAGTCAGGTATTTAGAAATATTTACAACTGGCTTAGCTGATACTTCTAATACATCCATGCAAAAAAAACAAAAACAAAAAAAAACAAAACAAAAGAACTGTAGACATAAAGAAGTCCAATGGGCCTATGTTAGGCTACTATAGACATTCAAGTTCTGAAAATTCAGCTTCTCTGCCCTATTAAGAATATACTGTGGTTTTAAAAGTGAGCTATTGGTCTTAGATTTTAATTTAGATTAATTCTTCACTTAAAAGAGAGGTAAATGGTTGTGCTCGCATGTTATACCACCAAAGCAGCAATTATTGTTAAAAAAAAAAAGCAGCTATCTGAACTTCCATTTTGATCCAGTCCCTTCATATGGTTTGCAGACAATATTGGAAATAACAGTATCACCTGCCTGTGAAAAGTTGTTTTGAGTTGCATGTCAAAAGTTGAAGAGAAATTAGAAAAACAAATTGTGGTTTTCAAAGACCAATGGTGACAGATGGGCAGTAGCTTTTATTTTATCTATGAGCAACTGTTGTTTTGTAAGGATTTTTCTTCCTTTTTTTTCTTTTTACTTTTGAGAAAGAGAGTAAAGGTGTAACTGGAAAAATAAACTAAAAACGTTTCTGAGTTAAATTTGCAAGCTTTAAGAAGTTAGGAAAAGAGCGATTGCATGATTTCGGTGGCTCCCAGAACATGGATTCTTAGGCATGTTCATAGAGAAAAGACAAATAGGTAAAAGAAAAGCTGAGCTTGCCATTTTACCATAAAAGCCATATGTTTAGTCCTAAGGGCATTTTACATCTGATCTTTCTGATTGAGTTACCCCAAATATTCTATTATGTTGTTCCTTAAGACAAAAGTAGATCTCTACACAGACTAAGACAGACCTTCATCTCCAGGGTAAGGCCTGTGAGACCTCTCTTAAGCTCTGTAAACTCTATCTTGAGCCATCTTTCTTCTTGACATCTGTACATAAAACATTACAATATAAATTGCATCTGGGCGTTTGGTCTGAAGTTCTATTTCACTGTTTAATAATTAAAGGCCGGAAACCTCTCCCTAGCTTTATTACATTCTTTAACAAGAATAAATTATCTTGATACAGCATCTTTCTCCGTAACAGTGGAAGCCTTTGGCTCATTCTACAAAAATGAGTTTAATGATTAATAAATCATATCCCGTGGGAGTAGAGTTCATGTTTGAAGCTTTTATTGAAACAATGTTACATATTTAGAAGTCCCAATTGTCTACATATTTATAAGTGTGTAAATTTGCCACAGGTGCCTTTTTGTTGTCTATAAAATGGGAATTACAAAAGTACCTGCTGTACAGGGTTCTTTCAAAACTTAAATGAGTTATATATAGTTAAAGTGCTCAGATCAGAGACGGACACACAGATAACACTACAGGCATCAGCTTCTGTTTATAGATGTAACTGTGCATATATTAATCAGAAAACTCTATTGGCATCATGTGAATGAGAATTTCCTTGCAGAGAGTCCTTCCTAAAAGTACAAAAAAGGTTGAGAGCTACAGATGACTTCTCTTTGCTTCAGGGGCCTCATATATTTCTTAGAGACACAAAGGAAGGTAGATCTTAGTATGTCTGGCCTCTTCTTAAAGTGTTGGGCTTGAACCATATATCATAGCCTCAATGAGCAATCACCTAGCCACTCTAGAAACAAGAACTCCTAACCTTTACTCCATCCTCAGCCTGACAACTCCAAAAGTGCCTTTCCATTTCTTACTGAGAATTAACTCATTTTGATGGTTTGCTTATTATCTGGTTCCCTGGAAAACTAAAAATTTTGATGAGAGAAAGGACTAGCTTTGTCTGCTGCCTAATATATAGCAATTACCAAATGCCTACTGATGGGAGGAAATAAAATGACAATTATGAGAAGAAGATTTTAATGAGAACATCCATTGCTACCTTGAAAAGGTTAGCTTGTAACAAAAATGTGGAGAAGGGTTTGGGTTTGTTGCTGAAGGGACTTGGGTAGAGGTCATGCACTTCAACCCCAAGTTTAAAGATAACACCCCAAGTTTAGGTTTTTCATGTGACAAAACAATGGCCCAAGCCAACTCATGATGGGAAAGGGTTTATTTGGCTTAGAGATGATTACAGAGCATAATCAAGGTAAGCAAGGTAGTAAAGCAAGGCAGGATCCTGGAGACAGAACTATATGGGGACCATGGAGTCACGTTTCTTACTTGCTTGTTTTCCATGGCTTGCTTGCTCAGCTTAATTTCTTACACAGCGAAGGGCTATGTGCCCAAGGGTGGCATAACTCATAGTACTTTGGGGACTCTCAAATCAATCATTAATCAAGAAAATGTCCCACAGAGAGGACCATGGGCTAACCTAATGGAGGCAACTCTCAATTGAAATTCCCTCTTTGCAGGTGACTCTAATTTGTGTCAAGTTGACAAAAACTGAACATAACAGTACAAAGAAACAAAAGTAATAGAAAAGATCGATAAAGAAGGGCATAATTACAGAGAAGGAAGACACATTTATCGAGTTACAAATTCGCCTAATCAGGTGGGAACTAGAGCAGTGACTCCTGAAGGAAACCGTGATTATTTTGGAGCATCTAAAAAGGTGACTCAGACCTTCTCACTCTTGGATCTCTGTAGCTGCTCTCCTGGACACTGTCTAGGACAGTTGAAGAAACATGATCTACAAGAGTATGGTTTTCTGTCACATCCATCCATTTTTCTGTGACTTCAGTTTTCTAGGCCTTACCTAGATGAGAATCAGCTGAATAAAATGCAGGAAATATCTAGTTTCTGTTTAACTAAAAAATTAATTTCAAAAGCAAAACACAACATAATGGCTCAGCTAGCGAGTTAAAGTTTGCAGGGGCCAGATTAACCTTTCATGGAAGAAACCTCACTAGTGATTGTCCCTGTGCTGATATGTTCAGAACTAAAACATCATTCTCCATACTGATTTCCCACTGGCTAGCATTGGCAAAATGTTCCTGCTCCACCAAATATATTGGCTTGCTGTCTTAACACTGAGTTTAACAGTGATCCAGAGGGTCAAGGCAGGCGGAGCTATGGGACATAAAGTGCACCCAACTTTCATTCTTGCCAACTGAACCCTGACATGGTTTTCCTCATCAAAATCCTATTCTGATTTCACCCAGAATTTTTTCCTAGTGTAGAAACAAATCAAAAGTTATTTTAGTGAAATAAGTAAAACAATATATTTGTGGGAACCTCAGATATCATGGAGAGAGAACTAACCCCTGCTCTTACAGGCTTGTGTCCTGGGCCTTCCTGGCTAAGAGAAGATGCTTGTTCCCATTGGAAACTGGCTCCATCAAAAGGTTTAATAAAAGTTTTTCTAATATCTATGGAAATCTTGAAACACTCTTACCCAGAAAATTTTCTCAAAACACAGTAATAAAAATTTGTTAACCTATTGTGTTGTTTTGGTTTATAAATCTTCTGTTTTACAAATATACCTGTGCCATCATTTGTTTTTTTTTAACAAGAGTCATAATACCCAGGAGCATACACTACCGTACAATGGATAATTTTGTTTATCCCAACCCCAATCTAAGCTTTACTTGAGGGTGGAAACAAAGTAAGCATGACCTGTGCTCAAGCACTTGGTTGGTTTCACTGAAATGAACTGAATGTAAAATGTGTCACAGATAATTTTTATATATTAGAGATTAAAAGCCCTGGAGCCAGACTAGATTGGCCCAGAATAAGTTTGTTATTCCTTTTTCTGAAAAGTGGAAAATAAAAGTGCTCCTACGAAGACTCACAATGGGAATTTTTTAAGTTAGAATTAAATCCCAGTATTTCTCCAAACTTGAAATGATACAATAGCCATGTCTAACTTTCAGATGGAACTAACAATTTATAACCACTTTTCCATTTGGTTTTTCACATTAGCCCGTGAAGGAGTCAGAGAAGATACCATTATTTCTGCTTTGAAATCACACGCTTAGCCCTAATATAGATAAGTGACTAGTTTCAAATCCATCCAAGCATCAGAGCAGAGGCAGCCAAACTTCTAAACTACTCATTCATTTTTTTTTCAAGTAGATTACTCTATACCACAATCTTGCTGTTTTTGTTCTTCTTTTCTTCTGGTGACTATGTTGGAGAGGGATGTGCGCATTGGTGTGTGTACAGGTGTGTGTGTTCAGGTGTGTGTTTGTACAGGTACTTGTGTGTCCATATGTATGTGTGTGTGTTTGTGCATGTGTGTGTGTGTGTCAGCCAGAAAAAGACTTCTTGTGTCATTCTCTAGTTCTCTCTGCCCTGTTTTCTTAAGAAAATGTGTCTTACAAAAACCTGGAGCTTTGTGGGTTGTTTTTTCCTAGACCAGCAAAAAATAAGCCCCAGTGATTCTCATTCCCCCCAATTTTGAAGTTACAGGGACATGTAGCCACACTAGTCTTACACAGGTACTGGGGATCCAAACACAGGCCCTCATATTCACAAAGCAATTGTTCTTTCCCCAGCAATCTCCCTATCTTGTCACAAGCATTCTTAAAACTGGTGTCCTCTTTTTTTTTTTCTTAAATCAATTTATTCATTTTTGTATCAATCACAGGTTAGGTACTTTGCATCCCAAGCTTAGTCCCCTCCCTCATTCCTTCCCACTCTCTCCCTCCCTCCCTCATCTCCTCCCAGCCCCCTCCAAGTCCACCAACAGGGGAGGACCTCCTCCCCTTCCATCCAACCCCAGCTCATCCTGTCTTCTCAGGGCTGGCTGCAATGTCCTCCCCTAGGATCTAGCCAGTCTGTCACTCCCCAGCTTGTATGGGGGAGCGTCAAAGAGTCAGCCATCAAGTTCATGACTGAAACAGTCCCTGTTTCCCTCACTAGCGTCTTCAGTCTGACACCGAGCTATCATGGGCCCCATCTGAGCAGGGGTTCCAGGCCGCATCCACACATGGTCCTTGATTGTAGAAACCGTCTCATACAAGACCCCTGTGCCCTGCTCAGTTTGGTCTTTGTGGAGCTCTTGTTCTCCCCAAGTCTCACCAACCTCCCCCAGATCTATCATCACTTCTCGCCCTCTGTCAAAGGCTTGATCGCAGGTCTTAATATCTGCTCTGATACATCGCTACGTTGACCCCCCCCCCAAAGGTCCTCCTTGGCATGCTCCTGTTGCTTGTTTTCTCCTCCACTCAATGTCCATCCCATTTGTTCATCCAAACAAGCATTGATCATACCCACCTGGGTCCTCCTTCCTGTATATCCTCCCTAGGTGTGTAGATTTCAGCATGACCTTCCTATCCTCTAGGTCTATATAAGTGAGTATATACCATAGGTTTCTTTCTGCTTTTGGGATACCTCACTTAGGATGATCGTTTCCAGGTCCCACCATTTGCCTGCGAATTTCATGATTTCCTCCTTCTTAATTGTTGAGTAGTATTCCATTGTGTAAAAGTACCACAATTTCTGTATCCATACCTCAACTGAGGGACATCTGGGTTGTTTCCAGGTTC
>CM053752.1:45344105-45372985 GCA_028658305.1 Pachyuromys duprasi
TTGATCTCCTTTAGTTGTCTTATTGCTCTAGCTAGGACTTCAAGTACTATGTTGAAGAGATATGGAGACAATGGGCAGCCTTGCCTAGTCCCTGATTTCAGTGGGATTGATTTTAGTTTCTCTCCATTGAGTTTGATGTTAGCTATAGGCTTGCTGTATATTGCCTTTACTATGTTTAGGTATGTGCCTTGTATCCCTACTCTCTCCAAGACTTTAAACATGAATGGGTGTTGGATTTTGTCAAATGCTTTTTCGGCATCTAGGGAGATGATCATGTGGTTTTTCTCCTTCAGTTTGTAAAACTGGTGTTCTCACATTCAAAAGCACACAAAGTACTGGGAATCCTGTTAATATGTGAATTTTGATTCAGCTTGTCTAAGGTGGGCCTGAAGTTCTCTTTGTCTAATAAACTCTGATGAAGTTGTTGGTCTGCAGGCCAACTTTACTTTCTTACTGGTTGGTATGTGGTAGATGCTTATAGTGACTCAAAGAAAGAACAACCATGCTTGGCCCTCTTCTGTATCTCTAGTACTGAACACATAGAAAGGCACGCTGGAAATAAGCAGTGAATTAGTGCACTAATTAGCAAAGAATGAAAGCACTAGCTACACAGAACTGCATGCAAACACATTCTACAAAGATAAAGAATGTGTAGAGCAAGGAAAGTCCTCGGGGCACACCCCAGAGTTTACTCATATTAACTATGAGTTCCTAGTAACACAATTTCTTCATGTGATCACATCCATCAGTGTGAATTCTTGATCCTATAAGCAAAATGATGACTTTTTTCCCAAATGCTTTTTGTGTTTTGAGACTTTGCCTCCCAATACTCCTTGCCACAGCCAAGTGAAATAAACCAATTTCAGCATATTATTTTTGGCTCTGGGGAAAGAAAGCTATGTTGATGCAGTCTGCTTCGCATTGCTGAAATCACAGCCTGGGCTTTCTACCTCCTGGCCCAGCGCTTGATCTTTAGCTGATTCTCAAGGACACTTTCGTGCATGCCTGCACAGTGCTGTAGCCTTGCTGTATGCTAGGTTGGGGGCTGTACTTCAAACACAACACTTACTGTTCTGAATAAGTTATGAGATAAAGGGTTTTATTAAGAGTCAGGAGACAAAGAAAACAGAATTTAGTAAAATTTCTCTCAACAAAGCTGAGATTATTGGTGTTAGAGCCCTTTGCTGGTATGCGTAAGGTGTTTGGTTCAGCCCTCATGTTGCAAAGGAACAAGCAAACAAGCATTTTTTGAGCCGTTGGTTAGAAATAGAACAATGCAATCCACATTAAATCATGTTCCAGCAATCCCACCTCACACAGTGTAAGACGCCATGGAGCTTTACATCTGGCAGGTAAAGCATAAAATCATGTGTCGTTTATAAGTTAACTTATGAAATGGTATATTTGCAAGTTCGAGCAGCGATTAAGTTCTTCAGAAATAGAGTTGAAGGAGAGGAAATAAAAACATCAGTAGAAAGAAACAGAATGGTATTCCCTTTCATTTCCTTTAAATATTTCTTTATTTTTATGTGTATGGGCGTACATGCATGCCTGGTGGTGGCAGAGGCCAGAAGAAGAAAGTGTTGGATCCTATGGAACTGGAGTTACAGATGGTTATGGGTGCTGGAAATTCAACCTGGGCCCTCAGAATGAGCAGCCGTTGTTCTTAACCACTAAACCTCCAGCCCTACTGGTGGACACTGTGGGAGGCTGACTCTTGTTTGGCGGTCTGTGAAACCTTCATCTTACCCACTGTGGACCACCTAAAGGTCACTTCAATGTTTGGATATTTCCAGGTGTTAATTGAGAAAGATGCTTTAGTATTAAGGATCAAAGTATGCAGTTATAAAGTGCAAGAAGGAAAGATCTCAACAGGAACACAGCTGATTTAATTCCCAGGTGCCTCATACTGTGTCTTTGGGGTTCTGTGGGCTCAGTGCTTAGGTGCGCACTTTTCCAAGTTGACTTTGCCGCCACCACTAAGTTGCTTCTCTTTGACTGACTAAATGGCTTCTCCTCCTCCCTCCTATATTGTCCTACATAATCAGTCCCAATGGAAAGAGAGTATCTCCTTAAAATATCCCAAACCTTAGGACTGGATATATAGTTCAGTTGATACAACACTTGACTAGCATCTAAAAAACACTGGGTTTGATCCCCAGAATGGCATCAAAACAGATATACTAGTGCACTCATGTCATTTCAATGGCTGGGAGGTGGAGGCGAAGAAGGAGAAATTCAAGGTCAGGGCCAGCTAGATGACTCATCCAATCAAGGTGTTTACAAAGCCACCCTGATAAGCTGTTTCAATCCCTAGAGCCCACTTGAAGGTGAGAAAAGAGAGGACTATTCCACAAAATTGTTTTCTGAACCTCCACACATAAGCCATGGCAGGCACATGCTGGCATTCACATATTATAAACACACAGTAGAAACAACAACAATAATAATGACAATAAGAACACTTTCTTTAAAGAAGTGCAAGGTCAGTCAACCTCGGCTATACAGTGAGTTCCAAGGTGACCCTGGCTTTATGAGATCCTGTCTCAAAAAATACACAATGAAAATGAAATCAATAAAACCCCCAACACAGTCTAAATATATTAGCGGATCACATATTAGAACTAAACTAATCACAATGGCTCTAATTATCCAGGTCCCAGCGAGGAGTTCAATGAAATGTAAAAGGAGTAGCTGTGCACAAAAAGCCTGGCGACTCTGACTAAAACGAGGTGAAGAGACGCAAAAAAGGTCCACATCTCGTTCTGATCTCACATTTTGCCCAAACTCTGGTCACTAGATTTCTCCTTGTTTCCAAAGGCCAGTCCTAACATGACAACCCGAGTCCTATCTTAGTGACCTGCCTGACTACATCAGTAGCAGAAGCTAGTGAAGTTTCTACTTTATTTGTGCTGGGAGTTCTATTTTCCTATTTTACCATCTTGTACAAGTACATGTTCATCAGCGCTCTGTCTTCATTTGAAACAGCTAGGATTCAGCTAGTTAGCTTCCCTAAGAACATGAGTAATGAGAGAAACTGGATACACAAGTGTTTGATTTCACTGTCTGAGCCATCAGTGTGCTTCATGGTTATATTGTCATGGGTTTGCCTGCGATTGACACTTACCTGTTTGAGAACAGATCACCTGACACCCTCTAACCTCAGCATCCTTGTCTGTGCAGTAAGAAAGATGGTCCCTTCCCAATGGTGCTGTTGTGAGGGTTTGATAGACATATTCAAATAGTATGATAATTATGCTTTTTCCCCCCTATAATCAAGAAGAGTGGCAGATAGACACAGATAAGAGTGGTAAAAAAATGCATGTCCTACACGAGTTCAAATACCCAATCACTTCTAATTTTACTGAAAGGGGCACCAGTTTTTGCTCACTCTCCAAGTTATTTGACATTCCCTAGATTCAGAATACGTTATCCCTAAAAGAGCAAAGCTTCATAGAATGCCTAAGGATACCCACACATCCAGCCAGCTCAGATCCTGCTATCAGATGGTCGCCTTTAGAAGGGCATGTTGCTATTCTCTGAGTCATTGTTTCCTTCCCAAGGCACCATGACATGTGGTAAGCTACGGCACACCCGGTAACACATACATGCTTACATGCTTTATTATTATTGGCATTTACACAGGTTGTGCCCTTGGCACTAGAATGAAGTCCACGTCTCTGTTAATTAGAGTAAGTAACAGAAAGCACAGTATTAGACTACTCTTTGTACCTGTTTGATAAGATTATTTTTTTAAAGAAAGTAAGGCTGCTGAAATTTAAAGACATGAAAAGAATCTGAACATGCCTGTTTCTTTCTCTAAGATCCACTCCAAACGTCAATAATATTATGTCTTCCTTTCTCTTCGGGAGGAGTTCTTTATTTGGTAACCTTAGCAGTTATTGGAATTGGAAGAAAATCAATTAGAAAATTCTCCATTAAATAAGCAAAATACTTAGCATTTCTATTTTTGTTTTTGGTGGTGGTGGTGATTTGATTGTTTTGTTTTTAAGAGTGTCTTACTTAGCCCTGGCCATCTGGAATTTTCTATGTAAGCCAGGCTAGATTAAAACTCACACCTGCCTTTGTCTCCTGAGTGCTAAGAATTAAGGCATGGGCCCCTGCCCATGGCAGGGCAAACATACCTGGCTTATTTGTATTTTCAAGACAAAGATGACTTGAAAAACTCAAAAAAAGTCATTCAAGTGCTGAGCTAACTTTTCTAAGAAGGCATTTCTTGCCTGGTACAAAGATAACCATTTTTCTTGGAATACCCCTCAAAATAGCTTTGTTGTTGTTGTTTTTAAATCCCCTTTGGGCCAGGAAAATGGCTCAGTAGAGAGAATGATTGCCACACAAGTATGAGGAACTCAGTTCAGATTCTAAACACCCATGTTAAAAAAAAAAGTGTGCTGTTACCTGTAATCCTAGCACAAGGGGGACAGAGACAGGAAAGCCCCGAAGGTCACTGGCCAGAGTCTTTCCACATAGGTGAGCTCCAGGCTTAAAAGACTAAACTTTGGGCAGAGTGCAGGGAATCTTCTGAAAAAAAGGGGGAGATAGAAAGACCTGGAGGGGACAGGAGCTCCACAAAAAAATCTGGGCCTAGGGGTCTTTTCTGAGACGGATACTCCAACCAAGGATCATACATAGAGATAACCTAGACCCTCTGCACAGAAGTATACCACCTGTGGCAGCTCAGTCTCCAAGTGGGTTTCCTAGTAAGGATCTGGGGCTGCCTCTGACATGAACTCAGTAGCTGGATCTTTGATTACCTCCCCCTGAGGGGAATGCAGCCTGACCAGGCCACTGAGGAAGACAATGCAGCCAGTCCTGATGATACCTCATAGACTAGGGTCAGATGGAAGTGGAGGAGGTCCTCCACTCTCAGTGGACTGGGGAAGGAGCATGGGAGGAGATGAGGGAGGGAGAGGGGATTGGGAGGGGATGAGGGTGAGGCGACAGCTGGGATACAAAGTGAATAAATTGTAATAAATTAAAAATTATATTTAAAAAAAGCAAAAAAACCCTCTTTGTTAAAGACATTTCCTTGGGAGACAAAATTGACACCCAGTGGTCTTTTTAGGTGGGCACCAGACACTGTTGCAGGCAAGGCCGAGACTCCAGAGGAGACGCCTCCTGGGAGTCTTTCTCTAGCAAGACCAGGTGGCCAGCATCAAGACTCTATTCCACTTTGGCAACTGTTTGCCCTCACCTACTTTCCCCATGTCATCACGTACAAGTGCAGCGCTCTGTCTGAGTACAACACCTTCTGAAAATGCATCCAGGCCAGGGTCACCTACCTCTTTGTGCAGCTATGCAAGATGCTGTTCTTGGCCATTTTCTTCCTCACCTGGAAAGTTGGGACCTATGACTTCATTGAGGAATTCATGAAGGCCAGTATGGATGTCATAGGACCTGATAGGCCTAGACCTTGTCATGTCCCAGAATGCAGGCAAGAGAAAATAAAGATCATGGTTGCTGCCCTGGGCTGGGCTACTGCTAAGCTCATTATGTCCTGTTACATCCCTCTCTGGGTGGGGGCCCAAGGCATTGAACTTGACCAGAAATACTCCCAGATGAACATTGATTCTAACATCAGTCTGGTCCACTACATCGTTGCATCAGCTCAGGTCTGGATGATAATGCTCTATGACCTATACCACACCTTCTGTCCCGCTTTTCTCCTTCTGATGTTCTTTAGTGTCTACAGGGCCTTTGTCATGGAGATCTTCATCCACCCTTGACAGATGGGTAGCTTGACAGTCTGCTGGCCTGGGCAATAGTGGTAGGACTGCTGGCCCTCAGCACCTGAGCCTTATATGTTGCTCTTGTCATTGTAAGCTCCTAGTTTAGTGTCTCAGGTGTTGGCAAACCATTTTGCTGCCTCTCTCCAGGTTTTAGTGAAGTAAACAGTGTTTGGGAAAAAAAGAAAGAGAAAGAGAGAGAGAGAGAGAGAGAGAGAGAGAGAGAGAGGAAGGAAGAAAAAAAAGAAAGAAGGAAGATAGAAAGAAAGAAAGAAAGAAAGAAAGAAAGAAAGAAAGAAAGAAAGAAAGAAAGAAAGAAAGAAAGATTTTCAACTTCCATCAGTTTGTCTTCAGCAGATATAACACGGATATTGTGCTATAAGTGGGTGTTTCAGCATCTCTGGAGAAGGGTCTACCTAGTACACACAAATGAACAATCAACTTTCCAACCAAATTACATTCAGCACTCTTTCAAGTTTATAAAAATTGTAGTTGGTGAGTTTAAAAGGAAAACGAAGGGCTTCTTTTTCACCTCAGTGACCGTGGATGTCACTGGCCAACGTCTGGGAAGATGTGATTAGGAGTTAAAAATAAAGGAACTCATACACTATCTGTTGTCATTCAAGTTGCTTAATCTCTTTGAGCCTCAGGTTTTCTATTAATAAACTACAGATTGCTGAAATTTACCTCTAGAATTATAGACAACTTATTGCCTCATTTCTAGTTAAAAAGATGCTTATATTTACAGACTCTTTCTTTCTTCATCCTCATAAATATTTCTTAGGCTCTCCACATACCTGCAAGGACAAGCCCGACACGCCATTGTGGCCAATGCCTCTAGCTGCTATAGTTGACTTCCATGCGGCCATGTGGAGCAGAAAAAGCCAAGCAAAATTTAACCTCAGAATTTTCATTGGAATCAATACACAGCACGCTTTCTCTTTGTTATTTTCTGGCACAGAAGAATGAAGGCCAGGAGAACAGGACATCATTTCAGAGACAGCATTTGTCAGGATAACAATTAAAAGAAGAAAGACAATTTTCAAATGATCTGGTTATAGTGAAGCCAGAAACATGTGTTTAGGAAATCCTCACATGACAAGCAGCCCCTATGATAGGATCACGAAGGGATGATGCTTAATCAGACTTTGTTAGCGGAGTTCATAAGGTCACTTTATAAGTTTTTATTAGACAATTTCATGTGTACTAATATTTTGCCGCCATGGATTTCTATGTACTATGGATGTGTCTCTTGTCAGAAGATGGTATGTGAGCCACAATATGGGCACTGGGAATCAAACCGGGGTCTTCTACAAAAGCAACAAGTCCTCTTAACCACTGACCCATCTCTCAAGCCCTATAAGGACACTTTAGGTCCCAGTTGCCCAATGCTAAATAAGTGTTTCTTTGTCTTGAAAATTATGTTCCTATAGTCTGAACCACCAAAACAAAAGTCAAATCTCAAAACTTTTAGAATCCTCTACCTGTCATTTAGAAACTGAGTAAATGATGTAGGTACAATTCTTTGGCTTCATCTGAACAAGAGGGGTAATGGTACTTGTTTTAGGACAGTTTTGAAGTACAAAGGAGACAGTGAGGGAGAGGATTCCTTTTCCATTCATCAATCAGGACTAAACTTTGAAAATGTCTTTTCAGTTCTTGCCCTCCCCTCTTGTGAAAGCAGCACTGGTAATGTAGTCTTAGAGCCAGTTCTGAGAAGAATTCTATACACAAATTAACCTGAAAGAGTCTGAAAATAACATGCCAGGCATGCAGTGGCCTCTGTGACATTTCCTTCGAAATACCATTCTGCTTATTTTATCATCTGGGAATGCTCCATTTTATTTTACTTATTTAAATACATATTAGATTCTTCTATAGATTTCTTATCTAGTGGTTCTTGTGCAGGCAAAACTCCCATTAACTTTAATAAAAGCTTAAATATGAAATATGGTTAGAAGACATCTGATATTTTATTCATATTGCTGATGGTTATTTAAATGTTTTAATTACTCCAATGGTTCCCTACAGCAGAGAAAGAAAAAAAAAACCTAACTTGTTCTTCAAATACATAATAGTATTCACATATTAAATGAGGCTAGTAAACAGTAAAGAATAAACTGCTTCTCAAAAAAACTTTTTTTCTAAAACTCAGAAACCCCACATATGACTAATTTTACATGTGAAAGCCATCTCATAAAATAACACAACTGAGAAACCACCAAATTGATTTCCAAAGTGGTTGTAGAAGTTTGCACTCCCACCAGCAATGGAGGAATGTTCCCCCTTTTCCACATCATGGCCAAAATTTTTTTCTCACATGAGTTTTTGGTCTAAGCCATTCTGATGGGTGTGAGATGGAATCTCAGAGTCAGTTTGATTTGTATTTCCTTGACAATTAAGGACGTTGAGCATTTCTTTAAGTGCTTCTCAGCCATTAGAGGTTCCTCTGTCGATACAAGGACATTTGCTCAACCATGTTCATAGCAGCTTTATTTGTAATAGACAGAACCTGGAAACAGCCCAAATGTCCCTCAACTGAGGAATGGATACAGAAATTGTGGTACTTTTACATAATTGAATACTACTTAGCAACTAAAAACAAGGAAATCATGAAATTTGCAGGCAAATGGTGGGAACTAGAAAAGATCATCCTGAGTGGGGTATCCCAGAAACAGAAAGACACACAGGGTATATACTCACTTATAAGTGGATATTAGATATGTAATATAAGATAAACATGCTAAAATCTGTATACCTAAGGAAGCTAAGCAAGAATCAGGACCCTAGGTAAGATGATCAAGCCTCATTCAGAGAATTCTTAGTTTAGCTTTGTACCCCATCTTTTAATTGTATTATTTGCGTTGTTGTTGTTTAATTTCTTGAGTTCTTTGTATATTTTGGATATTAGTCCTCTATCAGATGTAAGATGGGTGAAGATCTTCTTCCAATTGTAGGCTGCCATTTTGTCCTATCAGTGGGGTGTAATCGTTCTACCTCAAGACCCAGCTATATCTCTCCTGGGCATATATCCAAAACATGCTTCACCAAACCACAAGGACATTTATTCAACTTGTGTTCATAGCTTCTTTATTTGTAATAGCCAGAAACTAGGAACAACCCAGATGTCACTCAACTGAAGAATGGATAAAGAAACTGTGGTACAACTACACAATGGAATACTATTTAGCTACTAAAAACAAGGGCATCATGAAATTTGCAGACAAATAGACAGAACGAGAAAATATCATCCTGAGTGAGGTAACCCATACTGAGAAAGACACACATGGTATGTACTCACTCACAAGTGGATATTAGCCATATAGTGCATGATAACCACGCTACAATCCACAGACCCAAAGAAGCTAAGTAACAAAGAAGGTTCAAGGGAGGACACTTAAAGGAGAAATAGACATCAGAATGGAGGGAGAGAGGGTACTGGTTGAGAGAAGGAGTGGAGAAGGAAATGGGAAGGGAGGTAATCTGGTATGGGGTGAATGGAGATGGGACATTAGAGGGCTGAGAGAGAGAAGGGAAAATTGGTGTTGGAGCATCTCCAGGACAAGATGGAGACATGGGACACGGAAGGCTCCTGGGAAGATGTGAGGGGTGACCCTAGCTGAAACTTCTGGCAGCGAGGAATATTGAGACTGAAGTGACCACATCCTGTAGCCAGGCAGGACTTCCAGTGGAGGAAGGGACACACCAACCCACTCACAAAACCCTCAAGCCAAAATGTTTTCTGTCTACAAGTAGTGCAGGGATAAAATATGGAACAGAGATTGAGGGAATGGGGTTAACCAATGACTGACCCAACTTGAGACTCACCCCATGGGAGAGACCCAACCTCTGACACTATTAATGACACTCTGCTATCCTTGCAGACAGGACCCTAGCATAATGGTTATCTGAGAGGCTTCATCTAGCAGATAATGGAAACAGATGCAGAGACCCACAGCCAAACATTAGGCAGAACTCAGAAAGTCTTGTGGAAGAGGTAGGGGAAGGATTGAGTGAGTGGGAGGGGTTAAGAACACCACAAGAAGTCCTACATGGACAACTAACCTGGCACCATGGAGGCTCATAGTGACTGAATCACAAGCCAAAGAACATGTGTGGACTGGTCCTAGGCCCCCTATACATATGAAGTTGATGGGCTGCTTGGTCCTCAAGTGGGATCCTAACAATTGGGATGGGGCTTTCTCTGACTTGTACTCTGTTGCCTTCCTCTGTATCCCATTTCCCTATCAGGGCTGCCTTGTCTTGCCTCTGTGAAAGAAAAGACACTTGATCCTGATTTGACTTGGTATACCAGGCTGGGTTGGTACCCAGGGGAGCAGAAAGGGAGAAGGAGGTGTGAGGGAAAGGAGTGGGAGGCTGGGGCTTGGAGGAGAGGAAGGAGTGGGGTAGCAATTGAGATGTAAAATGAACAAATAAATTAATGAAAAAAAAGAAAATTACTGAAGATGAGTGAACAGTTATTTAGACTGATTTTGTTGCACTCATTAAAACTTATAAAATGTTTCTGTATCATCAAAAAAATAATTATTCTAACCCCAAATTACTATCTGTGAATGACAGTTGACTTTATAATGGTTTATCTTTATCCCACGGATTTTTTTTGCAGCTTTAGTTATTGATGTTTTTCAGCTGAGCAGATTTGGGGGAGTTGTGCTTATGGCTCAAATACCCAATAAATTTGATTCACTGATAGCAATGGACGGATGTCTCATTTCTCATAGGCATCATGGAGCTGTGCATTGGATGTCTGTCCTCAAATCATCAAAATTTGTAACAAGAGTCAGTATCATCTCCTTCTTTGAGAGCAATCTTCATTTCTCACTGGTAAAAGAAATTCATCTTTGGGGGTTCCAAGCAACCAGTGAGTACTGTATTTAAGGGGCAGAAGATCAGAGACTGCAACACTGGGAAGTAAACAGGCAGTTGGATCCAAAACACCATCCAAAATCTCCCAACCAGAAAAATCCCAGAACCAGATGGTTTTATGGAGAAATTCTACTAGACTTTCAAAGAATTAACTCAATACTCCTCAAACTATTCTACAAAATAGAAACAGAAGGAACATTACCAAACTCATTCTATGAAGCTACAGTCACCCTGATACCTAAACTACACAACGACTCAACAGAGAAAGAATATTTCAGACCAATCTGCCTTATGAACATTGATGCAAAAACTCAATAGGATACTTGCAAACTGAATTCAAGAATACATCAAACACATCATCCATTATGATCAAATAGGGGTTTTCCCTATTATGAGGAGTAGGGGAAGGGGAATATGGGAGAGAGTGTGGGACTGGGAGGAGAAGAGGGATAGGACCAAGATGTAAATTGAATTAACTAACGAAAAAGTTAAAAAAGAAATTCGTCTTCAACAATTGATCAGTATGACAGGAAATCTATTGTTAGCAAAGCAATTTCAAAATTATCTAGAGATGTATCAAGGAAGGTACTGCTGCAAAAGTTGCTTCATATGGATCAGCTGAAATTTTTCTTCATTAGAAAGTGCTATGCAGGTGGAACAGCTTTCTTTTTCTCAATAAAACATTTGGGGGTCAGGCAAGGCTGAAGAGAACATTCCAGAGGCATCACTGCAGGCTGAAAGGTGTGTCCTAAGCTAGCTAACTTGTGAAACAGATGATATTAGACCCTTTGCCACAACCAAGGAAGATGCAATCATTCTGAAACCATGTTCATGGTCATGAACACAGCATTTGTCAACTGTTGTCAAAGTGGGCTGGGCAGTCCAAGCGGACACCGAATGCTCTAATTGATGAGGATGCAATACCAGCCAAGGAATGAGTGGAAGTCTGACAGCCAGTCCAAAGCCTGGGTCCTCCACTGGTAATACTTCCTTGCCATCAGCAGTTCAGTTCACCTCTGAGTTCTCATCTACAAAAGAGATCAAATCCTTTGTTTTTCTAGCATGCTCTGAAGCAACCATCAGAATTAGATTTATCCTTACGTCTTTGTAAAAGGAAATGAAAATCCCATTGTCAAATACAGTACTCTCCTTTGAGTGTTTAAATTTATTTAACTTAAATTAAAATTAAGGTAAAATTAAATAAAAATGCACTTTCCCTTCGTAGATCGCATGACCCGTATATCTATTATTCAATCTCCCCATGTGACCATCGATATATTAAATAGGACAGATGATGGGACATTTATATTCTTGCAGAAAACACTGATGTATGATGATTATTTCTAGTCCCCAGAGCATGACAGTTTTGTATAAATGCTTATGGGATGAACAAGTGGAGGAGAAGGAAATAAAAAGAATTTCAACTTAACCAAAAGTCTGAGTATGAAAATGTTGAAAATTTAGATGGCTACCAAAAAATTCTGTTCTATTTCTGGTAGTGTCATGAAGCGACCCCTGAAGTGTGAGCTATTTAAGTAAAACTAGAGACGTGGAAGATGTGAAGACAAGCACCTGCAATGGCTGTTTTATGTGTCAGCCTGAAGAAATGGTAGTTCTAGGTAGAACTGTTGTGAAAGAGTTGCACGTATGTGCTTAACATCCCCTGCAGAAGCAGGCTCATCCAGTCATTTGAAAAGTTTTAAGAACAAAGACTGAAGTTTGCCACCTGAGAAATTTGCCACAAACTGCAACACAGAAACTTGGCTTGAATTCCCAGCTGTGTCCCGCAAATCTCACATTTTCCAGGGCTTGAGATGATATAAACCAATTATTTAAATGTAACTTACCTATACTTTACATATATATGTATGCACATATATAAACATGTATTCATGTGTGAGTTCAGGAACATAATACAGAAAGCCTAAATTTGGGGAGAGTCTTGGTAAATGTGTGGCATTGCATGTGATTCTGGTGAGAGGTCAAAGAGAATTAAAATGATAGAAGTTACGGAGAGAGCTTCTGCTGTCTTAGAGAATGTACATTGGTATGAAGCACAATATCTCTAGAAATGTGAACACTAAATATACTGCACTTAAAAGACAAAAAGAAGGTGAATGGGAGGGACTGGAGGAGAAAAGGTGAATGGAAATGATGTAATCATAATTTTGAAGAACTACTATAAGTAATGTGAAGTGTAGGATGGAAATAGTACACATGTGATTAGAAATTAGAGGAATTAACAAAAATTTTGAATTTTATTCTACTGTCACATAGAAAATATAAAACGTTCACAAAACTTACACAAGTTCAAGCCAGCCCAAATCTCAGCATACATGGGGTAGAAAGTTTCCAGACCCCGTCTCTTCTGGAAAAGTTATTGGGCCATCAATAAGGAGGAAGAATCATTCTTTTTTATGAGAGCTGGGTTACTAATAAGACTCCTGTGCTCCAGCTACTGACCCCAAAACATGAATATATAGGCAGCACTACCTGAGCTGAGTGAGTTTCCAAAAGCAGAGCAAAACAAACAAACAAACAAACAAACAAACACTTGAAGATGAGATGGGGTGCAGTCGGGGGATATAGGAAGACTTGGAAGAGAAAGCAGGAGTAGATAAGATCATATTTCACTGTACACAAGGGTGAAATCCTCAAAAGATAGAGGAAAGATTTTTAAACTAACAAGGTAAAACTTGAAAGATACACACTATAGCTTGGTTTCTTCCTTCTACTTCTACTAAACTGTGAAACAAACTAATGACAGGATTATTAATCAAGGAGAACCAAAAATTATTATTTGGAAAATTACCAGCATATATACATATACATATATACATATATTGCAAAATATGAGAATGCATATTCAAAATGGAACAACAACCTTTGGCTGATGAATTTGGGCATATGATTTATGCCTCCAATCAATCATCTCAGAAAAAAATAGAAAATAAAAGTGATTTATCCAAGGAAGTTTTCTGAAGAGCTTCTTGTGTAATAGCATGGCTCCCCTTCATCACCACAGGTGACTGTCAAGGTTGTGTAGCACTTACTGCCAAACACTGCTGCTTAGACAGAATGAAGTGAAGGGAGGCTTTGGGACTTAGAAGGCTGTGGAAGAATTCACTATGCTATGGACCAAAGTCTTATTCAAACCTCACTTAGATTATTTGGAACATATTTGGGACTATAGGGGTTAATTACATTAATAATAATAATACAAAATGATAGCTGTGATTCAGAGTTGATGCTAGGATGATTAGAACTTGAAAAGTCATGCAGGAGTGATGCTATCTTCACATAGGAGAAAAAAGTTCAGGCCCTCAGCAGTTGGCTATACTGAAATGTTTTATGTCTTTCCAACACAAATAACCACTTGGGTGGAACATTCTTTTCTTTTTTTCTTTCTTTCTCTCTCTCTCTCTCTCTCTCTCTCTGAAAAATGTGACTTGTATTTAGAAATGTGGTGTAAAAGAGTCACAAACTGTAGTGTGTTGGGGTAATTGTTAAATGATTTGTGTTTAAAAGAGGAGATACATTTGGATATAGACACATCCAGGAATACAAAGAAAAGAAGAAAGCCATGTAAAATAGAAGTAGAGGGCTAGGATAAAGTGTTCAAGCACTGCTGCTCAAACCTGAGGACCTATCTGTAGAAGCCATCTTTAAAAAGCCATGTGTAACAGCACACTTGTAAACAGACAGTTTTAGATCAGCTTGAAATAAGCTAGAGTCATCAGTCAGGAAGGAGCCTCAGTTTTTTTTTTAAGTTTCTATAAGATCAGGCTGTAGGTAAGCTTGTAGATCATCCCTTAATCAGGGATTCATGGGAGAGAACCCAGCCCTTTGTGAGCAGTGACAGCCCTGAACTAGGGGTCCTGGGTTTCCTAAGAATCAGGCTGAGCAAGCCATAAGGAGCAAGACAGTAAGAAGCACTCCTCCATGGCCTCTGCCTAAGAATCTGCCTCCAGTTTCATGGCCTGTTTGAGTTCCTGTCCTGACTTCCTTTGATGAGGAACTGTAATGTGGAGGCCTAAACTGGATAAACTCATTCCTCTCCAAGTTGCCTTGGCCATGGGGTTTTATCACAGCAACAATAACCCTGACTGAGACAACCTGTAACCAGTTTTAAGAAGGCAGGTCCCTGAGGCTTGGCGGCTAGCCAGCCGAGCCTAACTAGTGAGTGCCAGCCTCACAAAAAACCTGTCTCCAAAAACAGGTGGGTGGTGCCTAAGGAAGAATGACACCTAAAATTGTCCTCTGACCTCCACATGCCTACATATATGCACTCATGTACAGACACATGCACACATGTATACAAACATAAAATATGGAATTGGGAATTTTGATACCAAAATCAAAGGGGTGACAAGGCTTTTGGACAGCAAGAACCATAAGCTAAAAGAAGCACAGCAGGGTTGTTCCCTAGCTTTAGAGGGAGCATAGTTCTACCAACACTTCAGAATTTTAAACTCTGGAACTGAGAGAGAAAAAATTTCAGTGACTTTAAGCCACCCAATTTGTAGTGATTTTTGAATGCAGGCTGATGGGAGAGAAATTGTCAAATGAAATTAACATTAGAACCTTTTAAAGCCAGAGCGATCAAAGAAAATAAATTCTGTAATGAAAACTTATGTAATGGTAAATTATTTAAGCAACTCACTCATTTAACTTAAAAGATGTTCCTTAGAGTACGAATAAACATACTTTCAATAGAAGTAAAGAATCGCTTCATATGCTCAATAAAAATATATATAAGAAAAACTGCACTGAAAGAAGATACCTTTCGAAAATTCTGTTTTTATTAATTGTTTGTAGACAATTATACAGTTGCTTACTCACATTACAGGTATGTTTTTAATCAATAAGATAATTTTTTCAATTAAACAAGTTGAGACATAATCCAAAATCATATATATATATATGTATACATATGTGTGTATAGACATATATATACACACACATATATAAAGAAAATTATATTTTCAAACTTCATTAATCTAAATTAAATTTTTCCAAAGTTTGTTCAATGATCGGTAGTAAGAATTTTATGAATCTGCATGAGCCATTCTCAGTAAACATGTATTTGTAGTGCTTGATCTTGGGACTCTTGCCTATGAGACTTTGTTGTTAAACTAATGTATGTGTATAGGAACTCAGGTGCTCCCAAGAGTGAAATAATGTGTTTAAGAACTCACAGATCATTTCTACATAGAACTTACTTATTCATAGAGTATATTTTGATATGTGAGATTAAATTTCAGTTACGAGAGTTTCAGCAATGCTCTCTAAAATGTATCCACCAAACTAAGAAAACACTTTATTATTCCCTTCTGTATGCATATGAGTGTGGAAGCATGGTTTAAGAGCCTTTAATCCCAGAACTCAGGGAGACAGAGGCAGGGGGATTTCTGAGAGTTCAAGGAGAGCTTGGTCTACAAAGAGAGTCCAGGGCAGCCAAGGCAGCACAGAGAAACCCTGCATAGACACAAACTAACAAAAAGAGTAGAAATATTTGTCTTTGTGGTGGTGAAATGGAGCAAACACTGGGCCTTATGCATGCTAGGCAAGCATTCTACCATGAAAAGAGGCTTTTAAATTATTTCTTTTATTTTTAAGATTATAATTACATTTCCCTTCCCTTTTCTTTCTCCAAACTTTCATATATCACCCCTTGTTATTTCAAATTCATGACTTGTGAAATCATTAATTGTTCATATGTACATATATACACACATACATACATTGCTGAATACGTCAATAGAACATGCTGTATAATGTTACTTGTATGCATGTATTTCAGAGCTCACCAGTTGGAATTGATAATCAATTGGTATGCTCATCCCTGGAGAATACTGTTTCTCCCACTCTCAGTCTTTCTTAGTTTCCTGTAGCTTTTCATGGGACATAAGATCTAAACAATAGGAAGAAACATGTCGACATTTGAAGATCTTCTGTGAGGGTGGTGAGAAATGACTAATTTAGACATGAGAAACCACAAGTTTAAAGGCCCTCGGGGAAAAAACAAAGAATGTTCAAGGGACAGGGATTATAATTTTGTCATAGGCATCCAATAGCTGAGAGCACATGAGGGAAAGATCTTGTCTATCTTATATTAAGCTGTTCGTACTTTTTGCTTGGTTGCTCATTTTGTTGATAAATTGAGTCTCCAAGGTTAAACTATTTTCTGACATCTTTAACCATATGCAATCATCTTCCACTAAATCTCTGTGCAGCCAAGTAATTTCACTCTGTACTTGGTGTCTCTTGCTCCTAGCATTGTAATGGGAAACTATGATGATGGTCCTTTAAAAGCATTATACATTGTCAATTCCGTCACTAGAAGCCACTTATCCACTCATTGCTCTGCTTAGAGTCTCTTCTGATTCATCTTGTCTCTTCTGCTGCTGAGCTATCAAAATCGAATAGCCCTTTCTTTAAGCACTGTGTTGCTGCAGAATAGGACCATCTCCCTGACATGCTGTGATCCCATTTTGTATGTTTCCTATCCCAAACAGTCTGCCTATTTTCTGTGACTAGATACCATTGTAAAATCAAATCTGCTTTTCTGCCTGCTGCTTCCAGGCCATTCTTGCAGTGAGTGTTCTAGGATTTGTCTCGCCTAGTTGGAGTCTGTTTCCAATATCCTGTCCCCAGGTAGCGTTGCTCTTTTCTTTTTTTCTGAGCTGAATTCCTACTTCAGTTCTGCCCATACTTTGTCATTTTTTATGTCTTATAGCATTTCTCAATTATTTCTGTCTCCAGTAACCTTTTAGGGAGTCCAGCCAAGTGTGAGAAACTAATCCTAAATGAAAAGAAGCAGAAATCCTTCACTGTGATGTTCCCAGGTCAACATTTCACTGTAAAGCTGCTATTCCTTGGACAGGAAAAGTGCCAGAGGCAGAACATTTGTTTCATGTGCATTAGTGTTTTGCCTGCATGTATGTCTCTGTGATGGTGTCAGATTATCTGGAATAGACAGTCATGAGATGCAATGTGGGTGCTAGGAATTGAACTTGCATCCTCTGGAAGAACAGCCAATGCTCTTAACCCCAGCCCCAGCAATATATACTTTCTCTCCAGCCTCAGCACTATACACTTTTTAAATATATGCAGAATCCAACTAAATTCACTCTAAAAGAATGGTACTATTGGGATTTAAAGTTGAAGACTGCTTGACCCATCTATGTGCCTGTCCCCTGGATGGACATTTATGGATCCTTGGCAAGACTGAAGAGAAGTTTATAAAGCACTCAACTGAATAATCTACAGACCCCTTACCAATCCCTAGCCATGATGTTTGAACAGGAATGAGTCCCATAAACTCATGTATTTGAATACTTGGCCCATGCAGAGTGACGCTATTAAGGGGTGTGGCCTTGCTGGAAGGAGTGTGTCATTGTGGGGAAGACTTTGAGTTATTTCCCTGCTGCCTGCCAATCAAGGTGTGAAATTCTCAGTTCCTTTTCCAGTACCATATCTACCTGCACACTTCCATGTTTCCTGCCATGGTGATAATGGACTAAAACTCTGAACTGTAAGCCATTTCCTATTAAATATATTCCTTTATATGAGTTGCAATGGTCATGCTGTCTTCATAGCAATAAAACTCTAAGACACTAGCTCCAAGATAATAAATTATAAGTTAGAAAAAAATGGATACTTAAATGGTTGAGAAACTGGGAATTGAACTAGCAGCAGTTGAGAGTCTATTAAACACTGAGACTTGAGACAATGAGAGATAACTACAAGGCTTTTATCAGCAGATTTTTGTAGCTTTGTAGCAAAAAGAAGTTTTAACTTAACAATTGTTTCCTTTAACAGGCATATTTACCTCCAAATAAGCCAAACCTTTCTCACATGAAATCAAAATTGCATATCAAATAGGATTGTTATCACACTTTTTATTTGGCTATTGCACTTCATTCACACTCTCCTAGAACTGAATGATCAGTGTCCAGCCACAAAATCTCTCCAAATGCAGTGTGTTCTGTCACTCATTTCCATAGATGGAGAAACTACAATATCCTAAGAATTTTGTTCCATGTGAAGACAATAGTTAAAGTAGGGCAAATGATATGATATTGTGTCAGAAATTCCAAGTAGAGTGTCTTTAACATCCCTGTTCTCCCACTAGGATCTGGACAAAACAACATGTATTCTCTAGGCTTCTGAATGAGTCTCAACGAATGTGTGATAAATCATTGAACTACCTGGAGAAAAATCTCATCCCTAAGCATAGTTTTCTAGAAAAAAAAAATGAGACCAGTCTTAGATTCTCTTCCCAAAAGGGTCACCATTGACCCTTTTGTCCATTTGAAAAATATTGTATTGATTACACGAAAATTTCAAACAATGTATTTTGATAATATTCAATCCCCAATCCTTTCATTAACACTTCCCAGATCCCACTTTACTACCACCAAACTTCATCCCCTTTAAAAAAGAATACTTCATAGAGCCAAATTTATGCTGCCAATGCATTTCTGGATGTAGGACCATTCACTAGAGCACAGTCTTCGAATAAAATTGACTCTTCCTCCACAGAAGCCATCAACTGTTTATTGCTTCTTAGATGGGATAAGAACTTATCAACCCCTTCACATTCCATGCTGTAATGCTGACTGGCTCAGTCTTATGCAGGTCATACTCAGGCAACCGGAGCTACTGGGAGTTCATTAGTGCAATGGTCCTGTCACATCCCAGACACTGTTGTGCTCCAGTGATCCATGACCTCTGGTTCCTACAATCCTTCCACCCTCTCTTCTGCAGTGCTCCCTAAGCCTTGGGAAAGAAAGAGAGTGGTATAAAAGTTTCTTTTGTGATTTATCCCTTTACTGATACTTAGTCTCTGCACTATGACCACTTTCAAGTTTTATATTAACCACCATCCACTACACAAAGAAACTTCTCTGAAGAGGTCTGAGAGCTGTGTTAAACTGTGAAGAGAGTGCTAAAAATTTAGAAAATATTTTAAAATCTCCATTTTGCAAAATAATAGTAGTAGGTTCATCCCTTGGTCCTGGGACCTAAACAAACCTGGGTTCTTAGTACTAGGAATGTGTTTCCTCAAGTTGAATGGGCCTTTGTTTGTTTGTTTGTTTGTTTGTTTTTCTACTCTTGGACACTATTAGTATCATTAAATTTGTTTATTTCTTTCATACTTCTTTTCTTCTTCCAGGATGAAAGCTCCAGAAAAACAAGAATAGGGCCGTCCTTGTTTATTTATTTTTAAAATCTTTCTGTGTCCTTATTGGAAGGTGAGAGCCATGAATACAATAAGCATTCTTATTACCATTTAAGATCCTGGTGACACCAATAGAACAAAGCAGGACAGATGACACAGGGCCCCCATGTTCTGCATATAAGAATTGTATTGAGCCAGATGCATCTTCAGGGATGAGTAGAAAGCAGATTGCTAAGAAGACCTTCGGAACATGCACATAGCAATTTCCCTTCTCTTTACCCTCTTCGCATATCTTCCTACAGGTCTTACCTTGTTCCTTGAGAAGAATGACTTTCTTTCCAGATGCTCCCAATGATGGTGACAGTTGTAAATGATACTTATTTGTTTTACAAAATATTATGTACTAAATAATACTTTAATCAATTTTCACTACTCATTCAATAGTCAACTGGCCTATACTCCTAGAAGACCAGAACCCTGCATAAGCTGAATCTACATATCTCTGAAAATACTTTTCCTAACTTCAGTATTAGGATCTTAAATCAGGGAAAGACTCAAGAAATTAGAGGCAACCATTTCAACCAGAGCTCAGTTGGAACCAATTGTGTCCTCTTGCTTTAAAAAAACAAAAAACAAAAAACAAAACAACAATGTATTGCTTCATTTATTTTGTGTGGATTCGTTGTCATACACACCTATTTTAAGCACTACATAGTGTGTGAAGAGATTATAGGACAACTTTTGGGAGTCAATTCTTTCCTGGCACCATGTGGGTCCCAGGATCTAACTCATGTCATCAGGCTGAATAGCAAAGATCTTTACCCACTGAGCAAGCTTGCCAGCCCACTCCACTTTATAAGCAAGTCAGAAGCATGAGATGTGGAGTGAAAAGCAGGCTCCATACCTCAGTACAACACAAGCCCTTGTGAAGTAAAAATAAAAGCATTTTGCAGTAATCAGTCATCAAGGCTCACCAAAAGAAATCATTTTATTGATTAGCAATTTCTGGGGCACAGACAATAAAGATTGATAGCCCCAAAATCACGACCAAACCCAGCACTTCTGTAGAAAGCAAAGGGAGTTTTCGTCTATGTAGCTAGGAAGGATTATGTTCAAACAGTGACAGTGGGAAGTCCAGACTACCAACAGTGAGCCATCCTTTCTTCTTTGTGGAACCACTGCCAATCACCAGGCCCACAGGAACCAGTGCAAGCGAGATGAGGGAAGCCCAGGCACAGGACTGTCCTGCGAAATGCTCAGACTTTTTGACTTTCTACAGCAGCTCAGTATTTCGGTTCAACAGACTCTGATTAAATATGTCCCCTAAACTTTCCGGCCATCTAGGAGGTATGACATCCTCTTTTACAACAGTACAAATGTTTGGGTATTTATTTCACAATGGTAAACACAATTTGCAGTAGTGTGGATGATCAGTTAACAAACTGTGTATCTCCCACCAGACTCAGCCGTTGAACGTGGAAGCTTGTTAGCATCGTTTGCATTCACATCCCGTCTCACTGCCTAGCAACAATACGGACATTAATAAATACTGCATATGCAACCAAATGAATTGATAAGGCTGTGAATTTTATAAAGCCTTATTGAGAGACTATGCGCATCCCAAGAAGGATTTTTTGCAAAGTTTTTGTTGCTTTTTGCTTAGTCCACTTTTTGATTCGCTGGGTTTAAGAGCTGAGGAAAGCCAAATGAACAAGTTTGTTTGTGTCACACAAGTACCATTTTAAAAACATTTTAAGTTTTCTTAAAAACAAAATACTCTCCAAGTTTTAGTTCCTAATGTTCTTGAATTATATCAGTAATAAAAAAAAACATTTGAGTGATGGCCAAACCTCAAAGATTTTAAGCCATTATGCTTATAAGTGACTTTGAGAAGTTAAGGGCCCTTGAGGAATTCAGGAGAATGGTAGAGAAATACTTTACAAAAACCACAAACAAGTGATACTTAATTAAAATATAAACACAATTATCATCATTGATTGATGTTTCAAGCCATATCTTAATTCTTTGGATTTTACTTTCCACGAAGCTTCAAGCCTTAATCTAAGAGGAATTCCAAATCTGACTGTCATCATCTACCAAAGGTAAAGAAGATACCAGGGCTGAAAGTATGTCCTTCATAACTAACATTAGGAAATTAGAACGTTGCTTCACAAAACAAGAAAGCATCATCATATCTTACGTGTGTGTATGTGTGTGTGCGCGTGTGTGTGTGTGCACAGCGCACACACATGTATGTGGAGTGGCGTGTATATGCACTGTGAGATATATGTGCCAAGGACAGAAGAGGGTATCAGATGTTTGACACTATCTCTCTGCTTCATTCCTTTGAGCTGACGTTTGTGTCCCGCCTGTGCCCAGCATTTTATGTGGTACTAAAAATTCAAGCCCAGGTCTATATGCTTACACAGAAAGCTCTCTTACCCACTGAGCAATCTCCCCAGTTCCAAGGTCCTGTACTTTTTTTAAGGGTCCTAGCATTAAGAGATTAATTCTATAGGCCTCTGGTGAAGATGGATTAGGATGAACTGGTATGGGCTAATAGCCCACTGCTTAATTCCTTTAGTTAACACAAAGAACACCCAATATTTCTCCCAAGAGGATAAGCAACACTAAGCAGAGGAAAACTCTGAATAAGCCTTGTGGCCTGATAAAGATGTTAATTGTTCAGGTTAGTGGTCCCTCCCTACATTCCCAAGCAAAGAGGCATAGCGAAGCTCCCATCACCACCCAAGAGAGCTTGCTTAGGCAGCATTGATAGGAACTTTGTCTGAGTGACTCCCAGGGACACACATGATCAGGAGCTCCCCCAAAATACAGCAGATTATCACCTTAAGGGTACTTGTCTGGACTGCCCAGGTTCAACTTAATTTTTGCTGCTAGGTTGCAGTTACCTACTAATTAAGCTTTCTTTCTAGATCCATGCACTAATCGGTACTGTCAATATTTGTCATCTGGGTGAATGTTCACATCATCAGTCTGACACTCAGGCAGGGAAAGCTACACAATTTGCCAAGTTCAATGTAAAATTAAAATGCCATGTAGGACTTCTTTTTCAAAAGGCCAGGAAAGGAGATCATTACAGGTATAACTATATAAAGATTTCCCTGTCCTCTATGACTTTATTCTCAATTTGTCATTTGTGATGTGTTTAAATTTGATTTTCAATTTGTTCTAAAATAAATTAAACATTTAAATTACTAGCATGAGTTTTACTCCTCACTCATCTAACAATAGTTTTCAGATCAACTATAAAAGTATTTGCTAATTTTCAGGATCATTGAAATTATATAAGTCTTATTTCACAATTTATACCCATGTTTTAGTCTCTTGAAACAGTTGAAATAGGACCCCAAAATCAACTGATTCTGTTTTACTCCTTGTTATAACTAGTCAATGACCTTTACCCTCAGTTCATTGATTACATAGGATGATTAAGGAAGCAGAAGAAAAATAAAGTTAAATTATCCCCTTGTCCACTCTTTCTATAACACCATTTATAAAATAAGTAAGTGACAAGGGCAAAAATGAGAAAGAAAATATAGTGGCATGCCTTAGTCTTTCATGTTTCACTGAACAGCATCACCTGTTATTGGAATCATGGCATAGTCCTTATTTGTGTCTACTCTATTTCTCTGTAATGTGTACCAGAGTCTAGGTCAACTGAATTGTTCTCACAAAGCTCTTAGAAATACCTTTATGTTATTACCTTATAAGATTTTCCTGTGTGGCAGAAAAGTAGAAAGATGATGAGGAAAATACCAAGTGTTGAGTTCTAAACCTAATGGGTATCCATGACATTTATAACCCAGAAGGTTCCAAAGTGATTAAATATAAGCAAAGTCTCCGATCAAAGTGGTTTTGTGGGACTTTACAGGGTTCATTTCCCTTAACACCAAAACAATCCAACTCAACAAATATTTATTGAGTTTTACCATATGCTTGCTGTTAGACTGCCAAGATCAGCAAATGAGATGGGGCAGAAACTGAATGCTGGCTGCAAATCAAGGTTTTTTTTTTTCCCTCTCTCAACAGCTTACTGATATTTTTTAAATAGAATAAAGGGCTTCTGAACTGTATGACAGCAATCTTACATAGAAAACTATGTTGCTGTTTTCAGGGTGTGCACAATTACACACTTCCTTGGCCTGAAACTGGCTTTGTCTCTGTCTCTTGAGACATATTACAGGGAAATGGGGAGGGGGTATGTTAAAAGAACACTGGCTGTCTTTGTCTTGAACTCATCAGGACAAGTTATAACAAAAAGACATGGCTAGCAATCCTATGGCTTTACATCAGGGGCAGGAGTTCCTGAGCACCTAATTAGAGGAAAGGGAAGAACATGAAGGAGGAGGATATGGAGGAAGAGAGGGAGGAGGAAGACTGTTTGTAGATTAATTGTGGATGTTTTCTGCTTTCTTCCATTTTCTGGAGGTGACAAAGGATTTGAAAAGTAATCAACTTATTTCAGAAATGTTTTCTAGACATCTATCGTATATGCCAGGCACTGAGCCACATGCTTCAACAAAACCAGTTAAGACTTCACTTTATACAAAGAGCACTTTCAGTTGAGGGAGAGTCAGACAGAAAGCAAACCCAAGCAGAAGTGGCCAGACATCTTTGGGCTGCCCCCTAAGAAAGAGTGGCCAGGCTTTCTGTATTTCTTGTACAAAATTTTTGTGTCTCGAAAAATTCATATGTTAAAATTCTAATACCCAATATATTGATTGATATAGAGGGTTGATATAGATATGGTTAGATCACGAAAGCTGTATCCCTTCAAAGAAACCTCGGAAATCTCTCCCACCCCTTCCATCTTGTGAGAAGCTAGCAAGAAGATAACTATTTATAGAGCAGAACAGCAGCCTCCCAAGATATCAAACTCACTAATACTTTGACCTAGAACTTTTCAGCTGACAAACTGAGAGATACATTTCTGCTGCTTATGAATCACTCACTTTATGGAAGTTTTTTTTACAGCAGTTAGAACTAACCAAAGCCAGCTTCTAGCACACAGTGGGTCCTTAGCAAATATTTAACAAATGTATCAGTCACTAAGTAAGTTATGAAGAAATGTCTTAAAGGAGGTCATGGATCTATAGTTATTAAAAATAGTTTAAAAGCTGGAGATACGAGTCAATGGTAAAACACTTGCTTAGCATGCTCAAAGCCCTGGGTTCCACCCCAGCACCACCAAAACATACCAAAAAATATCATGAACAGTTACCAAGAGTTTTTCTGCACGAAAAGAACATGTGCAAAAATTCACACAGCATGTTGAGTGACTCCTAAAGAAATATGTGTGGTCATATGATGGCCTGTGCAGGGGAGAGGTTATCTAAATATCACAGCAAGAGCCAAGTAAGCAGGAGCTCCATGGGTCACTCTGGAGTGACTGAGCTTTGCACTAAAGCAAAACAGAGCCCCTGACAGACTGGAAGCTGAGAAGACTGATAAATTTGCTTTAGGAGGCTCGCTCTGCCTTCAGTGTTAATTATAGGCTACTGATAGCCAGCATATAAGAGAGGTACAAGTTGAGCTCAGTATCAGAGTGTGGTTTTGGAAATAAGGAGATAGTAAATTCAGTCAAAAACATGATGGGAGGTTGTGAAGGGTACACTGAGAAAGCCAATAGTTAATTGGCTGTATTAGTTGTGAACTTGTCCTGTTTCATTTCTATTGTCTGTGATAACATACTCGGACAAAAAGAAGCTTTGAGAAAGAATGTATTTGACTTAGAATTTCAGATTATAGGTCATCATTACAAGGCAGGAACATGAAGTGCTAATCACATTTACAGTCAAGAGCAGAAAGGGAATGAGTCCTTACTTGCATTCAGTACCCTCTTTGTACTTATATAGAGGAAGACCCCATGCTATGGAATGGCACTGCCCACCGTGGACTGGGTCTCCCTGCATCAGTTAATGTAATCAAGACAATCCCGGAGACATTGCCACAGGCCAACCTGAACTAGAAAACCCCTCATTGAAACGCCCTTCATAGGTGATTCTGCCTTGTATCAAGTTGATGATTAAAAAGAGCCAATAGAGGGCTATAAAGCTGTTTACTAGAAATAAAGAGATACTCTAGTTCCATAAATGATCATGACACAAACTTAGAAGAGATCACTTAAGGAGATTGGACAGAAAACTAGGAAAGCTAGAAACTGCAATGTCCATACGAGCAGGATGTAACAAAGAAAAACACAAAAAGAGATAACAAAGAAGTCAGTATTTCTGGGTGAAAGAAAGTAATAAGATGAAATACACAGCTAATACTAACAAGATAAGAGTGTGCATATTCTCACTGGGCAGGAGAGGAAAATATATGCCTGCTTGGTGTAAGGGCTTTGGTTCACTGCCAAGAATAATGTGCAGTGGGTGTAGCTCTCAGACTCCACCTGCCTGCAGATATCATCATCACACGAGATGGTGAGATGATTGTGAACTCTCTAGGCAACATCTGGACTCATGACCTATCACTACCATCTGTGAAATTTGTTACATGGCTTACAGGTACCCTTGGTAGAAGGACTGGTTTCTCCGAACACACCAACACCATAATGGGGTCTATTTAAACGACTTTTATTGTTGTTTCAGTAGATAATGGAAAGGAAAGCAATTTTGTTTGAACATCCTGAGTCAGTAAACTGCTTGTTCTTTGGCAATTGTAATTGGGAAGTCCAGTTTATTGAAGCAGGAGGTGAGGAAGTATACATGTGGTTTCCATTGTCGGCACTTGACAGTATTGACAAATTACTTATCAAGTAGCAGTTCTCCGCAGATATTCAACTCAAATATGCACATGGTTGGGATATTGTAGCTTTGTAATTTGAAAAAGATGTGTAATGACAGCACACACTATGAACAAAGAAGAAAAGCCAACCTTGGAATCTGTGGTTTGGGATGCCCACGATCTTTCACTACTTCCTCCCCATTATGAGATCATTTTTCTAAGTTACTCTAACACTTTTCTGTACATTTGTATAGTATGAGGGAATATTTTACACACAACAGTCATAGGCCCTAGTGAGATTACCAGTCTTGTATTAAATTTTCACACTTCCTTGGCTTTTTTTGGGGGGGGGGGAGGTGAAAGGGGCTTGCTGTCTCTTTGCCTTGTGCATTCTCTCTATATAGTTCTTTTTCTCTCACACTACATTCTCTTTTTCTCACTATCCCCCTATTCTTTCTGCTCTTCCTCTCTCTCTACTTCAATCCAACCATTCTTTGCCATGTTTACTTCCCTTTCTTTCCCACTCAGAATCCTCCCTCTCTCCTTCCCTTCCCCTCTCTCCTGTTTCCTCATCTTAATCTAAGAATGAGATAAATACATAAGAAAACATAGTATAAAATGTTGTATAAGTTATAGTCAGCAAACTTTGAATAATACTAAACACACAGAAAACATTTCTTTTAGAATTAGAACTGTAAAATATTGAACAGGCGAATCGGTTTTTTTTTGTTTTTTTTTTTTTTTTGAAAGACATGGGA
Organism: Pachyuromys duprasi; assembly: GCA_028658305.1. NCBI lineage: Eukaryota > Metazoa > Chordata > Mammalia > Rodentia > Muridae > Pachyuromys > Pachyuromys duprasi. Next base: position 45,371,438 of record CM053752.1, read on the forward strand.
AGATGAACTACTTGCCCTATTATGAGAAAGTATAGTTGACATTGAGCCAGAGAAAAGTATCATTAAACATTAATTGATAAGTATGGCATATAATGAGGAAGAAAATGTCAAAAAGTTCCTGAATCAAAAACTTATGAGATCAGAGTTTCAGGAATTCAATTGGAAAAACCAAAGATAGCAGGACAAATAAGGTATATGAGTAATACGGGGGGATAGAGATGACACTAAAATGAACCCTGCTTGAAAAGTGGAGTGAGAGAAATCCAAGATGGCTGCCACGAGAGAACACTGTGTCTGAGGAGTAGGACAGCAGAAACAACGCAGCGACCAGGAGACTGAACTCTGGGACCTAAAACGCCAGCATTGTGAGTGCCAGGTGAGCGGAACTCCTACGGTGAGAAAGTCAAGGGGGAAAACCCTAGAGACACCCAGTTATTACCTGGAGAAATTTCCCTGTGACCAGCAGCGCACAGCTCTGATCTGGACGAGCGGCTGCGCTGGGCGCCCGCACCCGCCATTATAGACTGGATCGCACAGACTCCCGGGCAGTCTCGGGAGGAACCAGGAGCCGTTTTCCTGAACTGCACCCTACGAACTCGCACTGCACCTGGGTTCTGCTACGACCCGCGGGTGTGCTGCGGGCTCGGACCGATCATCGGAACCACACCAGACTGAGTGGATTGGGGGACCGTTTTGACGAGTCCGCACACTGCTGGGGGCAAGCCTAACACTTCCTCCAGCAAAAACTCAGTCAGTGTGTGAGTCCGCTGGCAGATCTGAGAGGAACCCGAGTCCTGCCTCAACCCACAGGTGTGCGGTGGGCGCGAACCGATCGCCAGAACCACCACAGAGGGAGTGGATGGGGGACTATTTTGACCAGTCCGCACACTGCGGGGTGCGAGCCGAACACTTCCGCCAGCAAAAACTCAGTCAGTGTGTGAGTCCACCGGCGGATCTGGGAGGCACCCGAGTTCTGTCTCAACCAACGGCTGAGAGGATCCTGGGACCATCTTGACCAGACCGCACACTGAGGGCCAAAGCTGCACGCATCCGCCAGCAAAAACCCCAGTTCGGGTGTCTATCCACAAGCCAGACAGAGAAGGCCTCAGGCACCATTTCTGACATCCCTGCATACAGCAGATGCACACAAACCCAAACCCACTGTGTGCGCCCCAAATATCATCTCAGACCGTGGTGCACAGCCCCTGGCACAGAAGGAGGCGCCAAATCTCCACTCCAGGGGAGAGCCCTTAGCAGCAAGCCCAGGGCAGAGTCCACAGCCCCCAGCTGACATCTCAAAACTGGATTCACAGACTCTAGCTCAGAGTGAGGAGTAAGGACTCCAGACAAGAGGGGTGACCAGCCTGCAGTGCTCACAGCTTCTAGCACAGAGCACGAAGCTGGGCACACAGAGCCCACAACAGAGATCAACTGAGACAAAACACACACCGCAAACCACCGGAAATCCCTGATCTTCTTGAAGAATACTCCTGACACAAGAGATTGACAGATTCAGACTGAAGTACAGCCTTAAAGCACAAACAGCTC
>CM053752.1:45373485-45392514 GCA_028658305.1 Pachyuromys duprasi
AAAGCTTTAATGCATCTTGAGAGGGAGAGCATAAGCTTACAACGAGTAGAGACGGAGACCCTGAGCGGCAGAAACCCAGCCCTTATATAGAAAACTATCCTCCGCTTAGGATGTGTCCTCTGATTGGCTGTAACTCATCAGGCGGGGTGACGCCACGGGAGAGGCAGAGCACAATGAGTGGAAATTTCCTTCGCACATGAGCAGCTTTCTTGTTTATCGGTTTGGGACACAGGATCAGTGCCATCTTGTAATGGCGAATGTGAGTGCGGCCCCTCACACTTGGACACTGAACTGCCATGACCACACCTGTGCAGGGGTCCTAGGCTACCTCCATGCATGGTACCTTGTTGGACCATCAGTCTCAGGAAGGACCCTTGTGCTCAGACCACGTGGTTCTGTTGCTCTCCTTGTGGAGTTCCTGTCCTCTCCATATCCCACTATTTCCCACTCCCCTCATAAGATTCCCTGCACTCATAAGTCATAACACTTATGTTGGCCATAAGTCTCAGCATCTGCTTCGATAGTCTGCAGGGCAAAGCCCTTTCGAGGCCCTCCATGGTAGGCTCCTGACCCATTCCCTGCCCTCTTCTTCTTCTGATGCCCATCCCCTTTGTCCTTCTGGATAGGGATTGGACATTTTAGCAATTGATTAGTTTCTTTAGGTATACAGATTTTAGTAGGTTCATCCTATAGTATATGTTTATATGAGTGACTATATACCCTGTGTGTCTTTCTGCTTCTGGGATAGCTCACTCCGGATGATCTTTTCCAGTTCCCACCATTTACCTGCAAATTTCATGATATCCTTGCTTTTTATTGCTGAGTAATATTCCATTGTGTAGATGTACTACAGTTTCTGTGTCCATTCCTCAGTTGAGGGGCATCTGGGTTGTTTCCAGCTTCTGGCTATTACAAACAAAGGTGCTACAAACATGGTTGAGCAAATATCCTTACTGTTTACCTGAGCCTCTTTTGGATATATGCCTAGGAGTGGTATAGCTGGATCTTGAGGAAGAGTTATTCCTAGTTGTCTGAGGAAGCATCAGATTGATTTCCAGAGTGGTTGTACAAGTTTACATTCCCACCAGCAGTGGAGCAGGGTTCCCCTTTCTCCACATCCTCTCTAGCATGTGTTGTCATTTGAGTTTTTGATCTTGGCCATTCTGATGGGTGTATGCCCATCAGTCTGTTTCTATGCCAATACCATGCAGTTTTTAGCATTGTTGTTCTAGAGTACAGCTTGAGATCAGGGATGGAGATACCTCCAGAAGATCTTTTACTGTAGAGGATTGTTTTAGCAATTCTGGGTTTCTTGTTCCATATGAAGCTGAGAATTTTCTTTCCAGGTCTGTAAAGAATAGCGTTGGTAATTTGATGGGAATTGCATTGAATCTGTAGATTGCTTTTGATAAGATGGCCATTTTTACTATATTAATCCTGCCAAGCCATGAGCATGGGATATCTTTCATCTTCTGAGCCTGGAAATTTTTTTCATACAAATCTTTGGCTTGCTTGGTTAGGTTCACACCAAGGTACTTTATGACCTTTGTGGCTATTGTGAAAGGTGTTGTTTCCCTAATTTCTCTCTCAGTCCTTTTGTCTTTTGTGTACAGGAAGGCTACTGATTTTTTTTGAGTTAATTTTGTATCCAGCCACTTTGCTGAAGGTGGTTATCAGCCGTAGGAGTTCCCTGGTAGCATTTTGGGGGTCACTCAGGTATACTATCATATCATCTGCAAATAGTGATACTTTAACTTCTTCCTTTCCAATTTGTATCCCCTTGATCTCCTTTAATTGTCTTATTGCTCTAGCAAGGACTTCGAGAACTATGTTGAAGAGATATGGAGACAGTGGGCAGCCTTGCCTTGTCCCTGATTTCAGTGGGATTGCTTTGAGTTTCTCTCCATTTAGTTTGATGTTGGCTTGCCGTATATTGCCTTTACTATGTTTAGGTATGTGCCTTGTATCCCTGATCTCTCCAAGACTTTAAACATGAATGGATGTTGGATTTTTTTCAAACGCTTTTTCAGCATCTAGGGAGATGATCATGTGGTTTTTCTCCTTCAATTTGTTTATGTGGTGGATCACATTGATGGATTTCCATATATTGAACCACCCCTGCATGCCTGGGATGAAGCCTACTTTGTCGTAGTGGATGATATCTTTGATGTGTTCTTGTATTCAGTTTGCAAGTATTTTGTTGAGTATTTTTGCATCGATGTTCATAAGGGAGATTGGCCTGAAATTCTCTTTCTTTGTTGGGTCTGTGTTAGTTTTAAGTACCAAGGTGATTTTGGCTTCATAGAATGAGTTTGGTAATGTTCCTTCTGTTTCATTAGGTCTTACTTCAAAAGCCCATATGCTACAAAATTGGAAAGTCTAAATTAAATGGACAATTTTCTTGATCTATTTTGCTTGCCAAAGCTAAATCAAGATCAGGTAAATCAATTAAATAGTCCTATATCCCCTAAGGAAATAGAAGCCGTCATCAAAAGTCTCCCATGCAAAAAAAAGCCCAGGGCCAGATGGTTTCAGCACAGAATTCTACCAGACTTTCAAAGAAGAGCTAATACCAATACTCTTCAAACTATTCCACAAAATAGAAACAGAAGGAACATTACCAGAAGTTCTTTTATTGTACCAAACTGTTTTAGCTATCTTGAGGTATCCATATGAAATTGAGAACTGCTGTTTCAAAGTCTGTCAAGAACTGTGTTGGAAGGGAGCTGCGTGGGAGAGGGAGTGAGGTTAGCAGGAGTAGGGATTAGTTCTGAGGAGAGTGGGGATGGGGAGACAAGAAGAGAGACTGGAAATTAGTGGGGGAGCATCTTTGGGACAGGGAAGGCTCCCAGGAGTATATTGAGGTGACCTTAGCTGAGACTCCTAGCATCAAGAATTAAGGAGCCTGACATGGCCACCTCCTACAGCCAGATGAGACTTCGAGTTGAGGGAGAAGGACAGCAACCCTCCCATAAAACCTTTGATGCAAAACTGGTCTTGCCTACAAGAAGTGCAGGGATTAAGATAGAGCAGAGATTGAAAGGATGGCAAAGCAATGACTGGCCTAACAATAGACCCACCCCATGGGAGCGACCCAACCCCTGACATTATTAATGATACTCTGCTCTGCTTGCGGACAGGAGCATAGCATAACTGTCTTCTGAGAGGCTTCACCAAGCAGCTGATGCAGAGACCCACAACCAAACAACAAGCCAAGCTCCAGGAGTTCTCTGGAAGAGTGGGAGGAAGGATTGGGGGAGCCAGAGGAATCAAGGTCACCACAAGAAGACCTACAGAGTAAATTAACCTGGGCCCATGGGGCACAGATACTGAACCACCAACAAAAGAGCATACATGGACTGGACCTTGATCCCCTACACACATGTAGCAGATGTGCAGCTTGATCAACGTGTGGGTTCCCTAACAATGAGAGTAGGGGCTGCCTCTGTCTCTGTCTCTGTTACCTGCCCCTGGATCTCTTTCTCCTAGCTTAGCTTCCTTGTCAGACCCCAGGTGGAGAGGGTGTGCTTAGTCCTGCTGTGACCTGAGGTGCTAGGGTGGCTTGGTGCCTCTTGGGGACCCCTGCTTTTCTGAGAAGGAGGGAGAAATGGGGCAGGGAGGGTTGTGTGTGAGGGTGGAGGGAGCTGGGATCAGGCTGTAAAGTAATTAATTAAATATATATATATATATAATTTTTTAAAAGAGGACAGGAGCTCCACAAGGAGAACAACAGAACCAAAAAAATCTGGGCACAGGGGTCTTTTCTGAGACTGATAGTCCAACCAAGGACCATTCATGGAAACAGCCTAAAACCCCTGCTCAGATGTAGCCCATGGCAGCTCAGTATCCAAGTGTATACCCTAGTAAAGGGAACAGGGACTGTCTCTGACATGAACTCAGTGGCTGGCTCTTTGATTACCTCCCCCTGAGTAGGTAGCAGCCTTACCAGTCCACAGAGGAGGACATTGAAGCCAGTCCTGTTGAGACCTGATAAGCTAGGGTCAGATGGAAAGGGGAGAAGGACCTCCCCTATCAGTGGACTTGGTGCATGGTAGGACGTAAGGGAGGGAGAGTGGTATTGGAAGGAAATGAGGGAGGGGGCTACAGCTGGGATACAAAATGAATAAAAAAATAAAAATTTAATTTTAAAAAAAGAGAGAATATATTGTGTAGTGGAGCCCAGAGAGCATCCTTATTTTCTTGTACCCCTCTTGTCCTGGCTGTGCACTCACACTTCCTATTTCTCAGGAAGTTATGAAAGAATTTGATGGAAGATTCTGGCATCTCTGGAATTGTCTGACAGTCAGATAACTGACCATCTTTCCAACAAAATCTTGAATAAAGGAATGGCGTGTCTGCTTATAGTTAATCTTCTATTTTTAACATCATAGATGGTGACCATTGCTAAATCAAATATTCAGACTCTCAGAATTATGATTCTGTCATTTTTGATCAAATATTCAGACTCTCAGAATTACAGATTGCCCTTAAAAATGTCCTTATATTCTTAAGCACCCAATAAGAATTTTTTTAAACTGTCTTTGACTCCTTGTACAGTTTTTCTGCACAAGGTCCTATGGCTAAGTGAACCTATTTAGGCAGAATAACTTCAGCCTTTTGGTGCATCCACTCCATAAATTTTGGTAAAATAATTGAATTACCCAGATCTCAGTTCCACTGTCTATAAAATATGAACGATAACAATTTTTGTTTGCTAGAATTATCTTGAGAATAAACGGTATCATCCCTGCGAATTACTTAGGACACTGATGATGATACTATGAAAATGTAATAAGTAGAATTTATTATGGCATTGATAATATTTATTCAGATAAAACTCTTAGATTTTTCTCTGGACCTCTTTATGTCCACATTCATATGTCTTAAGACATTCTCAAAATTGTTTTATATTGCTTCATATCTAAGTAATTCTAATGTTGTATTCTCATATTCACAGACAACTTACAATTTTATTTACTGTGAGACATGATGAAATCTCTAAGGGTTAAGTGATGTCTACAATTTCATATTCATTATATAGCTTAGTGGCCATTGCGGTGGAATGAACTATTTGTGGGGTCAGAGAGACTTGTGTTTAGATCCATGATATGCTAAGTTCTACCAGCAACAGAACAATCTTTAAAAACTTAACAATTCTTTGGTATCTTGTTTCTTTAAAAACAAAATTTTTATGAATACTTAAAAGGTATATACACTTACTGGCACATAGCAACTGCTCAATAAACGTTATCTAAACTTTGCAAATAGCTGGAGGAAATGAAGATTATACAGCGCTCTCTCTCTCTCTCTTTCTCTCTCTCTCTCTCTTTCTCTCTCTCTCTCTCTCTCTCTCTCTCTCTCTCTCTCTCTCTCTCTCATGGATGTCTGCTTTGGAACAGGAAAGTGTCCCAATTCTCCTTTAAGGATACTTGGGCCTAGAAAACTATCAGGGTTTTTGTTTTGTTTTGTTTTGTTTTCTTTTGAGGTTGCATCTCTTGTGCCACAGAGCTCAGAGGCACTGTGCTTGATAAAAACCTGAGCTAAAAAAGTCAAATCCTCCTAACCCAGTGCTTGTATGGCTATTATTTCACAATAAGAGGAGTATTTCTATTCACATCAGAGCTATATTTTCTTTACTGCTCCTTGTGGCAAGATGTATTTGGTTTAAAGTAGGTCGTGTGGAAGTGATACAAATCCATTCCACTAACAATAGAGGTTCAACTTAGTGTCTTATGCTTACTCATATGCCACTTCTAGGTGGAAATTCACACCCAGAATAAAAACTGAAAGTCAGAGAAACTAAAGGCTTATCTGAGACTTCAACCAGTTAATAGTAGTGCTTTCCCATGAAAATAAAATTTCTATAAAATGAGGCTGAGCTTGATTAAGGCACATAAAGGGAAATCTAGTACCTCCTATTAGGTCAAAAGAGAGACAGTTTTGTTAGCTTTCTGACACTTCACTATGATATAATACTTGAGGAAAACCAATCTAAATGAGGAAAGACTATGGGTTCAGAATTTCTAGTTCATAAGTGGATGGTTCTATTGCCTTTGGTTTGAAACATCTAGCAGAAGAGCATGGCTAAAAGAGAAAAGAAAAAAAAAACTGGTCGTTTCATAGCAGCTGGGAAGCAGAAAGAGTGTAAAAAAAGGGTATACTCCAGTGACCTATTTCCTCCAATTGACACTACTTCCTAAAAGCCCATTCAATCATGTGCTGTTCAATCTGTTGATGAGGTGTTAGTGCCCTCATTTGCCAATCATTTCTTGAAATGCCACTAGCTAGCAAGCAAACATCAGTGCATGACCCTCTAGGGAAGATTCCCGATCCAAACCACAGAGTGGTTGTATCTCTCTGAAACACTTTAACAAAAGTGAGGATCTTTCCTGATTTTTTGATATGGAAAGACATAATATCCCTCCTGTACCCATTAGAGGATTTGTTTAATTCAAGTATAAAAGTCTGAGAAATATTGCAGGGCCTCGGGTTTGGCAAAGGGCATCCAAGGCTACTTTGTGGGAGACTCTGGGAAACAATTTTGTCAAACTCCACAAAAGCGAGATATTAGGAGGGTAATTTCTGAATCCGTCTCTTCTTCACTTGCACTCCATCTCAATGGTTTCGGAAGAATGGCATGGTGCAGAACAGAAAAGGGAGCCATGTTACACTTCATTGGCCTCAAGTGCTCTCATTCACTAAATAGAGCCATTATGCTACTCTCAGAAAAAAAAAAAAATTAAGTCTTAGAGCACAGAGTGCTCTATTACTTAATCTCTAGCCTCTTATCTTGGGACCAGCAAATTCCATTTGGGTTATCCCAGAAGTGACCTAAAATGCAAGGGAACTGGATGCTGCTCACTGGGCTCCCCTGGGACACTAAGCACCAAGGAAAAACCATGAGTTGATTGGTTAGTCCAGAGAAGCAAGGTTAGACTGTGATAGCAAAGACACACCAAACTACAGTAGCTTGATAAAATAAAGTTGTACTTCTCCCTTGTAGGAGTGTCTGTAAGGAATGTTTTTCACTATTGGAGCTGGTTTGGTTTAAGAACCTTTGCCATCCCATGGCTGAAAAAGTCTTAGTTCTTTAATCAGTGGGAGCAAAGAGTTGTCTCTCAGGTTACCTGGAAAACAGATCAAGAAAGGTTTATGTGTAGAAAGTTTATCAGGCTGTGAACTCAGAATTGACATGTGTGATAGAACAAGGAAAATGGGTTAAACTGAAAACTGAGGGGCTATGATGCAGTAATGCTAAAGGTCTTGGTTACCAGGCCACAGAGGAAAACAATGCAGCCGGTCCTGATAAGACCCTATAAGCTAGGGTCAGATGGAAAGGGAGGAAGACCTCCCCTATCAGTGGATTTAGACAGGGGCATGGGAGGAGAAGAGGGCAGGATTGGAGATGAGGGCGGGAGCTACAGCTGGGATACAAAGTGAATAAATTGTAGTAAATGAAAGAGGGAAATCTGGAGAGACTGTGGTTTTGCAGCCATTTCACCTTGAATCAAAGAACTTGGGCCTTTATTGCTCAATTCAAACCAGTCATTTGATTGGCTTGACTCTAAAGTCTGGGTCTGACCTTAAGTGTCCTATGCTATGGAGAGCTTTTTATTATTAAATTTACTTTTTTTAACTTTACATCCTGGTTGAAGCCCCATCCCATCTCGCCTCCCAGTCCCGTGGAGAGCAGTTAGCTGAGATCTTTGAGCTGATAGCTCTCTCATCAGCTAGGGGGATGGTAGCCTGAACCCTGAGTTACAGATCTGAGAAGTATGTAACAGCTGCTACAATAAAGGGAATGTGCAGGTGTGTGGGCTTGTGTTTGTGTGCCCCTGAGAGAGTGCATGAATGTGTATGGACGGTGTGCATGTGTGCGTGCGTGTGCATGCGTGCGTGTGTGTGTGTGTGTGTGTGTGTGTGTGTGTTTCATTGCCTCCAGCTAGGAGGAACATATACCATGTCTTACCATCTCATTTCAATGACCAGAGCAGTGGCATAGTTGCGCCAAATCATAGGAGTCTGAACTTCTTTCTGCCATACTGTTAGAGAGATGTCTGATAATTTGCACTGCTAATGCTGTCTACCTTCCAGCATGTAACAGGTGCGATTTGGCATCCAATGGCTTTATAATGTCTACGTTCTGCCTCTGATTTTCCTACAGTCTCTTCAAGCTCCCTTTCTCCCAAATACAAGGTCAAATACTTCTCCTGAGATCTTGCTCTCGTGTTATCTAGGCATCAAGACGACTTCCTTAGGTTTTTTTTTCTTTATTTTTAATTTTTTTTCACACAGTATATTTCAACCTTATTCTTTCCTCTTTCCCAACTTCTAACAGATCATCCCTTTACCCACCCAACTACATATTGTTTATCTCCTACCAAAAAAAATCAAAATTTTAAAAGCACAAAAACAATACAAACAAACAAAAATGGAGTCAGGTTTGTTTGTTATTGTCCAAATATTCCTGAGCATACAGACTGACGTGGAGTATGATTAACATACTGCTGAAGAAAACTGGTTTCCCTTCTTTCAGCAGGTATTAATAGCAAATAACTTCGTGGTAGACGTTTGTACCCATTTTCCCCTTCTCCCTGCTAAGACTTTGTCTGGGTTGAATCTGTGCAGATCTTGTGAATGCTCTCAGTTCTGTGAGTTATATGAGCATCAGGTATGTTGGGTCTGGAAGATGCCATTTCCTGGAGTCATCCACATCTCTGGCTCTAATAATCTTCTCACTTCTGCATGTGCCCAAGACCCTTGAGGACAGGGCTGTTGTACTCACTCCAGTTCAAACAAACAAACAGAAAAAAAAAAACAACAAGAAAAAACTGTAGGCTTAGACCCTAGTGATTGTGCCCTTGCCTTAAACCATAGTTTCCCCAAATTGGGGGGATTAGTCCACTATCAATTTTCTACATTTATTCCGAGTTCTGGTTATTCTAATAGGCCCTAACATACAACATTGCGTTCTTTTCAAATCTCTTACTCTCATACTTTACATCACTGTGATAAATATTCTTGCCTGGATACCTTCCAGCTGTCTCCTGTTAGATCTTCCAGGCTATTCTTAACCACACAACTGATTGAATTTCTGGTACTGGAAAACCATACCCTGGGACTCAGCCAAGACTACTAAATTTGTGTAAAAATAAAGCAGCCATCTTCTCAACCTTAAAATTGTTTGAAATTGCATTTTCTCTGGTCAGCTACTTTTTCTTCTTTTGATCTTTTGGCTCTTTCTAGCAGTTCTTAAATATACATATTACTTTTGTCGTTAGGGAGGAGTCATTGCATACTTCATCTAGACAGTGTCTTGTGCTTTAACGACCTAGAGCAATCACAATTAAGGCAGAATATGGATCACTGCATCTGCGGAATTAGTCCTTGGACATTCAGTAGCTATTAACCTGCTTTAATACTCGACTGAAGCTATTGATTTACTTAACATAACTATATGTTTCCATCTAGTAGAACCAATTACAGTTTATAATTCTATTGAAGAACAACTGACTTCTCAAAACTTGGCTAACAGTCTCATTGACTTGGAAGATAACTCATGCCAACTGTATGACCTGTGATCAGTGGCTCACTGAGATTGGGCTGAACCAGGGGAGTTCAACTAGATGCTCCATCAGTATGTGCAATGAAATGGCACCTAGGTATCCAAAGAACAAGGATAAAAAGTGCTGATGAGATCACCACTGTAAATCCACAGTCTTTGCCTATTTAAGATGAATTTTTGAAACAGACAACTGGCCAACAACACATTATTTTTTAATTGTCAATTCTTTTGAGATAAGAAATTTTCAGTTAGAATTTTGTGTGATCCGAGTATGAACTGAAAACTCAGATTTGACAATACTGTAGCTCCATTCCCTGGCCAGCGATTGGAGGGTCCTGAGTCCTAATGTTTCCCCTTTAGAAGGCCGGGGTATCCCTCTTCCAGTTTGTAAGGACCAGTTTCTCCTATTCCTGTAGAATGAATTGTGATCCTCCAAATTTCACATGCTGAACTCCTAACCCCAAGTTAACTAACTGCTATAGGAGGTTTATATTTTAAACAGGTAATAAAAGTTCAGTGAGGCCATTAGGGTGGCACTTTGACCCAATCCAACTGGCATCTTTGAGAAGAGAGATACTTAGGGTGCCTGTTCACAGAGAAAATGCTACATGGGAACACAAGAAGACACCATCTGCAAACTAAGGAGACGGAGCTCAGGGGAAACCAAAAGGATCTGCTAAAAGGTTGATCTTGGACTTGCAGCCTCTCGAACTGTGAGGGATAAATTTCTCTTACTTATGCCACCAGTCTCTAGTGCTCTCTCCTGGAAGCCCATGCAAACTGATGTACCCATTGTACCCTCAGCTACTATCACCTTGCTTTTGTTTAGAGATTTTTTCCACCTAGACTTTCATCTTTTCACTTATTCTATGTGATTCTGGAAACAGTCATGTGCAAATGGCTCTGAAGAAAGTAACAAGCATCACTGACTTCATCTTATGGGTGAAGATGTAAACATAGATCTAATATAAGTAGATTAAATCCTTAGATGAAAACAGTTTCTGTATGGACAGATTTGTCTAGCCCCAAATAAGCTACCACAAACAAAAATTTAACAGATACAGATTTTAAAAGAATACAGTGGTTAAAATCCTTAACTGTGAGACAAAACAAAACAAAACAAAGAAATTATATGTTCATACCTTCCCTGGGCACTTTCTGATTGTGTGATCTAGCCTCCATTTCCTTAGCTTAAAGTAAACATAATGAGGCAAGAAGGCATGCGATGTGCCTAGAATGGATCTGAACAAATAAAAGCCACTAGAGCTTTTTATTCTATTGAGATGCTTTCAGCTACATACAGCAGGAATTTTAAATCAAGGCCATCGAAATACAGAGATATTAACTTGGCTTGACACCTGAAAAACCAAAGCTGAATTTGGGTTTCAGTGTTGCCTTAATTCAGTAGCTTACATGTGGTTCAATTTCTCCACAGCTCTCTTAATTTTTCCTCGGTCATATGCCATCTTCCCTTTAGGCTGGTAGCTAAATGTTTGTTCAGAACTGGATTTGACCACGTCCGGATGAAAAGATAGGCTTTCTCTATGAAGTTTTCCATAAGTACACACGAACTTTTCCTCATGCTCCATTGAGTTAAAAAGACCCTACTACTTTCTTGTTATGGGTATGTAATTGTCTGGCTGACTTCACCCGAGGTTCGCAAACCCATCAACCAAAAGAATGGGACCACAAGCCAAAAATACACAAAGGTAATTGTTTATTTCTGATGAGACAGGCTTTGCTGAGGCTCACTGGCTATTTGGCAGAAGTGTTATATTTCTAAATAAATTCAGGTCCTGTTATGAATTAAGGGGATCGGGCCCAAGATGGCGGCAACCAGCATGCACCATACCTGAGGTCCAGACACAGGATCCGAAACTCTGAAATTGGTGAGTGGAGGGGGCAGCTGTAGCCAGAACATTGACACTGAGGCTTCCTGGGCAAGAGGGGACAACCCGAGAGCTGGGACAGTTTGGATCCAGGTCACCCAAGGACTTCTCTGTGAACTGAGAGTGGCAAATATTCAAGCCCCTCCACCCCCCCCCCCGCCCCCTGCACTTCTGCTTCCCCCAAGCAAGGGCCTCCCTGCTAGGCGGAGAAGTTGCTCCAAGCGCGAACCTGCATGCTCAGTGACTGAGATGGCAGAGGCCGTGGCAGTAAGGCCCTCCCAGATCCACAGGCAGCTGCGCAGGCCTCACAGGACTGCTGCAGTGGGACACTCTACAGGCCTCCCAGGGTTGCAACTGCAGAGGGTCAGGCAGCGACTAGTCTAAGCAGGAGCCTCTGGGCTCAGTGACTGAGACAGCAGAGGTGGCTGCTCCAAATACAAGCCTCCCTGCCCGGCAGTCAAACGGTGGACACCACCCAGCTGACAGATCTTCTACATTCTCATTTGCCCTGCAGGTCCAAATCTGAGAGTAGAGAACAGAGGGAACCCCTGTGCTTTCCAATCAGGCCTGTAAGCGAGTGAGCGTGCCTTCAAGTGAGTGCATGCAGAACCCCAGATCCAGGGATTCTCTAAGCTAACAGCCAGCCATTCAATCCCTCCCACCACTACCTCACTGTGGGCAATGTAGGGATCCTTGGGACAACGTTCTCAACATTGAAGCCCCTGTTCTGTGGGTCTATCAATGGAGTCGAGGCAAACAATTCCTGGAACCTAGAGAGATCTGTATCCATTCCTCAACTGAGGGATGTCTGGGTTGTTTCCAGCTCTGTCTTCATTTATGTTTAAAGTCCTGGAGAGATCAGGGATACAAGGCACTTACCTAAACATAGTAAGACACTATACAGCAAGCCTACAGCCAACATCAAACTAATGGAGAGAAACTTAAACCAATCCCACTGAAATCAGGGAAGAGGCAAGGCTGACTGCTCTCTCCCTATCTCTTCAACATAGTACTTGAAATCCTAGATAAAGCAATAAATCAACTAAAGGAGATCAAGGGAATACAAATCAGAAAGGAAGAAATCAAAGTATCACTATCTGTAGATGTTATGATAGTATACATGAGTGACCCCAAAAATTCAACCAGAGAACTCCTTCAGCTGATAAATACCTTCAGCAAAGTGGCTGGATACAAAATTAATTCAAAAAATCAGTAGCCTCCTGTATAAAAAAGGCAAAAGAGCTGAGAAAGAAATAGGGAGACTACACCCTTCAGTATAGTCACTAATAAAATAAAATACCTTGGTGTGACTCTAACCAAAGAAGTGAAAGATCTGTTTGAAAAAAACTTCAGGTCTCTGAGGACAGAAATTGAAGAAGATATCAGAAGTTGGAAAGATATCCCATGCTCATGGATCAGTAGGATTAACATAGTGAAAATGGCCACCCTGCCAAAAGCAATCTACAGATTCAATGCAATTCCCATCAAAATACCTACACAATTCTTTACAGACCTTGAAAGAACACTTCTCATCTTCATATGGAAAAATAAAAAACCCAGAATTGCTAAAACAATCCTGTACAACAACAGATCTTCTGGAGGTATCTGCATCTTTGATCTCAAGCTGTACTATAGAGCAATAGTAAAAAACAAAAAAACAAAAAAAAAAAACCACCTTCGTGGTATTGACATAGAAACAGAATAGTGGATCAATAAACCCACACACCTATGGATACTTGATTTTTGACAAAGAAGCCAAAACAATACAATGGAAAAAAGACAGAATCTTCAACAAATGGTGCTGGTCTAACTGAATATCTGAATGTAGAAAAATGCAAATAGATCAATACTTATCACCCTACACAAAACTAAAGTCCAAGTGGATCAAAGACCTCAATATAAATCCAGACACAGTAAACCACTTAGAAGAAAAAGTGGGGAAGAGCCTTGACCTCATTGGCACAGGAGACAACTTCCTGAAGAGAACACCAGCAGCACAGGCCTAAGATCAACAATCAATAAATGGGACATCATGAAACTGAAAAGCTTCTGTAAAGCAAAGGACACTGTTGTCAGAACAAAACAACTGCCTATAGTGTTGGGAAAGGATCTTCACCAACACTATATCTGACAGAGGACTAATATCCAGTATATATAAAGAACTCAAAAAAATTAAACAACAACAAATCAAATAATCCAATTAAAAATCGGGTACAGAGCTAAACAGAGAATTCTGAATAGAGGAATATTGAATGGCAGAGAAACACTTAAAGAAATGTTCAACATCCTTAATCATCAGGGAAATGCAAATCAAAACAACCCTGAGATTTCAACTTAACACCCATCAAAATGGCCAAGATCAAAAACTCAAGTGACAACACATGCTGGAGAGGATATGGAAAAAAGGGAACCCTGCTCCACTGCTGGTGGGAATGTAAACTTGTACAACCACTCTGGAAATCAATCTGGTGCTTCCTCAGACAACTAGGAATAGCGCTTCCTCAAGATCCATCTATACTACTCCTAGGCATATATCCAAAAGAGGCTCAAGTACACAATAAGGACATTTGCTCAACCATATTCGTAGCAGCTTTATTTGTAATACCAGAATCTGGAAACAACCCAGATGTATTGTGATACATTCATACAACAGAATACTACTCAGCAATTAAAAACAAGGAAATCATTAAATTTGTAGGCAAATGGTGGGAACTAGAAAAGATCATACTTTGTGAGGAATCCCAGAAGCCAAATGACACACATGATATATACTCACTTATAAGTGAATATTAGACATATAACATAGGATAAACATACTAAAATCTGTACATCTTAAGGAAGCTAAGCAAGAAGGAGGACCCTGGGTAAGATGATCAGTCCTCACTCAGAAAGGCAACCAGGAAAGACATTGGAAGAGGGAGAAAACAGGGAACAGGGCAGGAGCCTACCACAGAGGGCCTCTGAAAGACTCTACCTAGCAGTGTATCAAAGCAGATGCTGAGGCTCATAATCAAACTTAGAGCAGAGTGCAGGGAATCTTATGAAAGAAGGGGGAGATGGAAGACCTGGAGGGAACAGGAGCTCCACAAGGAGAGCAACAGAACCAAAAAAATCTGAGCCCAGGGGTCTTTTCTGAGATTGATATACTCCAACCAAGGACCATTTTGGAGATAACCTAGAACCCCTGCACAGATATAACCCATAGCAGCTCAGTCTCCAAGTGGACCCCTAGTAATGGGAAGAGGACTGTCTCTAACATGAATTCAGTGGCTGGCTCTTTGATCACCTCTCCCTGATGGGGGAGCAGCCTTACCAGGCCACAGAAGAAGACAATGCAGCCAGTCCTGAAGAGACCTGATAGGTTAGCATCAGAGGGAAGGGGAAGAGGGCCTCCCTTATCATGGACTTGGGAAGGGGTATGGGAGGAGATCAGGAAGGGAGTGTGGGATTAGGAAGGGATGAGGGAGGAGGCTACAGCTGGGATACAAAGTAAATCAAATGTAATAAATAAAAAAGTAAACAAATTTTTAAAAAATAAATTAAGGGAATAATAGAAATTATGTAGCAACTAACAATGGCTACCATGTTGAGATTTTTTTAATTAATGAAGAAAATTCAAAATTTAAAGAATTAAAAGTTTATTTCAGCACGTTATATGCTGAGTACTATAGTGTAATATAAATATTATCAACTAATTGTAGAGGAGGCTTAACCCAACAACATGGCTGTTCTGGTCATACCCAAAGACACAAATACACCCTTAGAACATGCCTTTAATCCAAAACAATGAAGATAAAGTTAGTTTGTAGAAAGAAGCACCCATGTTTGAAAGTGATATCTAATTAAGAGGCAGACAAAATAACAAATCAGAGAAAGATTTGGCAGAATAGGATATCCTTAACTCTCATGAGAACAGTACAGGAAAAACAGGTTATTCAATAGAGTACAGGGAGAGGCAGTTGAGTTCAGGGAGTTAAGTTGAATCAGTTCAGTCAGTTCTGGACAGTTGAGCTGAGCCATCAGTTGGGAGTGAGTGCAATGGAGTTCAGTTTGGTGCAGTTCAGTTAGTGGAGTTCAGAGGCAGTTTTTACCAGGACAGTTTTCCAGAAACAGTTTGCAGAAAGAACAAGCTAGAGAGAATGAGCTAGAAAAAGAAAAAGAGCCAGAAGATTAGAATGTATTACTAGTTTGAGGCCAAGAAGAGCCGTTCAGTCAGAAGCGGAGATTAGCTAATTTGGAGCAGTCAGCTCAAAGAGGAGTTCATGCCGGAACAGCTGAGTTGAACCAGCTAGCAAGGGTGGTTCAAGAAAGAGCTAGAAAGGGTGATCTTATTCAACTGTAATCCTCCAAAACAATCATTATATAGCTGGTGAATAAAAAATACCTGTACAACTAATTTAATTGTCAGTGTGGTCAACAGATTTTTGTAATTTCATTATGTTTTGTCTTGCATTTTTTATTTTGGGGTTTTGGTTTGTTTCAGTTTGGTTTTTTGTTCTTGGTTTTTTGAGACAGTTTCTCTGTGTAGCCTTGGCTGTCTTGGACTCACTTTGTGGACCAGGCTTGACTTGAACTCACAGCCATCTGCCTGCCCCTGCCTCCCTGAGTGATGGGATTAAAGGTGTGTGTCTTTAATAGTTTTTAAATGGTCTTTATGAAACCTATTTTACACATAAGGAAATGAGCATTTTTAAGAAAAGCATTCTTGGTTAAATATCTAAAAAGTGGGAAAAAGTTAGAAACACATGTCTAATTTTCATTTCTTTGTTTAAGATAAAAAGTAGTGACAGTATTCAGCTCATAAGATTTCATGAGAATAGAATGACTGATGTACTTGACATGATTAATGGGGTTCAGCACAAGGTCAGCTGTAGGCACAAACATTGCCATAACTTCACAGAATTTCTGAACATATTTTGTTATCATTAAGAAAGAAGGATTCTGCTAATTAAACTATAACCTAAAACTTTTCACTTAGAATTTCTATAGTGTACTAATATAAAAATAAATTTATCTTTATTGAATGCATATTTTATCATAAATTGCCTTGTGCACACTTAAAAAGAAAAATGGGAGTGAAATGAATTGTTAAGGTGTTATAAACTTTATTTAAAATTTAGTCTTCCCCAAGGGAGGATACTTAAATCTCACTCAAAAGGGGAAATAGAATAGACAGCAGAAGCAGTTCAAGAGAGGGAAGAGGGGAGGAGAGGGAGTGCAGAGAGAAATGAGGGTGGAGATCTGATCTGGGTAGAGTGGCAAGGCGGAGGGACAGAGGGCCTGCAGAGGGAAAAGAAACCATGGACAGGGGGATCTCTCTGATGAGTGAGAGATCTATGACAGGGTAGGCTCCTGGGTAAATATGGGGGTGACTCTAGCTGAGACTCCTAATAGCAGAGATCATGGAGAGTGAAAAGGCCACCCTCTAACTAGACAAGACTTTAGTGGAGGGAGGGGAACATCAACCCACCTAAAAAACTTTGATCCAAACTTTACCCTGCTTTCAAGATGTGCAGGGATAAAGATAGAACAGAAATTGAAGGAATGTTCAACCAAAGCCTGGTCCAACCTGAGACCCACCCCATGGGAGAGAACAAACCTCTGATATTATTAATGATACTTTGCTATGCCTGCTGAAAGGAACTTAGCATAGCTGTCCTCTGAGAGGCTCCACACAGCAAAAGGTAGAAACAAACGCTCAGAGTCACAGCCAAGCACTGGGCAGAGCCCAGAGAGTCTTGCTGAAGAACAGGAGTTAAAATAGACCTGGAGGGGACAGGAGCTCCACAAGGAGACCAACACAGCCAACTAACTGGTTCCGGGGGGCATTGCGGAGACTAATGTACCAACCAATGACCATGCATGGACTGGACCTAGGCCCTCTACACATATATAGCTGATGGGCAGCTTGATCTTCATGTGGGTCCCCTAGAAAGGCAAGAGGAGGTTGTCTTTAACATGAACTCTGTTGCCAGCTTTTCCCTCCCTCTGGCGGAGCTGCCTCACTAGGCCAGAGAGGAGGAGAACATACATTCAGTCCTGGTGCGACTTGGTATGCAGGTGTACGTTGTGGGGGGGGGACCACTCTTATCTGAGGAGTAGGAGAGAGGAAACTGGGGGGAAAGGGTAGGAGGTTGGGACTGAGAGGAGAAGAGGAAGGGGGCTACGATTGGGATGTAAACTAAATATCTATAAAGAAATTTGCCCAAAAATGAATAAAATAATGTTTAGTGTTCATGTTCTTCACTTCTTCTACCATAGTAGTCAAGGTCTTCCACTTTTAACATCCATTTAGCAGGTTTTGATATTGGCACCTCAAATGCTTTTTTGGGTAATGTTAACTCCCGCATTACTTATGCCTCCTTAAGAGTGCAATGCCATCAGCTAAAAATGTCTCCCAGCTTAAAGATCTTAAAATAAGAAAAGAATTGCGAGAGAGATCCAAGATGGCTGCCACGAGAGAACACTGTGTCTGAGGAGTAGGAGAGCAGAAACAACGCAGCGACCAGGAGACTGAACTCTGGGACCTAAAACGCCAGCATTGTGAGTGCCAGGTGAGCAGAACTCCTACGGTGAGGAAATCAAGTGGGAAAACCCTAGGGACACCCAGTTATTACCTGGAAAAATCTCCCGGTGACCAGCAGCGCACAGCTCTGATCTGAATGAGCAGCCGCGCTGGGCGCCCGCACCCGCCATTATACACTGGATCACACAGCCTCGCGGGCAGTCTCAGGAGGAACCAGGCACCGTTTTCACTGACCTGCACACTGCGAGCTCACACTGCACCCGGGTTCTGCTTCAACCTGCGGGTGTGCTGCAGGCTCAGACCGATCACCGGAACCACCCCAGACTGAGTGGATTGGGGGACCATTTTGACCAGTCCGCACACTGCCGGGGTGCGCGCAAAATGCTTCCACCAGCAAAAACCCAGTAAGTGTGTGAGTCCACCGGCGGGTCTGGAAGGAACCCGAGTTCTGCCTCAACCCACACGCCTACCAGGCACGCGCCGATCGCCAGAACCACCACAGACTGAGAGGATCTGGGGACCATCTTGACCAGACCGCACACTGAGGGCAAAAGCTGCACGCATCCGCCAGCAAAAACCTCAGTTCGAGTATCTGTCCACGGGCCAGACAGAGAAGGCCTCCAGCACCATTTCAGACAGGCATGCATACAGCAGATGCACACCAACCCAAACCCACTGTGTGTGCCCCAAATAGCATCTCAGACCGTGGTGCACAGCCCCTGCCCCAGAAGGAGGCGCCAAATCTCCATTCCAGGGGAGAGCCCTTAGCAGCAAGCCCAGGGCAGAGTGCACAGTCCCCAGCTGACATCTCAAACCTGGACACTCAGACTCTAGCACAGAGTGAGGAGTAAAGACTCCAGACCAGAGAGGTGACCAGCCTGCAGTGCTCACAGCTTCTAGCACAGAGCACGAAGAGTGGCACACAGAGCCCACAACAGAGTTCAACTGAGACAAAACACACACCACAAACCACCGGAAATCCCTGATCTTCTTGAAGAATACTCCTGACACAAGAGATTGACAGATTCAGACAGAAGTACAGCCTTAAA
>CM053752.1:45393014-45456928 GCA_028658305.1 Pachyuromys duprasi
CTTCTCCATTTCTTTGAGGGCCTTGTTCATTTCCTCTTTTTGTTCCTCCAATATCTGCATAATCATAGCTTTAAGATAATTTTCCTGTGTCTCCGATGAATTAAAATCTCCACTGCTTATGGATGTTTCTGGTGGGGCCATGGTGTCCTGATTTTTGTTGGGTGAGTTCTTTCACTGATTTCTGGGCATTTGTTTATATATAATCAAGGAGCTGTTTGTGCTTTAAGGCTGAACTTCAGACTGGAACTGTCAATCTCTTATGTCAGGAGTATTCTTCAAGAAGATCAGGGAGTTCTGATGGTTTGTTAGTGTGTGTGTTGCCTCAATTGAACTCTGTTGTTGGGCTTTGTGTGCCCGGCTTCATGCTCTGTGCTAGAAGCTGTGAGCACTTCAGGCTGGTCACCCCTCTGGTCTGGAGGTTTTGCTCCTCACTCTGTGCTAGATGCTGATTGTCCCGTTTTGAGATGTCAGTTGGGGGCTATGCGCTCTGTCCTGGGCTTGCTGCTATGGGCTCTCCCCTGGACTGGAGACTTGGCGCCCCCTTCTGTGCCAGGGGCTGTGCACCATGGTCTGAGATGATATTTGGGGCACACAACAGTGGTTCTGGGTTGGTTGCAGGCGTTGCCGAGCAGTTTATATCCGCTGTATGCAGGCCTGTCTGAAATGGTGCCGAAGGCCTTCTCAGACTGGCCCGTGGACACACACACACACACACACACACACACACACACAAGGACTGAGGTGGTCGCTGGCGGACCTGCATGCGCAGGCCGGTTAAAACTGTCTCCTAGGCCCTCCTTGTCTGAGGTGTTTCCGGCAGACATGATTGGTGTGCACCTGCTGAATGCCCGCCGGTAGAAGCAGAACCCCAGTCCTTCCCAGACTGGTCTGTGAACACACACACACACACACACACACAGACTGAGGTGGTGGCTGGTGGGCCTGAGCAGTGTATGCCCTGCAGTGTGCAGGCCAGTCAAAAGGGTCTCCTAGGCCCTCTCAGTCTGCTTCGTGTACCCACGGGCACACACGGACTGAGGTGGTTTCCGGTGGAAGTGATTGGTGTGAGCCTGCTGTATGACCGCTGGGTCTTTCTCTGACTGGGCCGTGGACTCACACACGGACTGAGGTGGTTATTGGCAGACCCGCAGTGTGCAGGTCAGTCAAAACGGTATCTGGTTCCTCCTCTGTCTGGCCCAGAGGCTGTGTGACCCAGTCTGGTATTGGGGCTGCGGGCACCCAGCGCGGCTGCTCGTTCAGATCAGAGCTGTGCACCGCCGGTCACCTGGAGATTTTTCCGGGGAATAAATGGGTGTCCCTAGGATTTTCCCACTTGATTTCCTCACCGTAGGAGTTCCGCTCACCTGGCAATCACAAATACTGGTGTTTTAGGTCCCAGAGTTCAGTTTCCTGGTCGCTGCGTTGTTTCTGCTGTCCTACTCCTCAGACACGGTGTCCTCTCCTGGCAGCCATCTTGGATCTGCTGGTTTCCAGATTTAAATGTGATCTTCCTAGGCTTTTGCTTTGATGGGTATTAGAGAGGAAACATTAAATTAATTTCATCTACTAGCCTTTGTCTAACTGCACAAATGAAACAGTCTCACTTCGGTGATCCTCTCTTGTACAGATAACCTTCATTTCTCTCCTTGGCAGACACTTATGAGGTGGGAAACGGGTAACATTTTGTTCCGGGTAGCACAAGGATCAGGTATGCTCCTTTGCCATTGCCAGTGCTGTGAACTCCAAGCCTCCACCATAATCTCCTTCTGAACTTCAGGCAGAAAGAAGAATTTGCCCAATGTTCATCAGCTCTAAGGTGACTTCATAACCTGGAGACATTCTTCTTCATAAGTTCACCAAGTCCCATCAGCTGCTCCCCACTGCAAGACAAGTCACAGTATCTGCAATCCTTCTGCCTTGCAGGGACAGAACTCTGCCTGCAAAAACACACTGCACAGAGTGTGTGATTTTTGAGGGATTCATTGCAGGGTGGTGTAGAAGAATACACCTAAGCTCCTCTAAAGTAGGATTGGAAACACAAAGAACTTCTTTTGGACCCCTGTGACCCTACTTAGAACAACTCTGAAGTATAAATTTTAATCCAGAAAGAGATGCACATCTGTTCACATTCCTGTTTTTACTTAATTCTCTTCTCCTTTTGACAACTACTTAGGAGACAAAAGAGTTAAGAGTTCTGAGTCACTTTCAATCCAGAACTTACTTTATACTATGTCCTTTTCATTATGGAATAGAATATCATATGGCTGCCAAGGATAAGACATGAGAGGAAAGAAAACCAAACCATTTAACATGCTCATCAATGTGTCCCCATTTATATCCATGTGTGTACATAAAAGGAGTGGCTAGTGGTGCTTTTTGTTCTATTTTGAAGTTGATGCCCCGTTTGGAAGAAGCTAACCACATTTCTATTTCCTGTTTTATTAGAACTTATACATAGAGACATGTGCTAAAGAAGAATACATGTAGAATGCTTCTGACTTATTCTCATGGCATTTTCTCATCTCTTTGCCAATGGATCCCAATGGGAAGCTCTTGGCTGACCCACCCTAGTCCAGCTCTGCCTGGATCATAGCTTCCTCAGTAAGAGAGAGATTTTTAAACTTCTGGAGAAAAAAAAAATGGTATTTTCTCCCTAATGTAATTAAATGGGCTGGAGGGGGAAAGAAGCATTTTTAGAAAGAAGGTAAGCAGCCATCTGATGCATCTCTAACAGGAATATTTATGGATTTGCCTGTCCATGGGAAGCTCTGGCTACTGAGTACACTCTGGCCTGTGTGGTCTCCAAATGCTAACCCTGAATTCACATTGCTGGGCAAGAAGTCATTAAGCATTATGTCCTGAGCAGCTGTTGCCTGAAAACCTCTCACGGTGCTCTGTAGAAAAGGTCTCACACTGTGCAGATGGAGGAAACTCATATTTAGTGAGTGTTTCAATCAGGAAAAAAGAATTATTTCTGCCAAAGGTCTGTAAGCTCTGCCTAACATCACTGCTGTGGACCAAATCAATAAGTTACATCCAAAATGAGATCACAGCCATCAAAGAGACTCAGCCCAGGGTCAGAAAACAGAATGCTATCATCCAGCCTCCTCTGGGGTCTCGCCAGGCTTTGAAGGCCTTGTGAATGCTCCTCACTTCTGTCTAGTTTCCCGGTTCTGATCTGAGGCCCATAGCCACTGTGTGTGCCATTGTGAACACAGATGCTTGCTTGCCACACCAGTCCCATCACCACTGTGCTAACTCCATGCCTTTCTTTGAAGTAAGACTGTCTGTGCCCAAGATTACTAAGCCAGACCCATGGCTCACTCTCAACATTTCCTTGCCTGATCCTACTTGGCTACTGTGAACTGAAGTTTCCATAAAAATATATCTTTTCTGTTAAACTTTTCCCAAGGCTGGGAGACTGACTTGAACTTACGTAATATGTATAGAACTGGAATATTGTAAATTCAAAGTTCAATTATCATACATTGTCTTAGACTCATAAATAGCTAAATGCTGCCTAACTGTGTCAACTAACATCTTTATAACTGTTAGATAAAGACTTCTGGAATGTACAAATGAGACCCATGGCTTCCACCAACCCAAAGGCTAAGAATATCATCAGCATACTCTGAGACTCGAAACAGAGATTTCCCAACTTTACTGTGACTTAGTCTGCTTGATGATTCTACCAGTATATATTAAATTTACCTTGATAATGACTTTCTTTGAACTTCTATTAAAGCACTTTATAAAACTTACCATGTATTGTAAGAACACTGTATTTGAGTAACTTGGATCTATGTTTCCAGGCCATAGTCATTGACATTCGCCTCCATAACAAACTATCTCTTGTTCTCTTTAAGGAGAATGTTGCGTTTCTTACACTGACAGTAACTTCATGGAAAATGCCAGCTCTACCTAAGCTAACCTGAAATAACTGCTCATTTCCTGTGTTAACAGCTTGGGGCAGCAGACAAAACATGTGAAAATAGATCAGGGAAGAGCCAGGAAAGAAGTTTGGCCTGGAGAAGCAATTAAAGAAATGTTCAACATTCTTAGTCATCAGGGAAATGCAAATCAAAATGACTCCAATATTCCATCTTATAACTGTCATAATGGCTAAGATCAAAAACTCAAGTGACAGCACATGCTGGTGAGGATGTAGAGCAAGGAGAACACTCCTCCATTGCTGGTGGGAGTACAAACTTGAATAACTGCTTTGGAAATCAATCTGAAGGTTTCTCAGAAATTTGGGAATAGTTCTACCTCAAGACCCAGCTATACCACTCCTGGGCATATACCCAAGAGATACTCTATCATACCACAAGGACATCATGCAATTTGCAGTCAAATGAGTATAACTAGAAAATATCATTCTGAGTGAGGTAACTCAGACCCAGAAAGACATGCATGGTGTGTACTCACTCACTTACAGGTGGATATTAACCATAAAGTACAGGAAAACCATGCAACAACACACAGACCCAAAGAAGCTAAAGAACAAGGAGGGCCCAAGAGAGGATGCTTGAATCTCAGTTAGAAGGGGAAATAAAATAGACATCTGAGCCATGAGTGGTGGTGCCTGTAATCCCAGCACTCACAGAGGCAGAAGCAGGTGTATCTCTGAGTTCGAGGCCAGCCTTGTCTACAAATCGAGTCCAGGACAGCCAAGGCTACACAGAGAAACCTTGTCTTGGGGGTAGGGACATGTGAAGTAGACAGAGGGAGAGAATTGGTGGGGGAGTGTTTGGGTTGGAGATCAAGGATGGGGATAAGGTTTGGGGAGAGTAGGGTGGTAGGGCCGGGAGAGAAAACTGAAATTGGTGGGAGGCATCTCTGGGAAATGGAAGGCTCCTGGGAGTTTATGTGTGTGAACCTAGCTGAGACTCCTAGCAGCTGGAGCCTGAGGTCACCAACTCCTTTAACCAAGTGAAACTTCCAGAGGAGGGAGATTGACACCAACGAACCCATAAAACCTTCCACTCAAAATTTGTCCTGCCTACAAAAAGTGTAGGCATAAAGATGTAGCAAAGATTCAGGAAATAGCTAACCAATGACTGGCCCAACTTGAGGCCCATCCCACAGGAGAAAACCAACCCTGACACTATTAATGATACACTGCTATGATTACAGACAGAAGCCTAGCATAACTGTTTTCACACAGCAGCTGAAGAAAACAGATACAGAGACCCACAGCCAAACAATAGGCTGAGCTAGGGGAGTTCTGTAGAAGCCTGGGAGGAAGGATTGAGGGAGCTGGAGGGGATCAAGAACACCGTGAGAAGACCTACAGAGTAAACTAACCTGGGCCTATGGGGGCTCACAGAGACTGAACCACCAACCAAAGAACATGCATGGGCTGAACCTAAGCCCCCTCCACATATGTAGCAGATGTGCAGCTTGGTCATCATGTAGATCTCCTAACAACTGGAGTAGGGGTTGTCTCTGGCTCTCTTGCCTGCCTCTTTTCCTTTGTCTGGCCTCAGGGAGAGGATGTGCTTTGTCCTGCTGCAACTTCATGTGCCAGGGTGAGTTGTTCTCTGAGGAGAGGGGTTGTGAGGGTGGGACTGGGAGGAGAGGAGAGAGGGGCTGTGATCAGGCTGTAAAGGGATTGAATAAATAAATTAATGAAAAAAAGAGAAGTTTGGCCTTAAATGCGACAGTAACATTATCTTGATATTACTGACGCATGTTCCCACTCTCTGTGCCATCCTAAATACCTTGCACTAAATATCATTCTAAACATGATGTGGAAAAACCATTGAATACACAATGAAATCTGTATAAAACCTAACAGTTTTGGAGTGTGTTGCTCATGTTGTTGGGTCTTCAGATTCCATAACTGTGGCTCTGATGTAAACAAATGTTGAGTCCCCTTCTAATTTGCTTCACCACAATTCATGAAAAGCATGGCCTTCCAGTCTCTGGCATCATAAGGTCTCCCACCTTTCTGGTAATGCTAGTGAAACTGGTTGAGAGTAGCAAACTATTCTGCATAGCCCTCTTTACAGCCTGAGATCTGTTTATTCTTGTTCCCTGCGCATTGCTCAATTGTTTGGTTTTGTTTTGCTGTTTTTCTGGTCCACCTTCAAGGTTTTCCTTCACTGGCTCTCCTCATTCTTCCTACTTCAAATGCTTCCAAGCTCATCCTTGTTAAAACAACTATCAGAGAATGAACAGTGAAAAATATCATATGCTGATATGAGATCCCAGGCGGAGCTGGTATCTGAACACATACCCATGTCTCTGCCAAGCCTTTTCATGCCCCAGGGCAACCTACAGCTTGAGCAGCCAAGACAGAAATGGTTTATAAGTTAGAAAGTTATGTGTTCATCATTATTGTCTGCAAGAAAGTCATTTTGCAGGGTGTTTTTGAAAGTAATCTTGTATTACTCAACAGTAGAAAATGTTTATATTCTTAAAGGAAAAATGCCTAAAATTTATTTTATGATCTAGTCAGTTTCTACTTCTAAAATGATCTTCGTTGTACTCAATGTCATATGATGGTGTGCATTTCCAAAGTAATAGGGAAGAGACAAAAACCCAGACCTGACTTTTCATCATTGTTAGTTATAAAACAAAATTTTAAAAAAAGATCTGACAAGTTTGAATACTCCTTGCCAGTGGCATGGATGCACAGGGCTGTCTGTATGTGTGATGTATATATATCCTGTTCCTCTGAATACTACAAATGTGAATAGATCATAGGAGTGTGATAGTTTCAAGTTTTGCTGGTTGGACCTTTATCACTAAAAAGGCAAACTGGAGTCACCATGACAACCACGGGGGGGCGGGGGGGAAAGGACTTCAATCATAGAAAACAATATCTGATTCGATGGCCGGGAGGCTCATCAATTCCTGCTGCTCGGGATATTGATAACAAGTATTAATTTCCTGTCTGCACCCATAACAAGGCTTCGTGAGTGAAACCATGATTGAAAAAGAAAAAGCAATGCAAAGAAGTCTTCTAAGTCTTTACAAACCCAAGAACTCCTAGCTATTGTTCAAAAACAGGGAGAAAGACCAGGCAGAGTGATGTATACTTACAGTCTCAGCACTTGCGGTATGATGATGATCAGGAAGATCAAGAGTTCAAGGCCAGCCTCAACTACATAGCACGTTTGAGACCAGACTCAGCTATATGAGATCATGCCTTTGTAAAGGATAAGAAGGAGTAAAAAAGAAAACAAGCAACCAAAGCTGGAGAAATGTGAACATAAAGTTCAATGAAATATTTTGTTCCCCAAATATATTTTGAATGAAAAGAACAAAAGTAAAGTGACGAAAGACAGAGAGACCTGGGGGAAATGTAAATGCAACAAACTATATGGTGGTTTGATACAGGGAAAGGGTTTTTTTTTCCTTGAGAACATTTCTTTCCCCATTTTTTGGAGGCTGAAAGACATATGTGATAAAACAAGGACATAACCAAGTCAACAAGGAATTCAAGTCTAATCAAATTTAGGAAAAGCAAAAACATCTCTGGAGTGAGAAAATGGGAAAACTCAGTTTTACAGCGCATATCTGGAGAACGTTATTTACTACTCTCTGGAACACTGGTAGCAAGCAGGTAATGAAATTTTTGTTGCAATATTTACTACAAATTGGCTTTGTTTCCTGCATCAATTTATATTTTAGTTGTAATATGCCCCTTTGCTGAGGTACTTTGTTTAACTTGCAGTCTTCATGTCATCCTAGATCTTTGCCATCCTCTCCACTAATACTTCTTTTTCAACATTAAACCCACTCCATTGTCTCTTCTTTATTCACCAGGCTTTTTCAAAAGAACTGTGAAATCTGCTCTGGCTTTCTGAGTTGCCCTAACTCTAATTCTTCCTTTTAAGCTACTGTCTCCTGTTGAGACAGAACCCTCTCCCCTGTGACAGTAAATCTGTGTCTGCTTCTCGTATTGTCCTGTGATCTCTGGCACTCTGGTAAAGTACCTCCATCCATACTTTTGACTTCCCAACCTTCATGTCCATCAGACAATAGAACTCAACCTGTCCATCAATCTTTCACCCCTGTTCTAAGCCAGCTTGTTCTCCAATTTTCCCTGCTTCCGTTAATCGCATCTCAAGCTCAAATCTCTCAGTCAAATCCCACATTTTATCAGCTGCATCTGCCAACCCTTGTCTGTCTTTTCTTCATCTTTCTGCCCCCATTCTAGCTCAAACCTAATTACACGTTGCCTAGACTACAGGCGGAACTACTTCATTGATCTCTTCCCCTTCACCCACAACAATCTGCTACCCAGAGCTATGGATTAATCATGCCGCGCAGCACAGCTCCAATCGCTTGTCCACCCCAGTCATAAAACTTGAAAATGCCTCGCTGTCTTTGAAATTAACCACAAATCCTTCATTTTGCCACTCAAGTAACTTTCCAAATGAACTGCAGCACATCTATTCACATTTACCCACCATATATTATCGAACTAAACCACTGTGATGGAGAAAAACTCAAGAGAGCTCTACAACTAGAAAGAGTACAATAAAACCAAGAAGTGGCCAAGGAGCAAAAGGACTTTTCAAGACAGGCCCTGCCAGTCGCATCAGTCTTTCTGCAGCTCATTACTCTATAAATAGTAGATGTTCCATGAATTCTTGCTAGGCAGCTTGACTTTTATGCATTCTAAGCCAGAATTTTACATTTGGACAGATCACAGCCAAAGAGCAAATGTTTCCTTTTGCCTTTTTAAATCAATGTAGCTTATTATTCTCTGTTTTCTGTTAATATGCAGTTGCAAATACATTTCTCAAACTAAGACACATCTATATTTTTCATAGGGAAAAAAATAAGCTCTATGAATAATAGAAAGCCTTTTCCTTTCATCTTTCTGCTAACAATGCCTCCTTTCTGTCAATGAAATGTCTAGAGTGTCAAACTGCTTAGTCATGCTTTAGATAGCTACATACCAATAACTGTGATGATAATATAAAAGTAATAGTTATAATAATAATTTTTATGGTTGTAGCATTCTAAAGTATGCAGATTTTTATGATAGTCTTAGAGGCTTAAATCTTTAAATGACTATTTTTAAGTTAAGCAAAGGTTTAGTGATGAAGTTATCAAAGATCCCAAATGAAAGGCTAAATAACCACTGTTAGGGGCTTTACATACAATGTACTTTTTTTACAGTTTATTTTATTGTGTGTTTATGACTGTCTACATTTACATCTGTGTGTCATGTGCACACAGTACCCTGGGAAGCCAGAAGATGATGTTGGATCCCTGGAACTGGAGTTAGAGAAGGTTGTAAGCTACCATATGGGTATTCTCAATTAAACCTGGGTCCTCTAGAAGAAGAGTCGGTGCTCTTAACCTCTGACCCATCTCTCCAGCACCACACTACATACTCTTTGGTGCAACCATTCAACTACACTCTGATTTTCTTCCACAAATCATGTATGATATTGCTCATGCATTCAGTCCAAAGAAGTCAAATTCATAGGAAGTGGAAGCAATACTGTTGGCAGGATCTGAGAACTATGAAAAATTAGAATATGTGGATCAGAGGTACAAGTTTGAGCTACACAAAAAATTCCAGGCTGGGAAAATGTCTCAGTGGTTAAGAAGCATGCGGTTCTTGCATAGGACCCAAGCTAAGTTCCCAGCACTCTTGCCAGGTGGCTCATAGTTGCTTCTAACTTCAGTTCCAAAAGATCTGACATACTTTCTTGACATACTTTCATGTACCCACAGAAAGATAGCTCCATATACATATTATTAAAGATAATAAATCTTTCTTAAAAGATGTACAAGTTCTAGGCATCTGTTTATAAGCAGGTCTGCAAATAGGCATGTTGGTTAACTTGTGGTAATCATTATACAATGTGCAGTGATATCAAGCTATCATGCAATCCCACTTACGAGTATACATCCAAAGAGATTTAAACCAGAGTGTAAAACTCCTTTTTACTCCCAAAATATATTATTCACACCTGCAGTCTTAGCAATTGTGAGTACCTTCAAAATATAGTCTTTGTCAATTTAAATTTTTTTAAAAATTTAAAACACATTCTACTCTTTGAGGATTCAGTGCGAAGCCACCATCTATGAACCAGAAATTTTTCAGACACCAAATGTTTTAATGCCTTGATCTTGGACTTGTCTTCCTTTAATCCCACCAGAAATAAATTCCTGCTGTTCATACCTCACCAAACTTAGGGTATTGTGTTACACTCATATAAATGGACTAAGACCAATGTTCTCCTCACTCTATGGGTGATATTTCTTTGACTCAAAAGTTGATATGACTTGTGTCTGAAATCATACAAGATAGCATCAGGGTTAACAGTGAAGCCAACGAGACTTTAGTTAAAATTTCCTGTGTTTACATCCTTTCTGATCTCCTTCATGGAGTGTAGTTTTAACAGCTTAACAAAAACAAGAAGGAAAACTGAGTTCATCTAAGTTTCATCAAATAATCAAACAAGAAAGATAGAAAAGAAAAGGAAGGAAGGGAGAACTTCAAAAAGTAAAATGAAGGGACTAGGGATATAAGGAGAGCAAGGAAAACAGACTAAGTTTCTGTTGTTCCTAAAATGTCCCGAGTATCCTGGGATCAGGATGTTGCTCTTAGGGAAGGTACATATAGATCCATGCCACACCCCATGAGGACTTCTGTGAAAAGAAACCACAGAGCTTTGACAGTGCCTAGAAGTGAATTCATCCTCATACCCACCTCTGTGGAGATGGAAAGTGAGAGTATCTACTGCTCACCAACATCTTGGAAGACAAGGATGGTGTCCAAAGAAGAAGAGGGAGAACCATGATTCCAGAAACCCTCTAAACCTGAAAGGTCCTGAAAATGGTATTAATTTTATTACCCTTGAAGAGATGTTATACAATATCTGTAAAGAAGCTTCATTAATATGGGAGGACACTGGTCTACACTGAAAGACTGAAAGGCCAAGAGAGACAGAGCTAAGAAATGACACTGTTTGGCTGTGCATAATGGGCTTCACAGAGGGAGCCCACTACTCAAAAACATGTTCTTTTCTGCTTAGGTTAATACCATGTATGGACATGAAATTATATTGTGGGGAGCCATACTGTCCCAAGACTTTTTCAGAGGCCCTGATAAAAAGACAAAGAACCTTTTAGTTTTGTGTCCTTGTCCATGAATGGATTTGGCAAAGTCTGTCTGATGCAGGAGACCAGTGCCTTAAAGGAGTCAATGTTGTGGCTTCCGGAGACCCAACTCTTCCCCTGGACTATGATTATCAGACCTAGGCAGCAGTGTCTGAGGTGTCCTGTGTTCTTTTTGCCAACATTGTCTACACAGTTCTCTGCTTGCCTTGACCATTTTCCCCATGCAAGTAGTATATGTGATATTGTACTTCTTAATAAACTTATGCAACTCATTACCTTATGCAAGACCTCTTTTTCCCATATAATGCTTTTCTCTTCATTATTTCTTATCTCCAGTATTTCCAATTGACACCTCACTGTTCAGGACCCTTATTCCTGCTAGTTCTGGTCATATTATAAAAACCAAAATCAGTCAGCCCTTCAAGAACATGAAGGTTACCTAAGTCTCCAAATTGTTCTTGCTCTATTTCTGTAGTGACACCTTTTCCTGACCCAAGCTACAAGTGATGGAGACATACTAGCTTGCCCTTTGGCCTGTCACTCTTTAAAAAATATGTCTCTAGGGTCATGGCTGACCAGCAACTGTCTAAGACATACATTATTTTCTTTCTTCTTAGGATTTAGCTGCTTCTGTCTGACATTTCTAGAGCTAGAGAAGAATTCATATTCCAAAAAACAAATCAAATAGAGTTTTACAAAAGGAGGCCATGCACTGACCTTTTGTGTAAGTATAAAGATTTACCCACATGTCAGTGGTAAGGTCATATCAAGTATTATGGATATAAAGTTTTAAAGGTCAGATAAGGGTATCTAATCAACAAAAACCTTAGTGGCAACAAATGACCTACCAACAACAATACACTAGTATCCTGTAGAAACTGATATTATTTTAACAGGGAAATGCTCAAATATGCATTGAGACTCAATAAGAAGCTTTGTGCATCAAGGCTTTGTGTATATACTCTTGCATTCATCTAGGAATGGGGAGAACTGAAAACAGTGTGGTCCTTTTGTCATGCCTGAGGGATTCTTTAATTAACCTTGTATTTGCTTTTATTTTTGTGGCCCCTAGACCTGAGCAACACAAAAAGAAAATGGGAATGGTTATTAACATTTTCTAGGCTTCCATTGGGGGCTGAGACAGCTTTTCTCATTTTAACTGTTTACCTTTTCTGTTACCACAGCTGTGTACTTAAACTTCATTTGCCTCCAATAAGACTTAGACTCAAAGTTTGTTCTCCCACAGCCCCAAATCATACCCTCAGTTGTTGAAAATATAGCACAGATATCTGTCCTCGTTGCTGCATTTCTTGATTACCATTTTTCCTAAGATTTAACTGTTTTCTACTTACTGATAATTTACACTCTTTACCCATCTAACTTGAATTATGTATAGCCCTAAGGACAGACATCAGCCTTTCTAGGTATACATCAGTAAACATTTAAAAAATAAAAATAGAAATAAGCTTTCACTGTATTGTGTTCATGTTCTACTGTCTGATAAATTCTCAGTGATATCTATGTGAAAAGGAATAATCTAAACTCCTTCTTTTCCTACAAAAATGTTAAGAGATTGCTGCAAAGTCTGAGTTCTGAAAGAACGTTAGAATCTGTACGTGAGGATTCCATAACACTAGCTGATCTACTGTGCAAAAGCCAACTCATATATGTAGAATCCCTCTATTTTCATCACTAATGTTACAGTATCCCATATCCTGCAACAAGTCCTTACTAAAGGAACAATACATGCATTCTCTACACAAGCATTCATTCTACTAATGGCCTTTTTTTTTTCTACCACCTTATCACCTCGTGAGGGATGTCACAGGAGTACAAGGTCTGTTAATTAGAATTAATCACATTAGGGCAAGGATACCCAGAAATAAATTTATATGGGAAATAAATAAGTATTGACTGAAGAAAAAAAGCAGTCAAAGAATGCAGATCTTTAAGTGACTTTTAGACTCTAAACCAAAATGACATTTTAAGATGAGCTGGAAGGGGGACCCTGCTGGTCCTGTGATTGCTGGTGCTGATATTAGAAACTCTGCTGTGCAGCCTGACAACTGCTGCTGTCTTTGGGGGACTTGATTGGAGATTTGCTTCAGTAGCTGTAATTTAAGAGTAAAGGCGTTGGGAGTTGAAACTGAGCACTCCACAATCATATCAGCAAGGAGATTTGTGTCCCTGTGGCAGAAGCCTTGGGTCTATGCCACAAATGTTCTGCTCTCTGTCATCTTTTTGCAATTAGAGAGTACATCAAGTAGAAAGAAATGATCACCCACCAGCCATATCTGAAAATTACCAGCTCTGAGCCTCTGTTAGATTCTGAGCTCTGCACCCTGGAGAGGGACTGGGCAATTCTGAGTGATGATTGAAGCTCATTATTGCCAAAGTGAGTCTGTAGTTCAATTTTATCCACCCCATTTCACAGATGGTCAAATTAAGGTCCAGTGAGGTTCGCTAGCTGGCAAAGTCTCCCAGCTGCTCAACTGAAGGGTTTTGAGCTTAGGATCAAGGCTTGCCCTTTAAACACCAATCTCTCTCTCTCTCTCTCTCTCTCTCTCTCTCTCTCTCTCTCTCTCTCTCTCTCTCTCTCTCTCTCTCTCTCTCTCCCCCTCTCCTTCATCAAAATATTCTGACAGAATTACAGTTAAGTCAAAATATACCATGAGGGTTAAGGTTCTGAATAAAATGCTCTATAGAAGCCACATGAGATTTTGTTATTATCTAAAGCTTTTTGTCAAACTATTGAAAATAGCCTGCTCTGACTGGGATAAAACTACTTTTCTTATCATCTTCAAACCTTTACCACTTTCCTGAAATACCTTACATCCAGTACTATTTCGTATGCCTCCAGCAAGTCTAACCCTTCCCCCATTATTGCAGTCTTGCCATGATGAAAGTCAGGAGCATTATTATCCATCACAGCTAGAAATTTGTCAAGTGCTGCTCAGTGCACCAGCTGAGGGTTTGGGTGTGCTGTCTGTATTCACCCTGACAATGACAAACTCAGTTCTACTAGAATTGCAGAGGGGTTGATTTTATCAGTTACTCCAACTGCAAAATGAGATTCCAAACCCGCAGAGTTCAACCAGATTATCTATGAAAAGAATGAGGTATGTATGTGGTGTGTGTTGAGAGCCTGCTAAGTGTTAGCCACCATTTTATCACATGCTGTTCATTTGTTTTTAGTTTGTTTGCTTTGCTTGGGGTTGGTTTATACAAAGAGCCTTACTATGTAGCCCAAGGTGACCTTGAACCCCAATTCTTTGTCCTCTTCCTTCCTAGTATTGGGATTACAGGTGTCTGCCACAACCTCTGATTTAGTGAATCTTTTTTCCGTCACATGATATCTACACAGGGCCACATGAGATCTCCAGTGCATCACAGTGGAAAGAGCATAACAGAGTTAAAGCAGAGACTTTGATTCCACCTTGGATCTAACACTGTGTACTCTTTTCTACAACTTCTCCTTCTACTGTGGGATCTGATAATTGCCAGGCCTTCTCAAAGTCTTAAGTATCAAATATATTGGTAGTTTGCAGGTGTGTTTGAAACAACCATGTATGAAGGGTGTAAGTGACTTCTTTTATTTTTTTAGTTGTTTTCACTATTATGTCTCTGCTTTCCTTACCTTCATGTTGCAGGATGAGAATCTAAAACACAATAGGGTTCAATTCAGTTCTACCACAGATTTGCCTCATGGAGCTTTATTGTCTCCATTTTTTCAGTTAATAAAGCCTCCTATAATAGAAGTTCCTTAAGAGCCAAGCCTTGGACCTATCAGGATGTCTAGACAACCCCAGCCACCATTTCACATATATTTACATATCACACAGGGAAAAATGATCAAAATCTGTGAACACAGTTCTTATCCAAGGAAGTATGTACTAAGAGCTAAATGGATGAATAGAAAGTTTAGATACTAGCTTTGGGCACAATAATTCAGATAATATCCTTTTGAATGCACATACCTACAATAAGGTTTAACATAAATTAGGTACAGTAAAAAAAATTAAAGTGATAATAGAACGAACAATACACTATAATTATAACTTTTATAGTTTGCATAAAAGTTATGCAAATTTGATAACTATCCATCATCTATTTATCTATCATCCATCTTATATCAACACCCATGAAGTTGATATTATATAAAGTGTGATTCTAATCAGACAAATAAATGACTATATCCCAGGCAGGACCATGATGTCAAGGGATTATATCAATCCACTTATAATCACCTTAAATGTATGAATTGTTTATTTCTAGACTTCTCATTTTTATATTTTTGGATTGAAGTTGGCTACAGGTAATTGAAACCACAGAAAGCAAAACTATAGACAAAGAAAAAGACTGCTTTAAGCAGACATGACTCTCTGAATGGGTCAGTATTGATGGAAACCAGATAACAAGAGAAAAAATAAGAGATCCTTAGTGAACAGGAGTCTTAATAATCTCCCATTTTCTTTTTTTTGTTAGCATTTAACAATGATTTTATTTTAGTTGTATCTGTGTGTGTGTGTGTGTGTGTGTGCAAATGAAGAACCACTGCTAAGCACCGAGGCCTCTCATCAGTTTTATCATCCTGAAGTAAAACTCAGAGATTAGATGCTATCTGCTCCATGGTGTTTCTTTAAATCAATAAAATGGCTTAACTATGTTATAAAGGAGACATAAAGGGGGGAAATTATTTAAAACAAAGTAATTTGAACTTCAGAAAGTAAAGTGTCGGAGGTGACAATCTCAAGAGACCAGTCGAGCCGGCAGAAACACGCACCTGCACACAGACTCCTATACAGCCGGATCACCCACAAGTCTGTAATATCAACAACACCAACACTGGAAGGGGCATTCCTATTACAATGAGCTTTTCCAAAAATGAACAAATTCTAATGATTTTTTGAATAAGGCAAAAGTGTGACATTAACTCAATTCATTCAGTGACTGCATTCATCGAAAAATTCAATGTGCATTGAAGCCATGCCGAAAGCTATTATGCTTTTATCAAGCAGAGTTCTTAGGCTTAGATAAAAACATGTTTCTCATCTAATAAATTTCTTTAGGGATGTCTGAAACTAGGCAGATATAGAATTGTTTTGGGCAAAACTTCCACACATCTAAGGATTCCTACCTTGCCCACTTTAAATAACCAAGAACTTTCCTGGTCATGATAACTGAAACAGCCTTACAAATTCCAAAACCACACCCCAGAGAGCAAATTCCCCCATGACTCAGTGAAACCTTAACACAATCCTGAAAACACATCTACCAAGTGGCTTCATTTTTTTCCTGTTTCTCTTGATCCCTATTTCATTCTGAGAGTTGCTAGGCAAAATTTTGTCTCTGCCTGTAAGTCAAATTATAGTTTCAGCTTAAATTCTGACCACATTAGCACTTCTAGCGAGGGCAGTGGGTGGTGGGAAGAAGCTATGACTCCTCTCAGAATCTTTCATCAGTAACCATCAGTCTATATTAGAACCCTGGTCATCAATAACTTTGAACTCAATTTCACAGAGAAAAAAAAAAAAAGAAGTGTATTGAATGAGTGCCAGTGATGCATCCAAGCTCAATCCACAAAAATCTTCCCTTTCTTGCTTTACTCCTCCTATTTTCTTGCACAGCCCAGGTCTTCGTTAGCCTTTTTAGAAAAAAAAATAGTGGGGAGGGCAGGCAAAAACTCAAACCCCTGTTTTGCACCTAGCTATTCCTTCAGG
Organism: Pachyuromys duprasi; assembly: GCA_028658305.1. Taxonomy (NCBI): domain Eukaryota; kingdom Metazoa; phylum Chordata; class Mammalia; order Rodentia; family Muridae; genus Pachyuromys; species Pachyuromys duprasi. The sequence goes on from CM053752.1 coordinate 45,409,832, forward strand.
GAGAAGTCAGTAGTAGCGGAGAAAAATCTTGAAATGGGTTTCCATTCATTCAAGCCCTCTCCCTCCCTCATTTGCCTACTTCCCTGCAACTGAGCCCTCGGAGAGACTTTAGCCACCACCAAGCTTGCTGTGCCATTGGGAGCTGGTCTTTGCACTTGCTCAGCTATCCGAACAGACCATGGACACACTCAGACATGACAAAGCAGGGTCAGTCATTCAGCCAGGGGACAAGTTGTCCACTGTGATTCCTGCCTCTCTCTCCTCGGCAGAGATATAATAAAGAGTAATGATGTGGAAGAGAGCATGCTGTTGCCTTCCAAGGGTCATGTCAGTGCAATTTGTGCTGGATCCTGACAGTTTCCCTCTCTTTTCGTGAAATACTGGACCAAAGAAACAGAGCCGAAAGGAGGACCTGTACCAGGGACACTTCAACCACTGTAAAATAGAGTCCACACTAGACAGCCCAATACATCACCAAGATTGGTTCACAGAACAAGAGAGACAAACTATGAGACTGACACACGGTACCACCTATGTGAGTGACAATGGACTTGTTCTTAATCATGGTTGGCCAGTCTGGCGAACTCTACGTCAGCTCTCACTTCTGGAAAAGCTATTTTCTAATGGGGCAGCTGGGTTCTTGCTTGTTCTGATAAAGAGACCTATCATTTCATTGGAAGTGATGTAGAGGATTTATTTGGTATTCTCAGGAGAAGGGCACAGTGTTCATTTGGGAATGTACAGCAGGCAGCAGGTAAAGAATATGTCAGTTTGTAAAAATATTTTCAAAGCTTCCAAAGCACTGATGTGTTTCTGAGGGCTCTGAATGCTGAGTGTAACTTTATAATACCCAAATTGCAACAATGTAGCTGCAGCACTTTGGATCAAAAAGGAGTCTTTGAAAGGCTTGACTGCAGGTGTATTCAGATGTCATCATGACCTAGATGGTAGCCTAGCACCTGACAGGCAATAACCCATGCTGTTTGTCACCTTGGGAAAGCCAAGAAATCTCTTCATTTGTTTCTATGGCTACAAGTGCACCTACCTCATTGAATTATTAAGTGAATTTTGTATGTTACAGTAGGTTAGTTTATGGATAAAATTATGCAACACAGCCAGGAAAAATAGGAAATCCATAGATACAGATAGATAAACTGAAGTGTGGCTCTCTATATTTTAATCTGAGGGATGCAGAAAACTCCAACATGCTTCAATATCCCCCTGATTGGGCTTTTCCTCATCACTGACATTGTGACTACCATGCAATTGGATAAAGACTTCTCATCACCAAGGCCCAGTTTTCATCTTGTGTAAAATGGCATGAAGTTACCTGGTGTGATACATGAGTTTTCTTGCTTTCAGTGGACACCTATGTTTCTTCAAGGCACCTTTTTAGTTTTTCCTTTTTTATTTACTTTTGAAATTTCACTATGACCAATAAAGGCATCTCATTCTTATCAATATATAGTTTCTTTTTGTTGTGTCCATGGATATTCTGAAAAGGAACTACAATTGATTGTTGTAGATCCAATAAGAAATGTAGCCATAATATTAGAATAATATTCTTGTGTTATTTTTAGCGTAGATGTTATGAATTGTTCGAAATTGTGAATTCTATTTTTTAATTTTTTATGAAATATTTTCTAAATTTAGTTGACTGTAGGTAACTGAACTCATGGGTCTGGGGGAATACTAATTATAATTTTTAAACCAAAATATATATTTAGTCTTTATTTATTTAAAATGCATGTCCATTGTTATGAAACATTTTTTCTTTTTAATTCATTCTTGTGTGAGAACTTCATGCACATATATATATATAATTTATATATAATGTGTTTTCACCAACACTCCCTATCTCTTCCCCTCCACCTCCTTTCCTATGCCTCTATGACTCTTCCTTCATAACTTCAGAGCTTCCACCAGGAATGTGGTCCATGAGAGGATGCCCATGCTCTAGCAGATTCCCCTCTACTCACGCACAAATAAGTAGCATTAGTGGATTTACTGAGTTTTTGAAGATGCTGCTTTAGCCAAGTATGCATTTGTTTATTTTATTAAACAAATACTTGGTAAGGATCTGAGCCAGGACTTTACAAGGCAGGAGTGCCATAATAATCAACATTTTGTTTAAATATATTTAAACAAGTCACCCTACTAACTATGACTGATAAAGAAAATGAGAAAAACAAGATCAGACTGCACTAAAAAAAAACAGCCAAAAGTGATCTGCATTGGTGATAAATAAGGATTAGAAACATAGATTAGAAACTACATGACATAAAGATGCATTTATGGCAAATAAAATGTTTGGAGGAAAGGAGAACATAAGAGTAAACAACTTGATGCCATTTTAGTACCCCTCCTTCCCCACAGGACTCTTTCTCCCCAAGTTTATTTCCATAATTAGTCAGGTACTGGCATCTTGACCTTGAATCTGATAAGTATAGTTGATTTTTTTTTCCAGCCTAACTAATCATACTGAACATATCCAGTGTGACCATTCTTGGAACAAAATGATCCAAGGTCAAAAAAAAAAAAAAAAGCTTTGCAGCCAGCATAAACACCCTCAGGTCCTATTCTCTTTTACATTTAAGTTGTAAAGATGTTAGAACTTTCCAGGTTATCCAGCATGACTGACTTGTAAGATGATATCAGCCAGCCTAAAACTGCACCAAATAATAATAGTTTTTAGAGATGTTTACAAACCTTGAACCAGATTGGACCTGAAAATATATTTACAAATATTCTTTATATCTCATCCCCTCTAGAGAAGAACTAAAGAAGATGAGCTTTTAAACCAGGACCTGCTTTTCAAACAAGCATCTTTGCCCTTCCTTGGTTTTCTATTCTATCAAAAAACAAACAAACAAAACAAAACAAAATGAAAACGCTTAAATAGCATTGTGCTGCTCCCTCCAGATCATCATCAGGAGAAAGTAAAGCAAAAAATGGGAGAGTACATGTGGTTTGTTTGGTTGATTGGTTGATTGGTTGGTTCGTTGGTTCGTTTGTTTGTTTTTCAAGACAAGGTTTCTCTGTGTAACCCTGGCTGTCCTGAACTCACTTTTGTGGACCAGGCTGTCCTTGGACTCACAAAGATCCACCTGCCTCTGCCTCTGCCTCTGCTTCTGCCTCTGCTTCTGCCTCTGTCTCCCAGAGTGCTAGGATTTTTTGCTGCTGTGGCAAGCAGCAAAGGCATGGCCAGGCATAATATATGAGCAGGCATAAAGTACATGAAGTGGAGATTAAGAAAAGCTGGTGCAGAAAGAGGAGAGTAAAGCAGACGTGCTGAAAGAGAAAGACCTTGAAGGGAGGACACAGCTTTCTGCCCGTTCCAGAGCCTTCTGGACTGATCCCACTTCTCTAAGGAGATCTTTACAACAGCGTCCTTTTCAAGGAGATGCCCTGGCTAGAACAAAGGGGTCTGATTAAGCACTAGATAAATGTTACTTCTCTCGCCTAATTGACTGACAACTGTTTGTCTCATCACACATTGTGGCACTCATTCTTTAACGCACAGATCCAGTTCAAGGACTCTTGACCACCTACCATGTGCTAAACATTTGCTTGTATGCCTTTGTTTGTATTGGGCACTGAACTTGAATCTCCCTTGATTATGTTTGCGTTTTTCTGGGCATTGGACAGGGAGATGAGAAGAACACATGAGGGGCCTAAAGGTGACGAGGATGTTGAGGAAAATAAAATAAATGGTCACGAAATGGCACAGAGGACTCCCCCCATCTCTTAATTCTTTGTAGCACCACCCAACTCCAGCGTTCGCAGTAGCAACACCCAGTAAGTCTGAAATTCTCCTTTGTTTATTCCCCTGTCAATCTGTCCAGCTTAAGAGAAGATTCAGAGCAAGACTTTCACGGGCTCTCTCCCCCCGCCACACCCCATCATGCCCCGGCGTTGCAGAGATGCTTTTCTCCCCGTGCACTGCTCAGCCCTACGAATTTTTATATGCCATCACATGTCACAGGAATGTCAACAGCTCAGCAAAAAGCAGCTTTAATTCTATGGATTATTTTCCTCTGCCAGCCTTTAAAATGTATAGGGAAAGTGTGCCTGTACTCTCTCCTTACAAAAGGATAAAGCATTACAGGGAAGAGATGGGGGAGATCGCGGGGCCACCAGGTGTCTGAAAAGGTCTGTGAGACCAGGTTCGCTTTCATGTCCAAATGTGAAACAAGCAGATGGCTCCTCTCAGGGTTGTTTACTCGTTCCACGGCTCTGTTTGAAAAGATCTGCTGCTGAGAGCAGAGGCTGTGGCGCAGGAGGACACTGCAGTCGCTTGGAGTCAGCCATCTAGGTCAGGGACTACAGAGCCGTGTTTCAGAGCGGGCGTGGGAGTTAGAGGGCTGCGTTAAGCATCCCCAAAGCCTCACACACTCACAGCTTCTCTGCAGTGAGATAGAGACCCCAGGAGCTGTGGAACATCAAAGCTCCTGTCTTTAGGCTGCAAACAATGTTAGCTGAGCCTGGTTAAGGTTTGTAATTCCCAATAACAGGACAGAAGTGGGAGGAGAAATTGACAGTCCAGAGCCTCTAATCAATATCAGATCGGCAGTAAATTAGTTGTTTAATTAAATAAAGTTAATTTGTTGAATTACCAATTATCTTTCCAATATGAAAGGCTTCAATTCAATAAAGGAAGAGCTTGGTGAGAAGACAAAGCTATTCTTTCCAAGCTTTATACAGCACTTCCACGTGAAATCTCCTCTCGGCAGGAAGCTTGGGCCTGTAAAAACACCAGGACCTTCCCATGGCTAATGGTTAGGACTGCCACCTTCCAATACAGTTGCAGAGGTCAAACACAGTTGGTTCTGGGCTGGCTCCTAGTCAGATTGCCAAAGGATTAAACATTGTGTCTTCAAACAGGAGGCAACCGAATACTGAAAACTGTATGCTGTCGGTAGGGAAATAAATTCCTGGGGGACACGAAGTGTTAAGCTAGCTGTTTAAGTTAGTAATTATTTAATAGTAATAACCATAACGATAATAATAAATAGTAATTTAATGCATCTTTCTGAAACCAAATGCCTCGAGTCTCAGGGCAGAAACAGCAGCTGCGCCTGGCGTGCCAGCAGCCTTGCCAACACTAGATGGCAGCTCGAGCCTGCGTTTGAATCCGTGTCTCCGCTGCAGCTCTCCAGAACTTCCCCCAACCGCCCAAGAGGTTTGTGGTCCTCTGAATGCTAACCAATTGTGCTTCATCTTTTGTCTCCAGAAGGACAGAAATAGGTTTCCTCTTTCCCTCTAATTGATTTTAAGTTTCTCTTTGTTCAGGCTCTGCTAAAAAGAGGAGTGAGCCCTATTTTTCAAAGGCTGGTCTGCTTGCGACTTCTACTAAGTGGGGCAAATAATTATACCCCAAAGAGAAACCTGTTCTCAGAAAAGCACTCTGCGTTTGCTCTCAGAGCAATGTTTGTGCGACTTCCTGCAGAGGCACACTGCAGTCCCCGAGGCTGTTTGGGTCTTCTCTTTCAAACCAAATTGATGGTTTATTGAAGGAAGCATCTGCTCTAAACGTCCTCTCAGACTAAGTTTGCCTTTTGGTTCCCAGATCCCTTTACTGTAACAAATTCTCCTTTACAGATAATAACACCCCGAATAAGGACAAACAGCTTCGGTGCCTATCTTCAGGGTCCCAGCCTTGTCCTGATCTTCTGTCCTCACCTATTGTTTATGAAAACTGTCCCTCTTGTTTATGAAAACTGTCCAGAAAGCAAGAGTGAGCTCTTAGACATGGCTTTGACGGTGCGCTTCCCTTCTGCCTCAAGCACCAGCCTGCATCTCTTCAGGTAGGTAACAGTGCTACCTCCTCTCTTCCCAATCTCTTCTGTGCAGGCTAAGTCCGGTGAGTTGACATCCTCCAACCTGGTGGCTCACATACTCCCCAGACTTTACCGTGTCAGAGCATCTAACACTACAATTGTCGGTTTATGAGGCATTATCCTTCAAAGAATAGAAGCTCCCTGAGGGCGGTGTCTCCATCATAGATTACTCAAGTGCTCCCACTATAAAGTTGACTGATCTACATTTGTTAATGAAACACAGAACAAAAAAATTGTAAATTTACCTTACAACTATGAATTCTGTCCCATATGTATTAAAACATTGTTGAAAAAACAGATAGCTGTGAAAACCTCTGAACCACTTATGGGAATTTGTCACAGTGTCATTGTTAGTATATTGTTCTATAAGGAGAAATGGGAATCACACATTACAGAGTCATATTCAAATACCCCTCCTTGGCAGTGAAGTCATTCTAAACACTGGCCATTATTTAACATATCATGTTTATTGCTCAATTAGAGTTCTGATGTTTGTCACTCTCCCCTCACTTTTGTGACTCATTATGATTATCAGGCTTAGGCTGACCTCCTTGAGATCTCTCTGTTCATTGAATTGTTGATAAGCCTCACAAATCTTTTTAAGTTTTGTTTTTGTTGAGAGGCCTTCCTTAGCCTCTGGAGACCCCACCAACGCCCATCCCTGAATTCTCCATACTGTGACTGCCGAAAGCAAGATCCAAACTATGCAAGACACCCTTGCTAGAACCTAAAGAACATATTCTATGCTAACTGGAAGTATAGTATGTATGTATTCCTTATTCTAATTGCTTCCAGCCTATAAACCTATCTTTTCCAGTCAAAAGTTAGCTGCCTTTATAATAACCAGGCTCTAGAAACAATCTAGATATCCCTCAACTGAGGAATGGATACAGAAATTGTGGTACATTTACACAAATGGAATTAAAAGCAAGGAAATCATGAAATTTGCAAGCAATTGGATGGAACTAGAAAAGATCATCCTGTGTGAGGTAACCCAGAAGCAGAAAGACACATATGGAATATACTCACTTATAAGTGGATATTTGACATATAAGATAGGGTAAACAGACTAAAATCTCTACACCTAAAGAAGCTAAGCAAAAAGCAGGACCCTGGGTAAGATGATCAATCCTCACTCAGAAAGGCAAATGAGATGGACATTGGAAGAGGGAGAAAACAGGGAACAGGACAGGAATCTACCACAGAGAGCCTCTGAAAGACTCTACCCAACAAAGTATCAAAGCAGATCTGCCAAACTTTGGACAGAGTGTAGGAAATCTTATGAAAGAAAGGGGGAGATAGAGAGATCTGGAGGGGACAGGAGTTCCACAAGGAGAACAACAGAACCAAAAGTATCTGGGCACAGGGTGCTTTTCTGAGACTGATGCTCCAACCAAGGACCATGCAAGGAGATAACCTAGAACCCCTAGACAGATGTAGCCCATGGCAGCTCTGTATCCAAGTGGGTTCCCTAGTAAGGGGAACAGGGGCTGCCTCTGACATGAACTTATGGGCTGGCTCTTTAATCACATTCCCCTAATGGGGGAACAGCCTTACCAGGCCACAGAGGAAAACAGTGCAGCCAGTCCTGATGAGACCTGATAGGCTAGGGTCAGATGGAAGGGGAAGAGGACCTCCCCTATCAGTGGACTTGAGGAAGGGCATAGGAGGAGAAGAGGGAGGGAGGGCAGGATTGGGAGGGGATGAGGGAGCAGGCTACAGCTGGGATACAAAGTGAATAAATTGTAATAAATAAATAAATGCAAAAAACCCACTATGCTTCAAAACAGAAAAAAAAGTTAGCTGCCTAAGTAATGCTTTTATGCTATCTTTTATATTTTACAAAGTTTCTAATATGATCTTAGACATTCAAGAACACTCGCCAAACTGGTTCATATAAAATAGGTCATCCTGTGAAATGATTCGTTGTAACCCAAAATTAATAGCAAAATAATCTATTATTATCCTACTCCAAGTCTCAGCAGTACCAGCACCAAACCCAAGGAAGAACTAAGACTGTAACAGAACCCATGCCTAATGCCAGGAGGATTGTGGGATCGCACTTCAATAGATATTCAGTGCGTCCCCAGAGAGTAGAACTTCAAGAAGTCATGCCAAAAGCATGACAGCCTCAGGATCCAGCCAAAATAACATCTGAGACCACAGTTCCTTATCATCAGCCTCTCTGTCTCTCTCTGCCTCTCTTTCTGTCTCTCTGTCTCTTTCTGCCTGTGTGTGTATGTGTTTCTGTTACACACACACATGCACATACTCCTCTGCACACACAGAATGAGAGAGACTTAGACAGAAAAAGATGGGAGGGTATGATATTCTGTCTGATTTAGGCCTTGTCCAAGTAATTCTGCCTGGTAGCGGGACAGTCTCTGGATTATGCTCCATTTCCTGACCGTTCAACCAGTGGAAGATATAGAGTGCTTCCGAGCTTCTGCATAGCTCACAAATTAAAAACCTGAAGGTTTCCATGCTTTCCAAAACAAAGCAGCAAAGCTGAAAGCTGACTGATACGGCTCATACATTTATTGGCATTAGGACGTTGCTGTTTTATTACTGGTATCCAGGTGACATCATTTTTCATGAAGACACCGTAATTGTCTTTGAATGTAATAAAGGTGAAATTCGTTCTCATGGAAATTAAAGAGGACATTGCAATGCTTCACTCAAAAGGAAACTAAATGATACAGATGATAAAATATACTAGCTTTAAATTTCTGTCCATAAACCAGGAGTGAAAGTACAGAGAATTAGGCTAGAGATGAAGAGTGTAATAACCTGAAATTAGTTTAGGCATCCCTCTAATCTCATTTTCTCATAGTGTAGAGCTATTCATTGGGAAATCTGTTTTCCTTCACTGGCCAATATTTTAGCTGTCTGTGATCGAAATGAAAATGCTAAGGAGGGGGGGAGGTGGACAATAACTGAAATAGATCTTTCTATAGATGGCAAAAGCAACTCACTTCTCACTAAAACATAAAGAAACCAATGTATAAAGTATTTTTTACTTAAAGCACTTAGGTTTTCATCCACTCAGCAGCCAGGCCTTGGTCAAGACAGATTCTAGAATCTGTTACCTACAGATTTCTCCTTCTGTTCATCTAGGTGGTATAGCCTGGATGAGAGCTGAGGAGACCTTCCTAGTCCACATCTGAATTCCTTCCCCCTTCACCTCAACTCAGCTGGATTCCCACTCCCACCAGAACTCCCTTCTGCTGCCAAGAGCCTGAGAAACCTTTACATTATTTATTTTTCCATGGATCCGTTGCATTTTAGAAGGCTCACAAGAAGCCAAGTGCATAGTTTCAGGGCAATAAAACAGTCAGAGAAAATGGCATGCTGTTAAGTTTGGCACTGTGGAATCTGGCATGCATCTTTACATTCCTTTCTTTGTGGCTGGAAAATGCTCAAGTCTGGCCCTCAGTCTATGTCACTTGGGTCCTTTGGTGACTACTTGAGATAAAGCCCAAAGCAGAAGTTTAGCATCATGGGTATGTGAGTCCTGACTTCCATGAGCACATAAGTCCCTTGGAGTGGTGGGGAGTCATTTCTAAATGTGGATTCTGATAGGCACATCTGTGTATACAACCTAACAGTCTGCATTTCTCACAGTCTTCTAGATCAGTGGTTCTCAACCTGTGGGTCGCAACCACTTTGGAGTATTGAATGACCTTTTCACAGGGGTCAAATACCAGATATACTGTATATCAGATATTTGCATTACAAATCACAAGAGTAGCAACATTACAATTATGAGCTAGCAATGAAATAAATTTATGGTTGGGGGGTCACCACAACATGAGGAACTTTATTAAAAGGTCGCACTGTTAGAAAGGTTGACAACCACTGCTCTAGATGGACGCTGAGGCTGCTAGCTATGACTAACATTCACACTCAGGCATGAGAAAGGCTAGCTGCCTATTCATACTGAGCGAGATTCCCTGAAATACAGTCTGCTTTCCCTGAAATACTTGCTTTCCCTTGACTCTGTTGGAATTAACCTGACTCAAAATGTGTTTAAAATTCTCCCTTTTCACTCTATATTCACTGTTCCTTTAGGAGTAAAATGGACACCAGTTAACCCAAGAAGTAGGGAGGAATTCTTTGATCTTTTTTGGCTAAAGTGCTTTTCATTCTTCTATGTGTGCCAAGTATGTATTTTACATTCTTGTTCAAAATGGCTTATGCCAATTTTTATCTTGCAGTTTCATTAAAAAACTCATCTTAGCTAAGGACAAATGCATCTCAGAAATGTCACTGCAACCATGCACAACAGCACAAAGATTAGACGGGGCAGAGTTTGGCATAACCTGCGGTATTCTGATCACCCAAAAGGAATTTCATGTTCACTTCCAACCCAGATGTCATTTGGGGTGATATTATATAGAAATTCCAGTAATTAAACTCACTAAACTATGACCAGCTGGTGTGAACCCTCTGGTTAGGTCATAAATTGTTTCCTTCTCTTGTATAAGAAGATATCCAAGATCGCCTGTGAATTAGTCACAAGCTTTCAGGGAAATGACCTCTCAAAACACAAGCTCAGGATACTGCAATCATCAGTAAGAAACTGTTGTGTGTTCGTGTTGACAGTGTCCATGAATGCATGCATACAGACAAGCTACCTGAGGTGGAGGAAGGCAGATATTGCTATAGGCATGTCAGCAACAGTCCAGAGAACAGAAAAATTCAAAAATCCATTAAATATGGCCCTAGAGTCTGCCCTATAACTGGCATAGCATTTAAAAGGCTTACTTAACTAAACACCTGCTACGTAAATACTAGTCACAAAAGAAAAATACAGAGGAACCAAAAGCAATGTGTTGTTCAGCTAAGCAGAGACCAAGGATTGCCATCAAGGGACCTCTTGGGTAAACAATATTCTGAATGAGTTACCCCTGTCTTCTTTTGTCCTAAAAGAGAAAAACAAGTGAAAGGCAGTCACATTACAAGTTGTCTACAAGCATCTGAAGGATCCCAGGGATACAGGGGGAGAATTATACTACTGCTCTGTAGAATATGCACAGACAACGAGTAGCAAAACTCAGAAGAAATACTTGCCCACTAGGATACTTTCATCTACTATAAAAGAAATAAAACTGCATACCATGTAACCCCTCCCTTTCTAAACTTACGCACCATGCTATTATCAAGAAAACATGTTTTCTCTCAGAAGGACAGTTTAAAAGGATGAGAAAGAAAACTGAATGCAATATGGAAACTAGGTCTTATTCTATCTACGGAGCACTGGGTCTGGTACGCGATAGGAGTGCAATACTCTCTAAACGATGAAAATACAATTCTTTATGGATTATTTGAATTCAGGGTCAGAAGCCATAGTCTTCCAATCATTACCCATGTTTCTCCTACTTTTACACTTGAGGTGTGACATCGAGTTCAGCATTGCCTCCTCTGTGTCCTTGACAGTATTACATCAGCAGCAGTCCACTGAAGGGTCCTCAAAACAAAGAAGGATTTGTGATGCTGTCTCAGAGACCCTTTGGGACCAGCAGGACAAAGGGTTTGAAAAACACTCCTGAAGTGTTCGCACTGTCTTAGCAGCCTGTTACATTTTAAGGTCATCTTAATAGCTTCATAATTTCTTTGAAAAATACAGAAAACGTAGACAGAAAGCACAGGTCAATTTGAAGAAAGTTGCCAAAGTGTGGCACAATGGGTATTCACATGTGTGGTTGATGAGAGAATCACATCACTCCATGTCTTTCCAGCACAATTTTAGTATCTATTGGAGATTTTAACACATATCTTTTAAATATCTATGAATATTTTCAATATTTCTATACATACTGATGTGTACAATGTTTTATGGACAAATATATTCGTTACAGCATTGTTTATGACAAAAGACTGAAAGCAAATGTGCTTTGGTGCAGGGATAATAAGTGTGTTCCAGAATGTTCAACCAATACGATTATGCAATGTATTTAAAAAAGGAGGGATGGGCTGGCAAGATGACTGAGTGGATCAAGGTACTTGCCACAAAATCTGAAGACCTTAGTCCCGTCCCCAGGACCTACACAGTGGAAGCAGAGAACCAACTCCTGAAGCCTGTCCTCTAACCCCCATAGGTCAGAAGTTTTTTTCATGGCACAAGGTCTGGCTCCCCCAGCCCACCTCCACATACAAATATATAAATAATAATAAAGAAGAAAATCACTTCCAAGACCCACCGCTACAGTGGGCATATTGGTTTATCTATTTTATTTGTGTTTTTATATCTACCACCCTTCTCCACCCCAATCCTTTCCAACACCCCATCACCAGCTAAGAGAGACAAAAGATTACAGGGAAAGGGGGAAATTAAACTGTTTCCACTGATTAGGGTCATTGGGCTCCTTAAGACAAGTCCAGTCTTCAGTTTTCAGGATATCTCCAACTTCTTCTTTTCAACCAGAGACCAGGAGCAGCAGGGGGAACTAGCAGCTCCCTTGTTCTCCTTCTCCTCCTTCTCCTTCTTCTTCTCCTTCTCCTCCTTCCTCTTCCTCCTCCTCTTCTTCTTCTTCCAATCGACCCCCACCCCTCTCTTGGTTCAGGTATTTATACCCTCTAGAATTCCCAGAATTCCAAACATAAACTATCTGCAGCTTGCAAATATCATGCACCTGCTAACACACAAGGCAAATCATCCCCATATCCCACACCTGAGATTAAAACAAAAGCATATTCACGTAACAAAACTGGATTTCTTAAGGAACCGACATTCTCGCTATACTGCACTAATATGAAATCAAGTCTTAAAGAAATAGACATCATTGATAGATTCAAAGATCACACACACATAAAGGCATGTAATGTATAAGAATTGGTTGCTTCTGGGAAGGAAAATTTAGGTGTAAAATAAAGCCTTATGCAAACTTTCCTGGATTAGTTTTATCCCATTATTGTGTAACCATGTTAGGTTTTTAAAGAAAACTTCATGAAATTAATATTTACAGAAGATGACTTTGCAGTATTCTGGTAGCATGAAAAGTACCATATTGGGCCCAAAAGCTCCACAAACATTCTGGCCTCTGCTTCTCTGAACTCCACCTCAGGATGGCAGTCTAGCTCCTCCATTGTGTCATTCCATCCAAAGTTCAACACGGATTTCCTCCGCAGTTCTCCAACTTCACCTCTCCCAGTCTGCAGTGAATTCAGTTATAAAGGAACAACTTCCACACAAGGAACCCTGGGTCTGTTCTCCTTAATCCACTTGATCTTTATCTTTTCCGGCTTTCTCTTTCCTTTACACTCTCTCCAAAGCAATTTTGCATAATTTAACCAAAGTGGAGTTTTCTCCTTACTAGCTTAATGGGTGGTCAGTTTCCAGAGCCTCCCTAGGCTAAAACAATTACCTTAATACATGTGTCTTGTTTTCTCATTATTTTGAGTGATGTTTTCATTTCATTCCTTTCTTGGGCCCTAAACTTGTGCAGTTCTACATTCTTTCTTATCCAAACTACGGTGGGATTTTTTTTTTGTCCATAAAACACTTTTCATCCAAGAAATTGTTCACAGAATATCTAATGAGTCCAGCTGGCTTCACAGGCTCAGGAAGTGATGGCTGCTGGATGGAGACTGACTCCCCTGCTTATCCTTACTTGTTCATTTGCCCTGCTACTCTGCAGTCTCCCTCCAGCCTATTTTAGTATATCACAAAAGAATGCCTAACGCAGTGCAGTTGGTCTGAAAATGCTTACAATGGATCGAGGAAAGCTAATAGCAAGGGAAACTTCAGCTCAAGTCAATATTTGCAGGGACAACATTGTTATGGTGAGATGGGGATGCTCAGCCCTGGGGTTCAGGTCTTCTCTGAGCTGCTGTGAATGCCTGAAACACGCTGTGCAGCAGCCTTCCAGGAAAGCTATAGCACATTGCCTAAAAGGCAGAAAAACAGATTTTTGTCCTTCAAAGTATTATTATATTTTTAACAAATGGGAGCATAAAAGATACTTTAATTTTTATGGTATCAAGAAAATATGTTATAAAAATTTATGCCAATAAAGATTGTTTTCATGACATGAAAAAATTAACTGATACGTTAGGAAAATTGTATTATTCTCAATCTATTCTCTCTCCTTTCCCACCTTTCGTTATCTTTCTCTAGACAGAAGCAGGACTAGCACAAGCACAGAGTTCTATTCCTTTCGTGGACAGTGTCAGTCCGAGTTAGACATTTATCAGAAGGGTCTTGGTGCCCACATAGGCAAATATTCCAGCTTTGGTACAAATTTATCAGTGCTACCTAAGCTGAGTCTCAGATGCTGTCTTGTAAAAGTCAGCCAGTGTCCATAGCTTCTTAGAGGAACACTCACAAACATAAGTCTGCAACTAGACAGTATGAGTTCAGATCCTAACTCCATATCTAACATCTAGATATGTTAGATGAGTTTCCCATTCAGAGTACAGAAAGTACAAGTACCTTCTTAGTAAGTATTAGATAAGTAATACTAAAGTTTACCAAAGTTTACGTTATCCCCAAAGCAGATTAAAGAGAATGTGGTAGAACGTACCAGACACTGGGGCTTTCATCTCAGGCCCTCCCATCCTCTGGGATGCACACTTTTATTATTGTTCATATGTGCATTGTTTTGATACTCTTACGACTTTAACAAATAAAATCCACAGTCCTAAACGTGAGACCTTTATTCCCCTGAACTTGTTCTTCCTCCTCATAAAATGAAGACAATTGTGCCAATTGTCCCTTGTTTTCTCCTTTTCTCTTGGTTTCCAGACAGAAACACTGTTTTTTGAATATGTGGGACAACTAGCATGTGACGCTGACAGTTGCATCTTTGCCCTTGGCCCCGTCTTAATCACAACAGTACTAGAACTCTGAGGTTCTTTTCAACAAAGGGACCAATATGTGATGTTTTGATGCGTGTATCTTAGAAAGTTACAAATGTTCCATCTTGTAATTCTGGAAGGCAGAATCCCACAGGATCCCAAGGCATTAACAGGGCTGCACTATCTGTAACTTCCAGGGGAGGAATGGTTTCTTGCCTTTTTCAGCACTTAACAGCCTTCCTGTCTCCTCACCAGACCTCCCTTTGTCTTCAAGGCTAGAACTAGCTAGCTGAAACCTGTTCACAGTCTATCAGTCTGACATATTTTTTTAACTACCCGCCAGCTTATTTCTTTTAATTTAGGCAAGGTTTCTATAACAAAAATTACCATTTTAAGGCAAACAACCCAACGGCAAGCATTAAGTTCATTCATGGTGCACTAAATATCCAAAAGAACCCTGCCCCTCCATTAGCCTGGCGGTGCCTTCAAAAATGAGTCAATACTACTTCCATCTAGTTCCAAAACACTTCATCATCCCTGAAGGCAAATCTGCACTGAGAGCACTAACTCTCATTGTCCACACTCCTTACTCTCTGGCGTCCACACTCTACTTTCTGTCTCTTTGGTCAGTCAATGGACTCATCCAGCAGATGATCTCTCATGTCTGACTTTCTTCACTTGGGGACATTTTTGAGGTTCATCTATGGACTAGCATTATTCCTTATACACCTAAACATAAATAATCTGGGGTTTGGAAGCTAGCTCTGGAGCAAATTGTTGGCTGCACATTCGGGAAACCCACAGACAGATCCCCTGAATCCATGTAAATACTTGGCAAGTTGGCACCCATCTGTCATACCAATGCTGAGGAACTGGAAGTGAGGAACAAAAGATCCCTGGAGCTCATTGGACAGCTCTCTTGGGCAAACTTATGAGCTCCAAATTTAGTAAAAGACCCTGTCTCAAAAAACAAAGTAGAGAATAATCAAAGAGTATAGTCAATGTTACCCCCTGATATCTATATACATGTGCCCAGATGGACACAAACACACCCACACAAATGCATACATACACCCTTACACAGAGAGAGAGAAACAGAGAAAGAGAGCTAGAGACAGAGAGACAGAGAGGAAGGGAACTGTGACCAGGAAGTGGGAAATGTGCCTGGTTTATAATAAATTTAAAAGAATGGAAAGCACCAAGCGTTCTTTTCATGCAAAGCATCCTTATCTGATGAAAGAGATTTTCCTGTTGTTATTTTAAAAGGAAAGCATGCCACTATGATAGCACTACATGGCTCTGAACTGCTAATATATATCTAATAACATATACATATATGTCTAATAATATATACATATATATCTAAAAGTACACAAAACTATTAGCTAACTGGTGGGTAGCCACATTTTCTCAGACAAACCAATGAAGGGTTGAAGATCACATCTTCAGTTTCTACTGCTGTTCTGGGCTATTCTTAGTACTGTGATCTTCAGGGAATTTCCTGTGCTCTGAAAATGTCTAAGATTTGCCCTTATTAAGTGCTACATTTTTATTAAATTTAAAAATGAGGTGCGTGTACTTTGGTTTAAAACCAAACACCATAAAAAAAGAGCAGTTATCATACTTTAAATCTTGCCTTTGTGCAGAAGTAAAAAAAAGAAAGAAAGAAAAGAAAAGAAAAAGAAAAAGAAAATCATCCTTTTCTCTGGTCTGGTAATTGGTTTCCAAGTGATTGGTTAAAGAGCGAATTTTTCTTCAAAGTCAAATACCCTGACACTGGACTTGATTATTTTGAATTTGTCCACAGGCTTAGATGATTCTCAGCAAACAAGAAAACTTTGTGCAGAGGAGAAACTGTGGCTGAAATTGGTTTTCTGTTCAATTCCAATAATTTACTTGTTTATAATTGTCTTTCCATTACATTGGCTGTTTTTTCTTTACTGGAGAGACATGGCTTCATTAGCCATCAAAGTAAGTCGACAAAATATAAAACTATCGATCGACTCCTGGGCATCTGGATACTGTGAGGGTGTACAGATCAGAGGCTGGAGAATCCAACAGCTGTCATTCTGTTTACAAAGCAACTGAAAATTGTATATTAAAGTTTGACTCTGGGGTTGTCTCTTCTTTCTACAGCTCTGCTATGGTGCTCTAACCTTGAAAGTTTGGCTCTGAAACTAAAGTTCAGATCATACTGCAATTCTCTTTTTAAAATGAAAGAACTCTGTGCACAAGAAGCCCTCACAGCCCACAACAGGAGGGAGAGTGGATTACCAAGAGTGTGGAGTTTCTAAACAACAGCTAGGAGGGTCTAAATATCAATCATAAAATTGAAACAGAAATGGAAATAGTGATTGTCCTGATGTGATAACAGCACTTTGAATTCATATATTGAAATATTGCACCATAACCCATAAATATGAACAATTATTATGTTTGTCAAAAAATAATTTTAGAAGATATTTTAAGAAATTTATACATTAACACCCTGTTTATCATTACATGTCAATATAAGAATAAAGTTATCATACTTAGTGCCATTAATATATACAATTGAAATAATTTTAGAAGTTAATTTTGAAAGCAGGCAATTCATCCATCCTTTCAATATTAGAAATGTTCAAATGATTAAAATAATTAAATCATGGGAATGCTATTATTTATAAATAAATGGAAGAAGAAGAGTGACCCTTTTGGAAACCCATGTTAGAAAATGAGTCAGCTTGGGGCTCGGAGTGTAGTTCAGAAGGCAAAGTAGTTACATTGCATACATGAAGCCCTGAACTCAACTCCCAGAATCACACTGAAAGGCATAAAGGGTCAACTGAGTACTGGGGACATGTGACCTCATTCCCACTTAGAAACACCGTCAGTGTTGCCTCTGCTTGCCCTTGTCATGTATCCCCACCGACCACTGCACGTTTACATCAGCATTGATCTTTTCTCCAGCAGATCCTATTGCAGTGGTTCTCAACCTGTGTGTCATGAACCCTTTGGCAACCCTCCAAAATGTTCACATTAGATTCATACCTATAGCAAAACTGCATGTATGAAATAACAAAAATACCTTTATGGTGGGGCGGGAAGGGTTTCACCACAACATGAGGAACTGTACTAAAGGGCTGCAGCATCAGGAAGGTTGAAAAAACACTGCTCTGTGAGATAAAATACTACTGAGATCATTTGCTCAATAGAAATCAGTGTGTTACTCAAACTACTGGAAAGGTTATCTTGCTTTCTGGTAAGTTCAGACTATCTCAACTTTTCCTTGAGATGGCCTTTCTTACTGCCTTAAGCAAAGAGAAAAATCACCTGATAACTTTTATCTATTGATTACATTTGTTCTTATTTACTTACAGCCTCATCACTTGTGCTGTTTTTAATAAAGGATATGACCCCACAATATCTTTAACATATGTAACATTATTCTTCCATCTGTGGTATTATGTTAAGAAAAATTTACTTAGGGTCAGACATTTTATGTTATATTTTACAATGTTTTCTTTCAACCAAAGCAAGGCTTCCCTTATGCTGGGCAAGTGCTCTACAGAGTCTCACCCTAGCGCCTTAGATACTGGAAGAACTAATTTTTTTCCAATGAAAAGAAAATATATTCCTTCTTTGAAGCACTATTTCTACTTTACTAATAGTCACAATAAGAATTGGAATATGCAGAGATGTATATATATCAGAAACTTCAGGACAACATACAGCTGTTTGGGTTTCTTTCTCTTTTTTCCAACAAATAAGTTTGTGCCATGTTTGATTGTATTTCGAGCACAGAAGATTCCAAGATTACAGAACGAGAACAGAACACCAGCATCTTGGGCTGATTCAGATCCCCAGTGGAGGCCAAGTGCCGCTTTGATAGCTGAAGCCCCATCAAAAGAAGTTTCATGCAAAATTAACTTGTTTCTTTTGAAAAGGTTTTTGAATAATGCTTTCTCTCTTTGCTCTCTCCCCATCCAAATTTAATTCTTATCTTCAGATTTCTAAACCCAAAGCTTCAGGACACAATCAAGCAACTTTTGGGTTCTAGAGACTATCTCCTTAAAGGGAAGCCACTGGACACACTCGTCTTCTGATACTTTTCTATTCTTTAATCATTTCACAAAATGTTTGTTGTGTGTTCATTTCAGGGCAGGGATCTAATTCGTTCATTACCTAAGACTTCTGGAGTTCTCTCCCCAGTTATTTATATTATTATTAAACATCTTTTCCTGAGGGTTTTTTTTGTATGTGCTAGCTGACAGCATAGTATCCATAATTGTAATGTTAGATCTAACAAAAACTCAGGCCTTCAAGGAATTCACAGTCCCATCAAAAATTAATCTCTTTCTCCTCGTCTACCTACTTCCCTTCAAAGAGCAGTAACTCAAAGTCAGCTAACATACAGCATCTTTTGAGACCAAAACTTATTTCCAAAAAAGTTAAATAGCATACACAGTTTGCCAAGTGCTGTTTTAGAATTCTTTGCAAACATCCTAATTAAGCTCAGATAATCCTATAAAGTATTAGATATATGAAGAAGCTTAGGCTTAGAGAACTATATGTGAACATATCCAAAGTCACATTGCAAAAAAAGAAACATAATTAAAATTTAACCCAAGTTCTATATAACCCCAACCACCCTGCTCTTGGTCATAACTTTAACCTTCTCCAAAGGCACCTGGTAGCAATCTGAGTAGCAAGTAAATGAGAGAACAAAAAGAAATGTTCATAAATAATGAGAAGAGAATTGTACTCCCATGATCTTCAGATTAATGACAAGACAAAAGAATAAAGGTTTGCATCCATCTCTGGCCTCTGGCCAGGCTTTAGGAGTCTCCTCTAAAGCACACACATCACTCTCTTTATTAAGCACCAAGGCACTGAGCCTCCAGTAAGACCCTCACGTTGAGTGAGTCAACTATAGAGCACACAGCCTTAAAATCTGCTCAGAGGAGCAAATAACTCAACAGGAAACAAACAAAAACACAAGCCATAACCAGGTGGGCTGGATTACTTTGACAGCTTGACATTTGAACTGACTCATAGAGAACAAGAAGAAGAAGGCTGTAGGAAGAATCATCTGTGAAGAAAAAGAGTAAATGCAAAGACAAGTCAGGAAAATGCATGAATTGTTTTGTTTTGCTTTGTTTTGTTTTTAAAGCAGCTATAAAACAAGCTAACATCAGGCATTGACAGTAGGGCGAGAGATAGAGAACAGTGTGAACCAGAAAGCACGGCCTTTGGGCAAGATAAGGTTCGTGTGTTTTTCCTTTATTCAACTTTGCACCTTCTAACAACCCAGCCTGAGTCCCTTTGAGTTTGGGTGATCGTCCAATTAAGAAATATTCTGTTTTGTTTTTTGGTTTTTGTTTTTTTTTCTTAGTACTTCCTGAGGACAGAACTTCCAGTAACCACTCAGAGCTGCTCTGGTGCTCCTTCCAATGTTGAGAGGACTTGCTAATTGCCACTTGCATTCAAGCAACGTCTCCTCTGTACACTCAGGACTTCAGAGTAGCCGGTGGCACCAGGGCTTTGAAGGCAGTCACATCTTGTCCATCTTCTGATGCTTCACCAGCTCCGTGACCTCAGACGAGCCATCCAGGCTCTCCAGATGCCGGGTTCCTCTGTTTAAAATGGGCATGCTTTTCTTCTCTGAGGGTTAAACAAGATAAGATATCTAGATTTCACAGTGAAAGGTCTGGCAGGGAACAAGTACAGAATGCACCCACATGTTTTAGCCATTTTCTTCAGGTAAGTGAACAAACAATCAGAGAGATAAATTGACTTGCCTAAGACTGAACACTTAGGGATGACTAGCACCAAACTCTGGGTGCTTCATCTAAGCATGTTTCTCTCTCGACCACAGTGATTCACTCTAAAGCAAAAGGTTTAACAAACCCCATTTTACCCTATGAGAGAGGGTATCATGTACAGACAGAGGAAGGTCAGTTCCTGGGAGTGTGGGATTACTTTGAGCATTGATATAAAAGCTCTTATACAAGAATTTCTTAAGGGCATACTTGTTTTCCATTAAGCATTTTTCTTTGCTGTTGCTGCTGAGCAAAATGAGGGAGAAAAACCCTTCTCTGTACTTTTTTTTTTAAAGCAAAAAACAAATGGAAGTTTCATGAAATTGTGTGGGCGCTCTTGACTTATCTTTATCCATCACCCTGAAATGTACCCATATGGAAGATAAATAGTGTTATTACATTCTGTGCTTAGTACTTAGTTCCCCAAAACGCTGACAGGTCACTAATACCAGTAAAATATATGGAACTTAATTATAACTGAAGCCCACAAAAGTCAGCCAGGAGATTGCAATCAGTGAGATTCACTGAGTGAACACTTTGTTCTCTGCTATGAGGAGTGCACACACTTCTCAACTCTCCCACCACCTGCATCTCCCTCCCTCCTGCCTTGCCTTCGTAACTCCTAAGCACAACTCCAGTGCTATGAACCCATGTGCTACAGTCCTGAGGAGAAGGGAAATACATTTTAATGAGCTCATTCATAGGCGCAACCAACCGCAGTTAGCCAGGTGTTCTCTCTGTAGTGTGAATTCTGAGGCCCTTCTCTCTTTGCCTTTTCCCAAGAAGAATATCCCTCAGGTCCTAAGCACAGATGTATCTTTCACTGAGACAGGATTAGCTGCAAGGACACCAGAAGGTCAGGCAGATACAGAGTGGTACTATAGCCATGAAGATTATGTAAGGGCTTTCAAGAGTCATCTTTCGTGGGGGAGGGGGGAAGCACAAGATTATGTATCTGAAGATACAGCATAAGTCAACCCTGAATGAATGAAAAGTATGGGCCAGAGGAGTGTGAATGGATACAGCTGTTTGGGCTTCTGCTACCTGCTCTTTGGTTGGCTGAAGAAGAAAAGCAGTTCATTCATTCATTCACTCAAAACACATTTTGTAACATGTTTAACTCTGTAAAAGATATCGTGTTCCATCTTCCCAATATGTGATCGGGGAACATTAATAATTTAACAAACTCATTGAAAATCTGTGTTTGTAGTTCTAAGAATAACTTTCAAAATGCTAATTACTAGAGCCAGTTTGTAAGACAATGTGCAGAAATTCTGAGAAAAGTTCTGCAGGTTTTCTTTTTCTTTTTCAGGTTAAGTTCTATTAATCTAGCCATGTCTCCAACTAGCAGGCCCTTCTGTCCTAGTGGGTCAGCTGATCTTGGGAGAGACTCACTCTAAATGCAGGCAACACCATTCCTGCGGACTGAATAAACAGGTGAAATGATCTGAACTTAAGTGTGCATCACTCCTTGCTCTTCTTGACTATGAATGCAGTGTCTCAAGACCAGCTGTCTCAAGCTCCTGCTTCTACCAACTTCCCTATCATGAATGAGTATGACCTGCAGTGTAAGCCAAAACAAATACTCCCTTCCTTAAGTCATCTTTGTCAGGTCATTTTATCACAGCCAGGAGGGAAAAAAAACAAAGACGCATCCTTTAATACATGTATGCCTGAAGCCAAGGAGGTATGAAAACAGCATTATCGTTTAATCTTGTGATTAAAAATTGACAAAAAAATCAGCAAATAAAAGGGAAAGATGGAATGAACACATAAAGATCATTAAACCATGTAGAATCTATGAGAAAAAATAAACAGAGTATGGATAAGGAATATACTCAAAGCCAGTGACTGCTTCATTTACATATGAAATTATGACAAAATTACCACCAGAAAAAAAAAACTGTTAGTCTGAAAATAACCCCATGTAACTGTGAGCACTAGTTTATATTCTTACATAAATTAAACATGTGTGAGGTTTAAATTTCAACTATGACAGGAATCATGTTGAATTCTAAAGGCAGAAAAGAAGTAAGGTGGCTCCTGATCCAAGGGTAACACCACTCTTCATGAGAAATGTGATCATCTAAATCAAGAGTCTGAAACTTTAGAAAAGACCCTCAGACCCAGATTTTTTTTATACTCCAAAGACCATTCATGGAGATAAACTAGAACCCCCTGCACAGAGGTAGCCCATGGCAGCTCAGTCTCCAAATGGGCTCCCTAGTAAGGGAAACAGGGGCTGTGTCCAACACGAACTCAGTAGCTGGCTCTTTGATCACCAGCTCTGGGTGAGGGACCAGCCTTGCCAAACCACAGAGGAGGACTATGAAAGATAGTCCTGATGAGACCTGATAGGCTAGGGTTAGATGGAAGGGGAGGAGGCCCTCCTCTATCAGTGGAGAAGGGACATGGGAGGAGATGGAGGGAGGAGGGCAGGATTAGGAGGGCATGAGGGAGGGGCTACAGCTGGGATTAAAAAGTGAATAAACTTTAATAAATAAAAAATTATATTATATCTTTGTCTTAAAGAGAGACTAAATATTTTGAGGTTTAAGGCAAAACCAAATGTTACAGGTACTCACTTAGACTGTTTGAAAATGTAAAAAAATAGTACCTAGACCAGTTGCTCTCAACCTTCCTAATCCTGGAACCCATTAATACAGTTCCTCATGCTGTGGTGACCCTCAACCATAAAATTATTGCCGTTGCTACTTCGTAACTGTAATTTTGCTGCTGTTGTGAACTATAATGTAAATATATGATATGCAGGATACCTGATATGAGCCCCCTGAGAAAGGGTGATTCAACTCCCAAAGGGTGACCCACAGGTTGAGAACCACTGGTCTGAAGATAAGGTTCAGTGGTTGAAAACAGATACTGATTTTCCAGAGGATCTAAAGTTTATTCCCAGAACCCTCATCAGGCATCTCACAACACCTATAATTGCTGCTCCAGGGAAATTAGGCATCTCTGGCCTCTGCTGGTACCTACACTTAAATATACATACCTACATACAGACACCACACACATAATTAAAAATAACGTTTATGTGAAAGAGTGCCTTTCTCATAGGCCATAAAATATTTTATGGACCAACTGCTACATGTTGAAATATTTTACCGTACTGTGTTAAATATGGTATTAAAATTAATATTATCTGTCCTCTGAGAAGCTCCACCTAGAAGGAGATTAAAACAGATGCAGAGACCTACAGCCAAACATTAGCCGGAGTACATGGAGTCTTGTAGAAGAGTTGGGGGAAAGATAGAAGGACCCAGAGAAGACAAGAACTCCACAAGAAGATAAACAGAGTCAACTATCCAAGTACTATGGGGACTCACAGACACTGATCCACCAACCAAAGAGCATGCATGGACTGGAGCTAGGTCTCCCACACGTATATAGCTGAAGGACAGCTCAGTCTTCATGAGGGTCCCCTAGCAATTAGAGTGGGATATGTCTCTGACATGGACTCTGTTGCCTGCTTTTGGATAAATTTCCCCTACCTGGGGGGTGAGGAAGCATGTCAGACCTCAGGGGCAGAGCACTTAGTCCTGATGGACTTGATGTACTGTGGGCAGGTTGGGGATAGCAAGCTAGGGGGTTCCCCTTTTCTGAGGAAAAGAGGGTATGCAGGTGGGACCAAGTGAGGAGAAAGGTGTCTGCAATAAGAAAGTAAAGTGAATAAATAAGTAATTTTTAAATTAATGTTATTTATTTCTTCCTGTTATGGTACAGTATTGCTATCTATACTATGACTTTAAAATACTGTAAATAACCAGCCTGGTCTGCAAAGTAAGTTACAGGGTAGCTAGGACTACACAGAGAAGCACACACTGTCTTGAAAAATCCAACAAAAATCATATAAATGATTTCTTTCAATGCTTCTTTTTAGAATCATTGGTGTAAATTACTTGTTGGAAAGAAGAGCATGGTCCAACAATTAGTCTATCAAACTAAATAAAAATTACAAGCCAGGCTCTTCTGCATCTTCACCTCTAACTCAGAATCTATGCAGCAAGGTCTTCACAGCCAATCAGATTTCCCTTTCTCTCCCTCGCTTAGTTACTCTCCTATCCTATTGAACTATTTTCTTCCCAAATATTTCTCAAATCAGTATACATGTATCCTCACTTCTTCCCTGACCCAATATCAGTTCTACAGAAGCAAGACCTATCTACTATCCTCATGATAGACGCCTGTCTGGTCATTTGTTGGTCTAAAGCTGTGGCAAGTGTATAAAGCAAGAGCTCTGTTCTTATAAAAAAAAAACATACAGAAATGAAATTTCTGAGAAGACTAAAAGAAAAACCAACTTGATCACGATGGAAATCGTATGCTCCAATTATTTGGCAACTTTAAAGGTGAACACTGACTTCAGTTACTATATTATTTAATAATAGCAATACCAAGAGTATAAATACTAGCTACTTTTCTGGATTTGTGCATGTCACAGCTCTGAGTAATATAGTTTTTTAATCACTGTACTACATATGGCAGCTCAATGCGGTGGCTGAATGAGAATGACCCTCAGAAGCTCATATATTTGAACACTTTGGTCCCAAGTTGGTAGAACTGTTTGGGAAGGATGAGAGAGTATGACCTTTTTGGATAAGGTGTATCACTGGTAGTGGGCTTTGAAGTTTCAAAAGACTCTCACCATTCCCAATGCCAACCCCTCCTCATTACCAATCAGGATGTGAGCTCTCAGCTGGGATTTTGCTTCACCATCATGGACTCTAATGCTCTGAAACCTAATTAAAGGCTTTCTTTTGAGTTGACTTGATCGTTCTGTTTTATCACAGCAATAAAAACCTTAACTACTACAGTGTCCTTCCCTGATTTTATTAACTTTATCCTACTGAGAGCATGCTGAAAGACCATTACATAACATGGATCAGAGACATCGATCTTTAAAAATCTCCTTTAAAAGTAGATGGAAGTATTATTGCAACACTGAGCTGCAATGCTAAAGAATACGCAGAGAGGCATAGCTGCTTTTCATTCTGTCTTAACCAACTACTCTCCCAACAGGGAGGAAATAAGGCAAGTGTTCTTCTGCTCAGTGCCAGGCATATTTGTACATTTTAATCTTGCCCTCTAAATACTCATCACAACAATCTCTCATTGTCTTTAAACTTGCTACATCAGTGTTTGTGAAACCCATGCTTGCTACAGCCATTCTCAGCTAAAACGATGACGATCTTAGTGTTCAGTGGACAGAACAGGCACCCCAAAGTGAACACAAACTAGCAGCTGTTGGGAAGCATTGCAGCAGAGGAAAGAGGACCCTTGAGGGCTAGAATCCATAGCCTAATACCATTTCCTAGCCTCCCCAGAAAAAAAAAAGAATGAAACTTAAAATCCCCTTGATTAAAAGACACCTCCAGATGTTGGTGCTCCCTTACTTGGTAAGGATTTATTTCTGTGGTTTTATGTTGCTTTTCCTGATACTGGGAATTGAACCCTCTATTATCCCATTGTTACTTATCCCATTGTTGTGACAAAAGGAAAGCAACTTATGAATGAGAGGGTTTCATTTGGCTCACCGTCTAAGGTATAGTCCAGCATGTGGTAAGAGCCTCTAGCTGAAGTAGCAGGAGAGTGAGACAGCTGATCACATTACATTCACAACCAGGAAGCAGAGAGAGATGAGTAGTGGTACCCAACTCATTTTCTCCTTCTTTAATTCAGTATGGGATCTTCACCCAAGCAAGTCCCACACTCAGGGTGGAGCTCCTGTCCTTAGTTAAACCTCACACTAGGAATTCCCTGGCAGATGTACCCAGAGGTATCTTGGATGACTCTCCTGGATGAAAGTTGATAGTGAAGATGAAGCATCACAGACATCATTATACTAAATACCCAAAGTTCTAAAGCATTAGTGAGGTAGTCATACATCAGGTGTTTACATGGCTGTAATGCTATTCATTTTTAAATCTATATTCTCATACATAATTGTTTTACTTTAAGTTTCCAAAAGACCAACGGGACAATTCTATATTTTTTCCTTATAGAGTCAATGTATTTATATGCCTAGGTTGTCTTTAAACAGTTAAATCACGACACAGTAGTGAGAAGAAGCAAGGTATAGAATCTCCCAGCTGAGATGTCCATCACTCTTCTCCTTTGGCCAAACCAATAAGGATTTCCTCAAGGCTTTTTAGGTTAATTCTTCTTAAAGGCATCATTGCCTCATTGCCATTACTTTCCACCATTCTTTAAAAGCTAAGAAGGAATAGTCAGGAAAAAATATCTAATATAATTACAAAGTTGTTTCTTAAAGGCTGAGCTATTAATATGCACATTATTCGTTATCAGGATTCAGCAACCTTTACAGAATTATTATTAGCTTCTTTGTGATCAAGTTCCCTGGGCCCATGTAAAACAATCATTCACCAAAGTTCACAAGGAGGTAAATGAAAACATATGGATAGTCTGTATTATCCCTTATTCCAAACACTCTTAGGTTGAATATTCTATAGCTTTAAGGCCCAAGAGGTTCATTAATTTAAGTGATAACAATTTATGCTTCCATCTGCTATCATTGAAAAATGACTAGTAATGATTAGTTAATTCTCACAGACTTACAAGAGAATTTGCTCTGTTAACGTGTTTAGAAAAAACTGAAATCATTAGCTTTAAAAGAGACATAAAATTGGAAATAAAGTGAAAAAAAGAAAAGAATTGATGCTTACTTTTTCAAAAATGCTCATGTCCCCAAGTTTCTTGTCTCTTGGTCAGTTATTAATTCCCCTCATCATCTCTAACAATATTTTCTATTGTCTTTCTAAAGTCTACCTTCCATTCTGAGTACATCCTGGGTTTTGATTTTCAAGCTATAAAATGCTACATTATATCTCAAGTCCTTGCATATGTATTTTCTCTTGACTTAAATTTACAGCAAAACCAAGTTACAGTCTTAAAGTGCTCAGATCAGGGGCTGGAGAAATGTCTGCTCTTCCAAAAGACTTGGGTTCAATTCCCAGCACCCACATGACAGCTCACAACTGTTTATAACTCCTATTCCAGGGGACCTAACCCTCACATACATGCAGACAAAACACCAATGTACATAAGAATTTTTTTAAACCCAAAAAAGTGTTCATATTACTTAGAACACTTGTTATAAAATTCCTTATCAGTACTTGATTCCTATGTTTTTATTACTGGATATGTTTTGGTTTTTTGTTTTGTTTTGTTTTGTTTTCCTTTTCAGGTGTGAGAATGCAAAGGAATCAGGCAAGAGACACAGAGATAAGATAGAGGAAGTGGGCTCTATAGAGAAAGTAGAATTATAGCAGACACAAATCCCAAGACAATAAATAAATAATCACGTTTGTCCTTCTGCCCCAATGGCCCATCTATCTTATAACTTTCTTAGTGTTTCGTCCTTTGACTGAAGGAATCCTAAGCTGTTTTGCTAACATTTATCACATTGAATTTTAAAAATAGAACCAAGGTCTCTATTTCTCTTGATCTAGGATGTGATAAGTTTCTAAACAGTTACAGAAAAATTAACAGTGGCAGAGAATCAGACGAAGTGCTGACAAGCAGAAGCACCAAGACCTGCCTGTTGCTCTTTCATTATACCTGATCCCATCAGAGCAGGATGGTAACGTTGGGGATGAGCTACTACTTCTTGTTCTCATTAACCAGGTTCTTTTTCTGTCTCATGTGTTGTTATCATTGATTGTAATTAAAACGCTATTTATGGAGTTAATACAAAGTACAAGCTCTAGAAAATCAAAAGGTTGTAAGAAGTAAAGAGCTGCTGTTTTCAGAGGCTTATGAAAAGGTTGTCAGTATTCATTGCTTTTTCATCACTGTTTCCAAGACACCTGAGAGAACAATGTAAAAACAGGAATGATTTATTTGGGTTCAGGATTTCAGAAGTTTCCAGCTGAAGGTGGCTTTCCATGTTGGGTGGTACTGTTTGTGAGATAGGGTATTATGGCTGCAGGAATGTGGTAGGAGAGAGTATGTTTAGCCCATGGTGGAAAGGATTCAGAGAGAGATGAGGGGAATAGAGTGCATATATACCCTTCAAAACCAGATTCCCAGTCCTCTGGTTCTTCCAACAAGGTCTCACTTCTCAAAATCCCAAGATGCCACCACCGCCTGGTGACCGAGCATTATCAGCCTATGAGAGACATTTCCTATCCAAATGAAACAAAAATCAAATTGGGAAGATTAATTTGTAAAGCGATGCAGTTAGTTAAAGTTAAAATAACATCACATAGAGGCAGAGTGATGGTTTAGTGGGTAGTACTTACTTCATATCAGTAGGATCTAAGTTCAGATACCTGCTACCCATTAAGGAATGTAATACACTGCATGTAACTACAACCTAAGTTCTAGAGGGTCAGAGACAGGCCAGTCCTGAAGACTCACTGTTTGTCCAGCCAGCCTTGATGAAATGGCAATCCCCAAGTTCATTAAGCTGAAGGACAATACAGGAAGATATCTGACATTGACCTCTGTGTGAGTGCATGGATGAATATGCCCCACACTCATGCACACACACATTTATCATACATACACTCATGCAAAATCCAACCCAATATGACTTACAAAAACTACAGAAAATATACATCAAAATAATTGAAAACTTTGTAGAGAGTACTCTTTTTAACTTTGTGTCTATTTTTAATTTTCTCATACATACCTTTCAAATAAAAAAGAACAAGAAAACATGTTAAATTCAAACAAGCTGTCTGTACATGAGCATTTAAAGCTCAGAGGAGATAGGGAGTTGCTGATTGTCCTGATTCTCCTCCAAGGAAGCTCAGTGTGTATAATTTCTGTCCCCAGGGAACCAAAATCAAGAGTTTACCATGTCATAAAGAGTAAAACTTAGCCTTATGGAACAAGATTGAACAAAGAAACTTCCTGCCTTAACTAATTAATTTCTGAATACATTAGACACTGGCTTCTGAAATAACTTAATCGTTAACACTTTCATAAATATGTATAAACTAGCAGCTTCCAAGATGTTTACCAAATAGTAGTCTTACTTATGTCTTATTGAGTAATTGAAATGCATTCATCAGTTGATGATTATTAACATGCAATAATGTTCCAGAAGGCTTCTTTAAAATTTAGAGGGTATTGAATATTTTGCTTTCCCGAAGTTCATCCAAGGTTCCATTTTGTTCCCTAACAAATTTGCATAGTCACTTTTTGGCAGGGTCCAAAGTTTTGCATAGTCCACCACAAACTCATAACCCATGCAGCTAAAATTCTGAGAGGGACACAGAGTACCTCTGGGTGTCAGCTCCCAGTCTTCTTGCTATCATAAACTTACAAGGTCAAGCAAGAACATGCTGAATTGGGCATCGCTATGGCTTCCCTAGTTTACTTTATGAGATAACACAGGGAGCAGACTGTGACAAGGAGCTTCTCACCAATTGGGCAAAACAAAAAGGTTCTCGTTTAGGGAAGAGAACAAAATTTAAAAATAAGTAAATAAATAAATCACCAGTCACAGTTCTTCATTATAAGTGACAGAAATACAATTAAAACCTGTTCCTGCTGCAGCAGTGGTGGCTTAGGGCTTGTGGGAGAGGCCAACCAGTGACTGGTCTAGCTTGAGACCCAGGCTGTGGGTAGGAAGCCCATGTCCAACACTGCCTGGGTGGCCAGAGCCTGGCTGCTGAATGGCTCAGAGACCTAGGATAGAACCAAACACAACTGATAAAAAAAAATACAGTCAATGAAATGGTTTCTAATGATATTCTGCTATACTCATAGATTGGTGCCTAGCCCAATCCTCATCAGAGAGGCTTTCTCCAACAGCTAATAGGAACAGATGCAGAGACCAATACCTAAACATCAGGCAGACCTTGGGGAGCCTTGTGGAAGAAGGGCAGGGAGGAGTGTAGGAGCTGGGGGAGTTGAGGACAACAAGAGAACATGGTCCACAGAGTCAACTAAGTACAACTTATAGGGGCTCTCAGAGACTGAAGTAACAATCATCAGGCCTGTATAGGTCTGACCAAGGTCCTCTGTATACATGTTTAGCTTTGTCTTCTTTTGGAACTCCTAACAGTGAGAAATGGGGCTACCTCTGACTCTTTTGTCTGTTCTTGGGAGCCTTTTCCCCTTCTTCTAGTGGGTTGCCTCATCCAGCCTTGTTATGAGAGTTTGTGCCTGATCTTATTGTGTCTTGTTATGCTGATTTCAGTATGTACCACTGGAAAGACAACTACTTTCTGAAGGGAAACAGAGGAGAGGATCTGAGAGAGAGGAAAGGTGGGGGGGCATGGACTGCAAAGAGTGGGGGAGGGGAGGCTGTGATTGGGATGTATTGTTTGAGAGAAGGAGAATATATAAATAAATAAGTTGTTTAAGGGTTGGCAAGATGACTAGGTAGGGAAAGGCACTTGTCACCAAGCTTGGTAACCTTAGTTTAATTGCCCAGAATTCATATGGTAGAATAAAAAACTGCATTCCCAAATTTACTTGCTGACCATCACATTTAGGGTAGCATGTATGTATGTACACACACACACACAAATAAAATTAATTTGATAAATAAATAAGTAAATGTTAAACAACTTTAAATAACAAAACCTGTTTAATCAAGAAAAGAATTGATTCACTTCTCTTTTCTGCTAAATCTAGGGGGAAACCTGGATTCAGGGTCTCTGAGTGATAAAGTATTTTTTTTCTCTTCGCTTCCTGTTTCTGTAAAAATTTGTCTATATGAATTGGCTTCATTCTCCTGGATTGCATAGGCTGAGGTTGAAATCGATAAGAGCTGAGTACAGAAGAGAATTGTGAGTTGTACCACATCCAGGTATTAGAAATTGAATAGGCATTTAGAAATAGCGTATAAACTCAGAAAAAAAGTTATCAAGTAATAATTTTCACAAACTACCTTGAGACACTTTTTGAGCTTCACCTACAGGGTAGGCACTTTAATAAATAGTAAAATTCATAGAAGCATCAAAATCCAGAAGCAATCTCAGATTTAAATAATAGACAAATTCCTACATCCACAAAAACATGGGCCCTCCAGATTTCCACCCTAATCAATATGGTTCTCAAGCTGTACATTGTAGAAGCTTGCCAGAGCGTTAACTGCTCTAAACTCATAACTATCCTCTCCATTATGCTTTTTTGCTCAAAGTTATGTCTCATGTAGGAAGTTTGCATGTTCTAAATCTCTGCCTCAATGTGGAAGACTACAAGGAATTTATCGTGGGAACTACTGTGCTCTCTGTTTAGCTGCTCTCAGATTCAACTTCTCCCCATGCCTGCTCCTACTTGGCCTACTTTTTACATGCATCACAGTCCTGTGGGCTCCCCAACAGAACTCATGTTTCCAGGGACTCAATGGAGAAAGGCCCAACGCCTATGCTCTTAACCTTCCTCACCCACCACCCCATTCAAATCAAGTCTATGCGCTTTGCATACTTCACTCCATGAAAAACATTGTAATTGTAGAGTTTAAAAAATGAATTTTAAAATGTTGTAAAATAAATCATGAAGTTTATAAAATGAACAATTTCCAAATAGGGGACCAAACTAAGTGCTTGCATGACATCTTCAGAAAGGTAGCATAATTTTGTGTGAATTGTGGACCCAGTCAACAATTTTTCAAGGTAAATATTTTATGTTATCTATTAGAAAGCTGAACAGAAGAACATTTTCGTATCATTTTACTCTCTTCTGTCCCTCTGGTAAATGAAACTGTTTGATAAACAGCTTACATTTAACAGCTTCTCATTTACGAAATCCCTCCCCCCAACCCAGATCCCCAGACACCAGAATTTTTTTTAGATACAAATTGTTTCCTTAAGTAGCAAATCTGGAACTCTGAGCTCTAAGGGAACCAAAAATTTGTTGCTATTCCCTCAGTTCCCATGGCATGAGGAGCTCCCTAGGCACAATTATCAGCCCCTAATCAGTACATGGGCTACAACAGAATCACACAAGAAACAAAAGGCATTCTGTGTGCAGCTCCTCTGAAGGGCAGCTCAAATTCATCTGGTTCTTTTCAGAATTTTCAAATAATAAGCACTTTTTTCTTCATCTCTCTTAATATTCATCAGTAGCAAATGCTGATCTCCCTGTCACGTTTCCTAGAATTCTAAACAAAGAAGTTGTTTTTTTAAAGCGAACAAACAAACAAAAGGCCTCACCCAGTGCTCTTTCAAGCATTTCCCCTCATTGACTTCAGAGTATTCACAATCCCACCTTTAGAGACACTGAAGTCAGGCAGAGGGATCTGAGGGACAAGAAACCTTGGAGCCTTCTAAATTCTTGAGAGTTCAAGGTGGCTCTGGTTGGGGCAGAGGAGAGTGGGAGGCAACAAGGTAGAACTGTTCCAGTTTGATTATACTATCTCAGATGAACACCTTTAGAGGTAAGAAAACTGAGTTTTAGGAAACAAGGTAAATTAGTCAATAAGTTGTAACCAGAGCAGGGCACAGGACTTCCAGATGTAGGCCTGACTAACCTAAAAGCCCTACACCTTGGCAACCCAGGATTCCTGAGGGAACGATCACATTACCCAAAACAGCAGCAAAACAACATAACAAATATTTACCATTAGGTTAAATGTCCTTGAAGAAAGATTGGGGGCTAACGGTTATGTAAAGCAAGGTATGAAGCAGAGAGAGCCTTGAGGTAAACAGCTTCTTCTGAAAAACATACAGTTCTTATGAAAGGCCGCCTCCCTTGTAAACAGTGCCGGGTGCACCTGTAACTTCATCGACCCTCTGATGCCCGCATCAGCCCCCCAAAGATTGTACTCTCCACCATCTATCCCCTGCTGGTTCATGTCTTCACAGAGCAATTCTGCTTCCCCAGACATAACTAGGGTACTCTAGCCTGTGGAGATGGGTACAGAGAAGTGACGTGAAGGCATCAGACATAAGCGGTTTTACACGAAGAGCTGTCCATAAGGCCCTTTCCAAGAAAAATAGCATTTTTCCTTGGGATCTCTGCTGCTGAGGTCACACGCAGCTCCTCCCCCTATATGAGCAGTAGCGCCCACATGTTTTCAGTTGAAAAAGTTTCCCTGGGACGCACAAAAATATTGACGGAATCAACTTTTGCCCTCTAGCAGTAATATGCCCCCTTTGACAAGAAGGGCAGTGAGGAGCAAAGTTCATTCACTTTCACAATATTTACATAAAGACTTTCTTTGCTAACCACAGATTTAGTTCTGGCCTGCTCTACTCACCATAGAAGGTCGAACCGAACTGTGATGCTTTGAGGAGGTAACATGGGTAAGATGAAGGCTCGAAACCGGTGGCTGCCGACGGTGGAAGAGCCAGCTTTCTCTAGGAACAAGCCCCTGGTAGCCTACTCACCACCAAGTAGTCAGCCCTAAACGTGTGCATCGAGCAACTGGCTGGACTCTCAGACACTTCTTTCTGTTGAGAGAGAGAGAGTCAAAACAAGCATCCAAGTGCCTCCACAACCTATTATGTGGCAAATAACAACCTAACTGGAAAACAAACTTTAACCATGAATTTCTCTTCTAGTTGTAACAGCGTAAGTGAGATACTTATTCGTCTGTAGATAAGTTTTTCTGATCAACACATCACCTCCAAGATGGTGAGATAATACAGACTTGAGAGTTCTGACTATAACACATCCATCTACACATTTAGCTGTGTGATATTAGGTATCATCACTAAGCTTCAGGATTCCCATATCGAAACCAGAAATCCCCATTGCTAGCTCCAGCAGACACTGTAGAATGGTGACTTGGAAACCATTCTTTGTCTATACTACTTTCAAACCATCCGTGTATGTGTGTGTGCGCCACACAGTAGATAGCTGGACCATGCCAGACACCGGTGTCCCCAGATTCTCTTATAAGAAGAGAAATACGGCTCTTCCATGACTGCCATAGAAGTTACCGTTTTCCATTTTTCTGCTTTGAGAGAGCGTTGAAGTACAGTCACTGCAGTCTTCTCGCAACCATGAAACAATAAAACCACAGGAGTCTAGTGAAATAGATCAGAAACCTGGATCAAACCAACCTTCTAAACCTGCTGTGTGACCACCTTCCCCGGGCGCTCCTATTACATGGGAAAACCTCCACTATGGTTTACTACAGTTGCCAAGTTTATGATACAATCATCCTAGCTTGTATATTATCCCACTGTGATAAAACATCATGACCAAAAGCAACTGGAGAGTAAAGGGTTGATTCTCATTTAGTTATACAGTCTCAAGTTTCACTGTTTCTCTGAGACAAGTCAGTCCAGAAACTAAAAGCAGGAACATGGAGACAGGAGCTGATCCAAAAGCCATGGAAGAATGCTGCTTTCTGGCTTCCTAAGCCCGTTTTCTACCCTGTCCCTGGGTGGCATGACCAACTATGGGCTGGGACCTCCAACATCAATCATTAATTAAGAAAAGGTTCAATAGACTTGCCTACAGGCCAATCTCGTGGAGGCATTTTCTCAAGTGAGCTTCCTCTTCTCAGAAAGCTCTAGCTGTGTCAAGTTGACAAAAAACAACCAGGACAATGTCTGAATGCTAAATATATGACCCTAAGTGAAGAAAGGCACAAAGTTGTAAATACAGGAAATCTCAAGAGACAGAAGACAGATTAGTTGTGCCTGAGTTTGGGGTAGAAGTGAGAGGAAGAACTGAGAAGTAACATCTAATGGACAAGACTGATATTAGGGATGATAAGCACTATAGAATTCACTGTGGAAATTATTACAAAACTCTGAATATAGTAAAAAGCCACTGACTTTTAGTGAATTGATTGTGTAATCTGAATCTGTGTACAGTTATATTTCAATCAACTTTTTTATTAATTTTTAAATGTCTTTTTAAAATTTATTTATTGTTTTATTAATTACAGTTTATTCACTTTGTCTCCAAGCTGTAGCCTCCTCCCTAGCCCCCTCAATCTCACCCTCCCTCCCTCATCTCCTTCTTTTTTAAGATAATGGTGGCAAAGAAAATGATACGAAGCCAGGTGCAGTGGTGCACACCTGAATCCCAGCACTCCAGAGGGGAGGCAGAAGCAGGCAGATCTTTGTAAAGCTGGCCTGGTCTACAAAGCGAGTAGAGGACAGACAAGGCTACACAGAGAAACACTATATTGAAACCCCTCCCAAAAAGAAGGAAGGATGGAAGGAAGGAAGAAAGAAAGAATAGATAAGAATACCAGTGTCAGTAGATTGAAAGATAACATTAGAGAAAGGATGAAGCTTTAAATATTTCTATAGAAATATCCCTTTAAAGAGCCAATCCATTAAAATCAAATGTACAATAAAGAATATCACAGTATTTGCTCAGAAGGGGAAAAAAACATATGGCCAAAAAGAAAAGGAAAGAATTAAGACTTGTCACGTTCTTTATTTTAATTAGTGAAGCGATCCGTACCTCCAGTTTAGTAAGTTCAAGAGAAAGCTTCTTCATTTGCATATTATTTGGCTTCTGTTTAAAGATAACATCCCCGTCCAACCTTCTGAAGGTTGAGTGATTAACTATTCACCAGGAAATGTCAGCACGTTTTGAAACCCATTTGATTTCAGAGCCTCTTCCCTGGTACCAGCTCCCTTAGGTAAGAAGGAAGATTCGGTTCCCATTGATTGGGGGCATGTTCATGGATGATGTCAAAGGCTCTTTCATTTCAAGATTCACATCAAAGGACTCAGGAACTCCCAAGAGCAATCACTTCCTGGTATACGTCGTGCTCAGCTTTGCCATTTCCCAGGACTTTCTTCAAAGACCAGACATTATGACAGAACTATTTTTGAAGGCCTGAAAAAGGTCCAGTCAAATGTGTTTCAAGCCCCTCATCTGCCTAGGTTTATTCTGTAATACCTCTGTGACATTTTGGCTAGCATGTCCTTTATTTCTATTAGGATTTTGCAGATGAAATCTCTTGGAACAGGAAAATTAGATGCACACAGATTGAAGAGTCAGTTGAAAGGGCTGTTGAAGTCATTGCTATCCCCTTGAACTTTAAACAGCTGTACCTAGGAGTAGATGCACAGGGTTCTTACAATGAGATTCTGCTGAGATTTTTCCAGAGTTTAGATATTGGTTTTCAATATTGCCTACCATGTCACTGGCTGCTAGAAGGAAAGCTGCCATCTCTTAAACCAGGCCTGTGTGGTCAAATGGGTCTTGCTTCTTACGACACAATATTCTAGAAGCATTATTCCAAGGATACAGAATTTAAAAGAAAAAGCAGTTGTAAGGCTCATGTGCAAAGGCAAAGACACCCAAATCTTTCCGTCAAGCACACATGACAGAGTCACTAATTGAATGTTTCGCCCCACCAATGGGAACAAGTGAAGAGGAAAATCTATTTGCCATGATTGCTTATACTATTAGGATTCTAATGAGGCTGTGAAATGTAAAGTTCTGATGCCTTTACTTATTAAAATCACACTCATCATGAAGGTACAGATTAAATGTCATCCTTTCCATGACACCCTCTCTGTGCCCAAGCTCCATACCCCTACAGAAACTAAAGGACTAGTTGGTAGACTTTATGTCAGTATCCTACTGGCTCTTCCACTGCTTCCAAAATGATTTTATCAACTCATTTTGCCTTTAAGTTTTTAATAAGAGCAATTACTTAGAACCAATACCTTTTCACATGCAAAGTTTTAATTGATTGCAATATTTCTGATCCTCCCAGGTAGCCATTATTATTGTCCACTACAATGTTGAAGAAAGACTGCTTCAATAGCATATGTAGAGTAATACATTCAGTGGTCTGATCTCCACACTTCAACAAGCATGTGTTTAATATTTTTTGATTATTTTACCATTCTAACCCCATCTACCACTAAATAGGTACTCCATAAAATACTGGTTCCTATGGAAAATGCATTAGCAATACCAGTTGCTCACTGAATAACCACACAGGCTCTAGTGAGGAAATTCAAAGTCCATGTGAAGCACTGTGGGCTGCAACCATCTGTGCTTTGCTTTCTAACAAAGATTCTGGGCCTTGGGTGTTACACTCGATGAAGACTGAAAAGCACAGCTGTAAGAAAAAGAGAAGGAAGTCTAGCTTGCCCAAGTGTGGCAAACATGGCTCTGGCAGGTCTTGTCCTTCTCACCCATTTCCTCTGCTTTGCTAAAAAAAAAAAAAAAAACAACAAAACAACAAAAAAACCACCTTGGATTATATTTCTAAAGCTAGCCATCAAGGTCTATTCCCTTATTTGACCACCTCCTCCATGAGGCTGAGTGCCAAGGTTCAGCTATTAAACTATTAAAGTCCAGCAATCAAAAACCCTCGTTGCCTGCCCTAATTAACATTCCCAATCAAAATTAAACCCCTCATCCTAACACAGGATTTCCCCTTCTACGTTTATAAGCTGCTATTTGCTGGTGGACCACGTCAGTTTTCTCTCTGTTTAGAGGCAGCCATTTGTTCCCCAGGGACAAATATCCCTTACCCCTCTCCTTTTTTCTTCTCCCCCTTCTTCCTAATCTTGTATCTTCTGTCTTTGTCTCTTATTCTCTGCCCTTTGTCTCTCTAGAGCAAATAAATATTTGTGCTGAGAACTTGGTGTGTCTTAAGTCAACTTTGAGGTCCCTACGGAAAGTACCAAAAAGTATAATATCCAATAAGACTATAATTGATTGTCTTTTACCTCCCAAAAAGATTAGAGCATTGATCATAGACATAGAATGTGTTTGACTATCATTTACTGTATTATAGCTAATCTGGGCATCATAATATATTTCAAAATATTATAAGTCATAATTAATGACTGTTAAAAACAATAACCACCTTTTAATAATAACACATTAAAACATCATGGTAACTCACATATTGGTTTTCTGGGTGATTTCTTAAGTTTTAAGTTAGGTTGAGAGAATAATATTTTTAGAAGCATTTTAGAGTCATGCAAGAATTCCAGAGTTTTATGGACTATTTCAGCTCTTTTTAAAGTCCTCAGGGCAAGATTAAAATGACAACTTGAAATGTGCAATTTGTAACAGAGTGAGTCCCAGTGCTGGTAAGAAACTACGTGAGTTAGCAGAGTGGAGTTTATCTCCTTTCTTTCTCTTGCTCTTGGCAATGGTCTAAGAAGTCTAGTTTCTGAAAAAAGCAGCAAATGTGGTCAAATTAAAAATTGACTCTGGTGAAGCTAAATTTTCTCAGGTGACAACTGTTTGCCTTGGATACTAATCCGGGATACTAGATCAATGAAAAAACATTTAGTTAGCAATGTGGTAGGGCTTTAATTGCGTGGAAGAAGTATGGTGTACTGACAAGAGCTCAGACCTTGGGGAAAATTAGACAGGGGTCTGAACTCTATTTTTTAAATGTACACAAGCAGTTATTTAACATGCAACAATGATTTATTGAAAGCTCAACTTATGGTAGGCATTGTTTTAGGCATAGGGTTTTAACACCATTTCTTTATGTCAGGTAATTCTACGAAAGAACTTAAGGAAATGCTCTTAAAACACCTAACAGAGCCCAGAGACACAGTGGGTGGCTCATAAGAATAATGTTATTTTATAGTTTCTGCAGGAAGAGCCTGACAGTTTGTTGTTATTCCTTCTTCATCTCCAATCCAATCCAATATGACTAAAGACCAGTTTAACTATTCCATAAAGATGGTCTTGGCCTTATTTTGAAACTTACATACTCACATAAAAGTAGAAAAGTTGGTTCAGTCACCTAACCATTTTCTTCAGTCACAACTATGGTGAGTGAGCGGCTGTCTGGCATGTTGGAATCACTTGGATGCTTTCAGTTGTACTCAAGATACAAGCTGCTCAAATAGCATGATTTTTAACTAAGCTCTCAGTTCTAAAAAGAGCAAATCTGGCACAAAATCAAGCCAGTGAGAATTCCAGTGTGGATTTCAGACAGCCCTAAAGGAACCACCCCTATCAGAGAAGCTATTGGCAGTTTACGGCTGCGGGGTAGGATATTTCCATTCAGAGATGTGACCACTTCTAGGTTGCTCATGCCCGGGTGGGGACCACACCCACATGCATGTGGGCAGTACTACTTGGATTCAGTCAGCTATCAGTAACAAGAAAAAATATTTTTAATATTTTTATTAATTATTATTTATTACAATTTATTCACTTTGTATCCCAGCTGTGGTCCCCTCCCTTGTCTCCCCCCAATCCTACCCTCCCTCCCTCTTCTCCCCCTGTGCCCCTCCCCTAGCCCACTAAAAGGGAAAGACCTCCTCCCCTTCTGTCTGACCCTAGCCTATCAGGTCTCATCAGGACTGGCTGTACTGTCTTCCTCTGTGGCCTGGCAAGGCTGCACCATGGCCCCCTGGGGAGAGGTGATCAGAGAGCCTGCCACTGAGTTCATGCCAGAGACAGCCTCTGCTCCCCTTGCTATAGAACAACAAAGAATTTTTTTTTAATTTTTAAGAGTCATTGTAAGAAACTGGGATGCAAAGGCACTAGGTGGTATTAGAATGAGGTAGTGGTAGATGGATATGATAATATTTATAGAACTTTCAAAGACAAGATTTATATTATTTGTAAAACAGTAATTTCAATAAGCCTGATCTGACCCATCAAGGTAAAAACTCTCAGTAAGTGTAATCTGCTAAGCCCTTTACACAGGACTTGACTACATGAGCCAACCCTGTTCCAGACCACTGACTGAGGCCCTTTGTTGGCTTCCATCATCACTGTTCACAACCTCATCATTCCCCTTCCACTATTTCTTGTGAAAACTTTAAAAATCAAAACTCAGGGCCAGCACTAAGGAACTCTGAGTCATACATAGCATTTGCAAAAGACCAACCACTCCAGACAGCTTGAAAGGAAAGGTAAGCGTTTGGTTTTCGTAGCAGCTAATACAATATTTTATAATGAGTTGTTTTTTATACCTAACCATGAGCATGAGAGATCTTTCCATCTTCTGATAACTTCTTCTATTTCTTTCTTCAGAGACTTGAAGTTTTTTTTCATACAAGTCTTTGACTTGCTTGGTTAGCAACTCTGCCTTTTCTTATTATGCCATTGTTATTATCCAATATTGAGAGAATAGTATTTTTTCCTAAAGTGTGAAAATGCGTAAGTAAAAAAGGTAAAAGATATCTGAACTCAGATGGGGAAAAGGCACCTTAAAACCCTGAAGTTGGTAAATAAATAAACTGTGAAAGTGAAATAAAAGCTTCAAGCCAAAGGCAAAGACAGTTTAAAATTGTAAAGATGAATAGTTTGAGTTTGCTAGAGGGGATGATGAATACCAATGAAACAAGGCCTTCTAGACTCAGCAGGACCTGGGTAAGTATGAACTCACATGGACTATGGCAGCACACACAGAGTCTGCCCAGGTCTGAGCCTGATGCAGTCCCAGTGCTGGGATGGAAAGAGGGCACAGCCCCATCCCCAACCTGGAAGCTACTTCCTATTGATCACAAATAAAAATTAGTTATTCTAACTATTTATTCTCCACTGGAGTCTCTCTGGTTATACAAACCATACTTTAAGGGCAG
This sequence comes from Pachyuromys duprasi, assembly GCA_028658305.1. NCBI lineage: Eukaryota > Metazoa > Chordata > Mammalia > Rodentia > Muridae > Pachyuromys > Pachyuromys duprasi. The sequence goes on from CM053752.1 coordinate 45,450,713, forward strand.
GCTCCATGCCCATCAGTAAATGCCAAAGCAAAACAAAATCAATGGCATTTTAGAGGGTGTTTGTCTCAAATGGCTTTATCAGGGCTTTTGTTTGTTTGTTTACTTTTGTTCTGCTTCATAACCTCTTTCCTTTAAATGTGAAATTTCAATTTATCTCTGAATTTCCAAAATACAATTTTGATAGGTACTGTGTCAATATAAAACATCAAAAAATCTATGATGTAGAGTGGGACATTTGTTGTATAACAAATGAACGTATCTTTGTTTAGCAAATCCATTTAATCAGCAATTTAATGCATCTGAAGTACATCTATGTCACAGAACAGCTTTGTGACTGTTTCTCCTATCTCTGATTTTCTTAAAGTCTATACATTGATAATGCCAGGTTTTTGTTTGTTTGGCTGGTTGGTTTTTGTTTGAGTTGGGTCTGTTTTTCCAGGCTAGGTTTCTCTGTGTAGCCCTGGCCATTCTGTAACTTGCTTTGTAGAAGCAAGATTGGCCTTAAACTCACAGAGATGTGCCTGCCTCTGACTCCTCAGTGCTGGGATTAAAGGTGAACACCACTATGCCAGGCTGCCATTTCATTTTTAATGAAAGTCTCTGGGTACCGATTTGGTGTTTCTCTATGTGTGTGTATCTCTCTGTCTGTCTGTGTCTCTGTCTCTGTGTGTCTGTCTCTGTCTCTGTTTCTCTGTCTCTGTCTCTTTCATGTGTGTGTGTTTGTGTGTGTATGTTGTGTTACTCCACATGCTGTAGTTCTTTCTGCTCACCAATCCTTATTCTAGTCCAGAACCAGCTCACTTTAAGAAGATTTAGAGCAACATCAGTTTTGGAGAACAGCTATATAAGTTATTACAACAACCATTTAGTCTCTTGCAGTTCTGGAAGATGAAACCTGAAGTCAGAGTATCAGTGGTACTTGTCCTGCTAAGAGCTCTTTGAAAGTAATGACCTTTCCTTTCTTCTAAGCCTCTGGTGGTGACTGCATTACCATAATGCCTCTGTCCACTCATATCCTTCTCACTCTGTCTCCGTTTGTTCGGTTTCTATAAAGAGACATCAGTCATTGGGTTTGTTTCAAGGCTAATTCTTCCTCCAAAGGCCTCATTTCCAGGTATCACCTCTGAAGTTCTGGCCTGCCATGACTTCTGGAAAAAGTCCATGGCAATGCAGCTCCAAAATGATATTGAGAGCACAAATATTATTGGAACCAGTAGAAGAGTCTTTTATTTTTTTATTTGGAATCAAGATTGTTTTTTCTGAGTACCTTGATTTATACATCATTTTCCCAACACTTTCTTTTCAGGATGCGGGAAGAAGTCCTATCTAGCTCCTGTAAGGGACATTCTAACTTTTCACTATTATAGCAGCACAGCACACAGCCTCCACCCTACCTTTCTTCTAGTCTGTCTCTGTTCCATTATAGTTCTTTAATTATGTTTTGTTATTTCTCCATGTTTAGATACAACAAAATATCAGTTTACTATATCACTTTGATGACTTTGGTGTTTAGGTTTTTTTTTTCTTTGTGGAACATGTTATGGATACCAAACCAAATAGATGTCTTTCATTTTACAGTTTGTCTTAGCTTGAAGAATTCTCAATTCTAGCCTGTGTCCTCATCTCCACCAGAAGGAAGCCGGGCTATACTCTACATAGTTTCTTTACAGCACTAGCCAAGTGACAGCCTCCTTCCTGGGGCCTCACTTCACCTCCACCCTGGAAACCATGAAAGCAGAGCCCCTTACAGCCATTCTAATCCCCAATACCAGAGACAATAATTAGCTAGAGCACCCACTTCCTTACCCACTGGTAAAAGGGTAAGAACCAGCAGAAAGACTTCACCGACTTTGTGGTCTTGGGTTGTACTGAGTTTTATTTCTTCCTCTCTCCTCAAGCCAAAGAAACTCTTCTAATAAATATTTCTCATTTACAATATGATATTCAGGGTGTTTTATTATGGGCCGTGACTAAAATAAAATCTGGACCTTCTATATTTAGAACCATTTTATTTGGCAATTAGGTTTTGGAGAATAAATTTTATTCTCCTGTTGTAATCTTAATTTCATGCAAAAACATTTCAGAAACAAGTTACTTTTTCATAAGTACTCTTATTTTCTAATGGCTAAGTTGTTACAACTGCTTATCAGCCCCCCCCCTTGTAAATAATCTAGCAGCTGTGAACATTCTATATATCTAACAAAGAATAATTTTTAATAGAAGACAGAGGAAGTATCATAAATAATGAAAGTTGTAAAAATTAATGTTTTCGCATTTTATGGTTCATCTGCAATGAATTATAGATTACATTTTAAAGCGGGCTCTGGGCCCTTATCTCATAAAGACTAACAGCAAAATAACACACAAACTGCTCACTTTCTTTTTTCCATTAGTCTCTTGATGACAATGCTTCTGGGGGCAGTTGGTGAGGGTGCCAGGAGGGTTAGAGCCTAGCGCAGTATATAAGGACAGTGTTGATGGGAATGCAAAATAGTACCACCTCCGTGGAAATCAGCATGGAGATTTCTCAAAACAAAAACAAAACAACAACGTCAAACATAAAAACCTAAAATTGAATCTACCATATGGCTCCTCTTGGGTATTTACCAAAAGAAGTCCAAGTCATCATATCACAGTTATATCACAGATACTCGGGTGACAGTGTTAACTGCAACACTGTTTACAGTAGCTGTTATAGGACCAACCAGATGTCCAATAACAGAGACGTGGATAAAGAAAGTGTGCAATACATATAAGGTAAAACCTTTTCAGTGATAAAGAAGAGTGAAGTTACATCCTTTACCAAATTGATGCATCTGGAGACACTCTAAGTCAATGTAAGGATGGCAACTATTTATATTTTCTCTCTATTATGGTTGCAAGATTTTAGATCGATACATAAAATCATAAGACATAAAAGTAGACATGAAGTTGTCTGTGGAGTAAAACTGGTGACAATGGGGATAAGAAAAGGCATAAGTGGTTTATACGGAGAGGAATATGCACAATGTATAATTTCTACCTGTATGAAATGTTTTAAATTAATTAACTTTTTGTTTGGGAGTGTTTGTTTTTGTTTGGTTGGTTGGTGGCACTGAGGATGGAATCAAAGACCCTTGGTGAGGTAGGCAAGCACTCTGCTGCTGAGCCATTCCCCAGCCCTGAGTCTCAAAAAGAAAAAAAAAAAAAAAAGAGTAAGCCTGTGTCACTGTCTGTCTTCTGCTGGTGGCAGTGCAAATGTGCACGCAGGTTTCTGTAAACGGTGCTCAAGCATTGCTGTGGTAGACTTCCGCATCTTGGCTGAAAGGCGTTCTCAATGCATGCTATACTCTTTCTTAGCCAAAAGGAACAGTAAACTGTGCTTAAGAACAGCTCCACAATGAAGCCCTCCAGGTCCCACAAACAGTGGGGTTTGAGAGTTGTGCTATGCTTCCCTTTCCTTTTGCATTCTTATTCTGATTTAAAAATGTAATCTATACATATTTCTAAACTTAATTCTAGTGGGTTCTAGCCACAGATTCATGCATAGCTTCAAACTCTCAAGGTGTCATAGCTACCAAATAAACACACAGCAAAGAACATGCCTCAGAAGCTCACACAACACTGTACAGCACATGTGGGTTTGTCAAGAGTGAGCATGCGGTGGTCTGGGACATGCAGTGGATACGAGTAAGAACTCCACTTCTGAAAAAGAATGCACTATCTGACCGAGTATGAAAAGAAAGTCAAGCAGATAAAGGCATAAAGGTCATATAGATAAAGGGAAGAGAGAGAAGGGGTATAAGCAGAAGCACTGGAAGTTTGTAGAAATCAAAGCACCTGAAGTTTCAATTAAAGATCAATATCTTGATAATGGTAAGTTGGAAAAAAACTCATCAGTTTTATTCAGCAATGTGGTGACTATTATTGATAGCAATTTATTGTAACTTGAAAACTTGAAACAGTAAGCAGACTTTAGGTGCTTTCGGCACTAAGAAATTAAAGAAGAAATATCTATGGGGAGATAGATGCTACTTAGCTTGACAATCATTCTACAGTGTATAATTTAAAACACCAAATTATATACCATGAACATATGTAATTTTTATTTGTCAAGTTAAAGTAATTGAAATTATAAACAAAAAAACAATGCGTACTTTTAAAGAATCCTAAAACAAAACAAGGAATTTTTACCCCAGCTTGGTCTCTATGCCTCAGTTTCCCAAATAAAATATAACTGGGCAAGATCATATTTAATATTTCATTTGGGTTAGCTTTTTGTAATTTCACAAGCTATCTTTTTATTGTTTTTTCACATTTTTTAATTTTTAATTTCATTATTTTATCTGTATGTATGTTTTGCCTGAATATAGTTTGTGCTTAAAATACAGTGGCCAGAAGGTGTCAGACACCGTGAAACTGGAGTTGCTGATAGAGGGGTATGAGTGTCAGGTGGGTAACTGAGAATCAAACCAGCGTCCTCTGGAAGAGCAGCCAGTGTTCTGAACTGATGATCATCTCTCTAGCCCATTCCCTACATATTTGAGTTAAAAAAAAAAAATACTGCCATCACATTTAAAGGCTTTTTAACTTGTGAATTGACACCTCAAGATATGGTGGCTGTGCTGATGCCACCCCCCTCCACTCACAGCACCCCGTCTTCAGACCCTAGGGACAGAGTGTTAGCCACGGTAGCACACTTCAGTCACTGTGAGTCTGAATTTCTAAGGAGATACACGCTGTGGTCTAAACGTTTAGATGCAGATGTCCTAGCCAGGAGGTATCCCGTACTTTCCCTCTGTGTAAATATGGTTCGACCTTGTGCTACCAGAGAAGAATCCTGGAGCTTTTTTTTTTTTTTTCCACCTTTGGAGCTCTGTTCTAACATGACTAAATACTTGCAGGAGTTTGACTCTAGGGGGCGTTTTCAGATGGTTTATTGGGCTACAGAGCCATACAAGTCTAAAGTCCACATGTCTTTCAAATGAATTCTCTGCATCTGATTCAGGTACTCGAAACTTTCCATTATATTTATGTTACATTAATAAGTATACACATTAGCATGGCAGCTATGCACTTACAGTTTAGTGACAGAATGACTTACATATACAAATGAAAAAAAGTGGAGAGAGACTGGGTGAAAAGGGGAAAGCAGGCAGCTCACATAAGTCAAACTCTAATTTTGTAGTCTTTCGCCATAGTCAGGTACAAAATTTATTTAAAGTGATCCCTTTCTCATACCAGCCAAAAGATATACATTTTCCATACCTAACACATAAATCACTTTTCCACACCTCACAATATGACTTTTAGCTGGTATAGTTGAAAAAATTTTCACTATCTGTTTTGCTTTTGAGAAAAAAAGAATGTTGTTAGTGTTTGCACAAAAGTTAGAAAGAAAAAAAGAAAATTAATGAATTTTACAAAGTGACCATCGTCCTGCCTTAAGAGTCCTCAAAGCCTAACATTCCCCTTCTACATCACTCCTTCTGCCTTTTATGATTATGTGGTTTTGTATAATTCTTAACACGACAATAGATATCTTAAAAAGTGTGTGTTGTTTTTGTATCTGCCTGTGGCCCTCCCTTCTCACTGGGGATTGTCCATGGGGTGGGGAGAGGTCAGATAGACCTGGAGTACAAAGGAATAACTGACTTCTGGGAAGAGCTCAACTTTATTGGGGTGAATAAAGGCTACATAATATCTTGGGGAGTGGATGAAGGGTTCCCAGCATAAGTGTATACTATTAACTAGGGCTTGAGGTGCAAGGAATGTTTTATATTCCAGGAATTACAGATACTTGTGAGGCATGAAAGGAAGCTGAACCTGAATTTTGGCCATGTTTGACACAAAAATTTAAATAAATAAATAAACTCAGTGAATTTTACAAAGTGACCCACGTCATGCCTTAAGGATGCTCAAAGCCCAAATGCTGCCCTTCTGTGTCACTCAGGGGCGGGGTGTTGTTTAGAGACACTCTCCAGATGAATTCCGGAGAGAGAAAGAAGACCCCTGAAGAGGGTGTCCTCCATTCTGCAGCCTAGCTCAGAAAACCTGTCTGGATATGGTGAACTATGACCTTAAATAGCAGGGTCTTCAGTTGGACACCGAGCTACCATGGACCACATCTGAGTGGGGGTTCTAGGCCATATCCATACATGGTCCTTGGTTGGAGAAACTGTCTCATATAAGACCCCTGTGCCCTGCTCAGTTTGGTCTTTGTGGAGCTCTTGTTCT
>CM053752.1:45457428-45478372 GCA_028658305.1 Pachyuromys duprasi
CTCACCGTAGGAGTTCCGCTCACCTGGCACTCACAATGCTGGCGTTTTAGGTCCCAGAGTTCAGTCTCCTGGTCGCTGCGTTGTTTCTGCTCTCCTACTCCTCAGACACAGTGTTCTCTCGTGGCAGCCATCTTCCTTCCCCCTTGATTTGATTTTTATGAGTCCTAAGCATAAAACAGCTTTGGCCACCAAGCCAAGCATCAAGCCAGGATGAACAAAGGACTTCCATCTGCTTTGCCCCTTGACTGATACAAAAACAACACAACCAACATGGTGTGTCTTTGCGCATTGCTGGGAGTGTGTTTCCTTGAACTCTTAATGTGTAATTTTACCATTAGGGTTAGTCTCCTGTAGAAAGCAAAGAATTGGATCTTGTGTTTGAATTTATTCAAGCCAGTCTGAATCTGTTTTTCTTCTTCTTCTTCTTCTTCTTCTTCTTCTTCTTCTTCTTCTTCTTCTTCTTCTTCTTCTTCTTCTTCTTCTTCTTCTTCTTCTTCATTTTTCATGACAGGGTTTATTTGTGTAGCCTTGGCTGTCCTAGAACTCATGTCTTTAGACCAGGCTGGCCTCCGACATCCACCTGCCTCTGCCTCACAAGTGCTGTGATTAAAGGTATATGTCAACATCACTAAGACTGTCTGCATCTTTTAATTTTAGCACCAAATTTGTATTTATTATTAGAACTTTTATTTGTTTCTTTCTTATTCATCTTAGAAGTCTGTTGTTTAATGACTTAATGGTATTTCATTATTTTCCTAATTCTCATTAGTTTATCTAATTCTCTAGTGAAATCTAATCATTCTAGAGATCTTATGCTCATGTGTATCTTTCTTGCTCTTCTGAATATTTTGTACTATTGGCTCAGTGGTCATTAACTGCTTTAGTTTGTGCTTAGAAAAAGTTTTTATTTCTCCTATGATTTAAAAAGATGCTTTTGGTGTGTATAGTAATTTGGTTGGCATTCAATCCCTCATTTCTCCCCACACTACTCATTTCTGTTCTCTACTTTGAGTAGATTTTTAATGCCTAAATGACATCAGGCCACGTTCTCTTGGATTTCAGGATTTCTGATGAGAAGTCTATGGTCAATTGGTAGGTTTGCCTTTGTATGCAATATCGTGTTTCTCCCTTTCATCTTTTAGTATTCTTTCTTTCATAATAGTCATATTTTAATTATAATATAAGGTAGGGAGATTCTTTTATGGACATACTTATTTGGGCCATTGCATGCTTCTGGTACTTGGGCATACAAATTTTACCCAGATTTGGGAAAATTTCTGCTTTGATCTCATTCAATAAAATTAAGCCATGCATTATTTTAAACAGATGTCATTTTACTCAGTAGATTTTATAGAAGAAAATTACAATTGGCAGTTTTAAAAAAAATGTAGGAAGGTAAAGTTTGAAGAAAATTGTCTAAATTTATTTCCTGAGGTATCCTCTATTATTAACATTTTGTATAACACTCTGGAGTTTATGCATTTATAAATGTAAACATGTATATTAACACACATATCCAAAGAAATCTATCTCTTTACAGTGGTACATAAAGATCATTACCATTATTTTAATAGCTGCATGAATAATTTATATACATTTTATCTTAATTATAATCAAGGAGCTAGAGAGATGGCTCACAGGCTATGAACAGTTGCTGTTCTTATAGCGGACTGGAGTTTGGTTCCCAGTCACCACCTTGAGTGCTCATAACTATAACTCCAGCTCCAGAAGATACAGTATTCTCTTATGGCACACACACACACACACACACGTACAAAGAGAGAGAGAGACAGACAAAGACAGAAAGACACAGAGACATAGAGAGATACACACAGTAAAGATAAATCCTTAATAAATATAACCAAGCTGATTTAGGAGTCTTATTTGCTATGGTAAATAATACTAAAATAAATGTTCTTGTATATGTTATACCAGAATTTATGAAGAATAAATTCTTGCACACAAATTATTTATTAAATTATGGTACTGGCTTTTTACAATTTTCACAATATTGTCTTTAAAATGGAACATCAAAATATACTCTCACTAATTTGATATGCAAATTTTCTGATATCCTCACCTACACTGATAGTTACTCTTTTTTATTTTCTCTTTACTATCTGAGAAATGGAACCTATATTAATTTCTTCATCACTGTGACCACATACAGAAGAAACAACTTAAAGGAAAGATATTTGTTTCAGTTAACAGTATAAGAGAGTTTAGAACTTGTTCCTTGTACCCAGGTACCAGGATTGTTTAGAAGCAGAACATCATCATCACATGAGCATGGGAAGAACGAGGAGCTTCTGCAAAGCGGACAAAAGGCAGAGAAGGCAGGCATTCAGGAAGAGGCCAGGGCAAGAAACCTGTTCCTTCCAGGTAATTCCAACCCACCTTCTACTTTTCACTGTTACCCAAAAATATCATCATACTTATGACCACCAAGGGATTAACCAATTTTTTTTTTATGGCAGAGACTTCATAATCTAATTGTCTCTGGAGATATCCTCACAGGCACCTCAGATGTGTGAGTCACTTATCTTCTAAGTAGTTCTTAATATAATCAGCTCACAGTGAAGATCAACCACTATAAAAATATCTTTTTTTCTAAGTTCCATGTGTTTGAATACATGAATGTTAAGACAACATTGCTAAAGCCTGTAGCTTTATATTATATTTTATAAAATCTAAGTTCTTTCTGTTACAAGTCCAGTAAGGAATTATGAGATCAATAAGGAGATGCTCTAGAAACCAACTGAGATAAATTTTAATGCTATGGGGAGCCAGATATTTTCTACTTCTGGTCGGGGACAGCAGAATCACTGGAAGGAGATGTTGCCAGCAGAAAACACCACTTACAACATAGCTCTATTTGCCTGATATAGTATTTAGCAGTGGTTGACTGAAGTTTCTGCAAACTAAGAGATGCATGAAAACCTTTTTCTTTTTCTATAGTTTGTCATCTATTCTTTATATATTCATATGTTTGTGTGAAAACTATTTTTTATCATAGCACCAGTGACTTGGCCACTAATGATAAGGGGTGGTATTCTTTGATTCAGGCTGTGTGGGGGTGGGGATAGAACAGAGCCAGCATGCCCTCACTGTGACACATTATGGGCTTCATTGGATTCCTGGTCAGGGGGTCAGATGGAGTCAAAGGTGTAGAGGCCTAGTCCCAGGCTGAATTGCAGGCAAGAGGACAAAAGGGAGTATCTTCCTACTGGGCATTTTGGCATCTGGATGACAAGTTAATTAAAATTCAGTTAAGTGTTAGATTAAAATTCTTGCTTTCTGTTGATGATCCTCAGAGAGACTCAATCACCAAGACAGAAGATAGATTTTAGAACAACCAAAATTAACAGCGCCTCTTGAATGGTGCTCTGGGAGAATTAATGGATTACAGCCTAGTCAAGTAGTCGGGTAACTGATACCTATGACAGCCTCCTCAGTCTTTAGTAGCTACAGAGCAAGATAGGGGAGGACAGAGAAGGTACTTGAAGATTTATAAAACAGACAGATGGCTTTTGCTGCAACTGCTAAGGGTGAGCTTTGTGAATGAATGATATCTATCTTTTAAATGAGTTTTATAGAGAAAAATGTAAGCGACAAAACCAAGCTTTTCTGCTTTATATACCTACATTTTTTCTTGCATTATCACCATTTATTTCTCTAAGAAGAGGCAATAAATGAGTCATGTGCGCCACAGTTTCTCTGAGATGGGGTCTCACTCTGTATCCCAGGCTGGCCTGGAACTGATAATGTCACCCAAATCTCCAACTCATGGCAGTCATCCTGAGCGCCAAGGTTATAGTCATGAGCCACCACGCCTCATCTGTCACACAGTCTTACGCACACCTATTTCAATACCAGCATTCATATATTAAAGTATACCTCTAAGTAAAAGATATGACATCAATCCAGCCAGCCATAGCGCATGGAGCTAGGGAAAATAAAAATGGAAAGTTACAAGTAAGATAAGCAGTATCTAAGGTGGGTAGTTCAGTTTTTTATTTGTACCATGAAATATGATTTCTTCCTGAAAGACTTTTTTGTTGTTGTTGTTGTTTTTGTTCTTGTTATGATGGAAGAATGGTGCTTTTCAGGGCAGATGGTGAAATAAACTTCTAGTGCAGTGGTTCTCAACTTGTGGATTGTGACCCCTTCAAAGGGCAAATGACCCTGTCACAGGGTCACCTAAGACCATCAGAAAACACATCTATTTACATTACAATTCACAACAGTAGCACAATTACAGTTATGAAGTAGCAACAAAAATAATTTTATGGTTGGAGGTTACGACAACATGAGGAAGTGTATTAAAGGGCTGAAGCATTAGAAAGGTTGAGAACCACTATTCTAGGGGGTATTGAGATGGCTCAGCAATGAAAAGTGCTTGCTGCTTTTGGAGACCCCTGGAGTTCAGTTCCTAGAGTCCAGGTAGAGTGGTTCACTCCTGCCAGTAACTTCCATTCCAATGAACCCAATGTTCTCTTCTGGACTCTATGGGTACCTGCATACATGACATTCACCACCCACACAGAGACAGACACAGATACATACACACACAGACACACACATACTAATAAAAATAAATCTTTTTTTTTTTTAAAAAGAAACATCTTCTAGGCTACACTGTGAAACTGCATTTGTTAGGTTTCAACCTCCTTTCATGTCTTAAGTATTAGCCTGGGGTTCCATCAGCTTTTTAAACAGCATCTGACCCAGGTCTATTAACACCAGCTACTAAAGAGAGCGGCAAAAATATCTAGAGCCTGTGATCTAGGTGAAGTTCTGCCTTAACACCTTTATTTTGTTTTTACCACCTGGCATTCCTTTTCTTCTCACCTCTCAAACATATACCCAATAGGAAGTTCTATAGTTGGAGATGAGCTTCACATCTCAGATATCGCAAAGTAGGAAACAACCTGAATGCTCATATAGTAGCAGTGCTCAGGTTTAGGGGATGTGTGTGTGTGCGTGTGTGTGTGTGTGTGTGTGTGTATATATATATATATGTAACATATATATATATATATATATATATATATATTACAATTAATAGAAATCATTTTTGGCTTTTGCACAAATTTACACATCGTTAAGGTTCAGCACAAATTGAACTTGATGGGTTATTTAAAAAAGACATGAAGTGTGGGGGTAAGAGATGGAAGTGGATCTGGGAAAAGTTAGTGGGGAGTGTGGGGGTGTGGGGGTGGATACAATTAACATTCATGGCATAAAAATTTCCAAGATTAATAAAAATATTGTAAAAATCTGTACAGCATCATTTGACTAGGTGAATGACTTTATGGCTCATAGCTTAAGGCATGGAAACTGCTGATGGAGGTGCTTCAGCTGTTCCTTCTCTCTCTCATCTCCCTTATTCTGGGGCTATTGTAATTGCATCCAGAAGGTAACAATTTAGATAGCAATGAAAGCATGGTGACAGATGTAGATAAATTAGGATGCAGTAGGACATGGAATTATGTGTGTCAGAGACTTTCCAGTCTTCATTATGAGGCTGGCTTATAAGAAGACTGCTACCAAGAAATGAATCGTGGGGAACAACTTCCTCTTGAACACAGTGTTCAGTCTTCTGTTCCCATGTCCCAGGAAATAGCACACCTATGTATTTACTATTTAGGTTTATGTCATCTACAATCATCCAATGAAGAGATAATTTTCTATTAATATTGTTTTATGTTTATTAGTTCTTTGAGACTGTCAAGTTTCATATAATGTGCTTTGATTATATTCGGTACTCAAACTCTTTCCGGATCCACCAGGTTCCATATTTATCTATCTTTGTGTAAACAACAACAACAACAACAAAAGCCCTTTCAAAATCAATTTGTGCTGCCAAGAATATTCTTGGATGTGTGGTTTTCCACTGGAGCATAGTCAACTTACTGTGGGCTATACTCTTAGAGCAAACTGACCTTTCCTTTCCCAGAAGCTAACTATTACCAAAGGATTCATGGCTACTGGTAGGATTGTGTGCCCAAATCCCTCTCCATATTAGCATCTGTCCTCGGATTACACAGGATATGTCCATCCCACTGAAGCTGCCTTGTATCTAAGAAGATGTTTCCTTGTAGTCATCCACTGCCTTTGGCTCTTATACTCTTTCTGTCCCCTCTTTCATAATGATCTCTGAGTTTTGGTAGAGGTGCAGTATATATCTTCTTTAGGGTGGAACACTCTGCAGGCTCTTTTTCTTTGCACTTGGCAGTGTGTAGGTATTTGTATTAATGACTATCTACTGCAAATAGAAGCTTCTCAAAGGAGTGTTGAGCAATACATTTATTTATGAGAATGCATACAAGTTACTAAGAGTTGGTTTAATAGTATGTCCCTTTATCAGTAGGTAACGAGCAGTAGGTTTTCACCTAAGGCCTATGATATATCTATCTATCCATAGATTCTTGGTTTGATAATGGCGGCAGGCATGAGTTTCATCTTGTGAACTGGGATTCAGTTTCAGTTAGAAAGTGCTTGGCTACTCATGTGAGGTTCTTGCTACTATTATACTAGTGGGAATGCATTTCCAGGCCATTCATGGTTGTAGTTCTCAAGGTTCATAGCTGGGTAAGACCGATAATCAATTTTTTCTTCCAGTAGTGTTTATTACCCTTTCAGCATTATGAAAGTTAACCAGTAGGGATGAATACCAACCAGCTTGATTTTATTATGCTCTATGATGTAAGTATGTGGCATCTTTAGCAATTGGGTTATATTATATATTACATTAATCATATTAGTATATTCTGGAGGGTAGCTAAGAGTAATTAAAATAGCTTATAATATTTAGGGGTCTATGGGACCTCATTGTCTAAAAAAAAGTAATCCATTCCTGATACTGGGCTTTTTATTTCTTAGTCTTCAGTGTCCAGTATGAATATTGTTGTACTGTTATTGTGTAATTCCATTTTAACTATTTTTATGTATGTACACATAAATATATTAGAAAATTTCAACACTAGATTTCCAGATAGCTTTTTCAAAAGGTCTTTAGCATTATTTATCACCCCTACTCTGTCCTGTACTCTCCCATCCCAGTTCAACCTTTCTCAACCCAGCTTCATTATCCCTTTTAACCATTTATACTAGTGCATTATGGATTCCTTTCCTTTGTAAGCACCTCCTCAGAGTTCCTTAGTCATTTCCTGACCTCTATAACTAGTGCAAATTAAACATGTATATCTAAAGATTCAAAGCAGAATTCACAAATGAAAGAAAAGATGTGACATTTGTCTTTATGGGTCTGGGTTACCTCATCCAGAATGATTGTTTATAGCTCCATGGATTTACCTTTTAATTTCATATTTCTTAATGGCTGAATAATGTTTCATTGTGTAAATTCACCATATTTTTCTTATCCATTCACCAAGTGGTGGATATTTAGACTGTTTCCACCTCTGGATGTTGTCAGTAGGGAAGTGATGAACATGGAGGGCCAGGTATCTCTAGGGTGGGATATGGAGTCTTTGCGGCACATACTCAAGATTAGTATATTGTGACCATGTGGTGAATCTATTCTATGCTTTTGAGGGATTTCCACAGTGGTTGCACTGGCTCATATCCCTACTAGCACTGAATAAAAGTTTTTTTCCTTTACATTCACACTTGCAACTGCTGTTATTTGTGTCTTTATCTTAGCTATTATGACTTGGGTAAAATAAAATCTCAAAGTAGTTTTAATTTGCGTTTCCTTGATGGTTAAGAATGTTGACTATTTTTGAAAAGTTTTTTTTTTCTTAGCTATTTATGTTTTGGGAACTTTCTGTTTAGTTCTATATTCCATTTTTAAATTCTTTTTTTTTTGTTTCTGTGATGCTTAATTTTTGGGGGTTATTTATATATTCTAGGACACTCCATCAGATGTATAGCTGGGAAAGATTTAATTTTTCTTCATTCTACTGTGCAGACAAATTTTAGATTATATGACAGAGCCGGCCGGCAGAGTGGAACAGTTATTGAGTCAGGAGTGAGGATTGAAATTAATAAACCAACACACAACACAAGGGAGCTTTCTGAGAGGCTCTAGTGGAAACCAAACACCTTGCTTTATTCCAGACTCCTTTTTAAGCCAGAGCAAAAGCCCCTCAGGACAAATGAGTACATTTACAAGGAAGTCAAGCAAAAAGTGTGTCCTAGACAAGGACACCCTACCTGCTGTCTCAAACAAAAGGTGAAATAGACTTGAAAATTCTTCACTGACTCTAAATGAAGGCCAGTGTTTTCACTGAGATCTAAATATCAAAGCAAGCCCGAAGACAGCGGCTCCCAACAATTATAAAATCCCATTTATCAATGGTTGATCTTAATTCCTGAGCTATTAGGATCCTATTCAGAAAGTTTTTTCATTCATTCATTCATTTTACATTGTGGTGATAGACCCCTTCTTCCTCTTCTCCCAGTCTTACCCTCGCTCCCTCTTCTCCCTGTTCTTCTTCCCCAATGCCTCAGAAAAGAAGACTCCCTTCTCCCATCCCCATCAACTCCTCCAACACATCAAGTCATGCCAGGACTGAGAGCATCCTTTTCTCTTGTGGCCTGGCAAGGCAGCCCTGCCAGGGGGAAGTGATCGAAAAGCAGGCAACGGAGTCCATGTTAGAGACAGCCCCTGCTCTCCTTACTAGTGAACCTCTTGAAGGCCAAGCTGCCCATATGCTTAAGCAAGCATAGTAAAGTATCATTAACAGTGCCAGGGGCTGGCTCTTTCTCACGGGGTGGGTCTCAAGTTGGGCCAGGCATTTGTTAGGTATTCCTTCAATCTCTATTCTATTTTTATCCCTGCACATCTTGTAGACAGGGTAAATTTTGGGTTGAAGTTTTTATGGGTGAGTTGGTGTTCCTATCCCTCCACTAAGAATGCTGTCTAGTTAGAGGGTAGCCTCTTCAGTCTCCATGACTCCTACTAGAAGTCTCAGGTATAGTCACCTCCATATCCTCCCAGGAACCCTCCCTGTCATAAGTCACCAGTTTGTTTCAGAGAATGCCCATGGTTTCTCATCTCTGTGCATGCCCTCTCTCCAAATAGCTCAAGCGTATTTCTTACTTTCTCCTCTATCAGATTCAGAGGATCAGGTCTTATATTGAGGTACTTGATCAGAGGATGAAAACAATTCTTCAATTTCATATGGACATACAAAAGAACTAGGATAATCAAAAGGGTCCTAAACACCACCACCAACTACTACTGGAGGTATCACCATCCCAAATTTTAAATTATATTACCCGCTATAGTAATGAAAACAGCATAGAATTGACTTAAAACTGACATGTTGAACAATGGAGTAGAATTAAAGACCCACACATACACCCATACACACCTGGATTTAGACAAAGAAGCCAATAACACACATTGAAAAAAGGACATCTTTGATAAATGGTCAGACTGGGTAGCTGCATTTAGATGAATGAAATTTGAGCCTCATCTCTCATTCTGTGCAAAACTTCTAGGCATTTTTTGTTATCAATTGTGGCATCAGAATAAAACTTCAATATTTAAATGAAAATTTCAAAATTGTGAAAGAGTTTGGCATGTGTGAATGTGTGCGTGCTTGTGTTCACACGTGCATGGGCATGCACACACATGTGAATGTGTGCGTGTGTGTTCGTGAGTGAATGTGTGCTTGAATATGCTTTAAAATATATATGTGATTGTTTTGGGAAGAGTATGTGTGAGTGTGTTAAAGTGTGTGCATTTGTGAGTGAATATGTGAGTGTGTGCACATGTGTAAGTGTGCTCTTGGGTATAAGTGCTTGAGTGTGTACATTTATATGTATATAAATAAAAATCAGTATGTGTGTACAAGTGTGTGTTCATGTTCAAGTGTGTGAGTGTACAAACCCAGTCCTTTCATCTCTATTTTCTCTGATGATACTACTTTTCAAACTTTAACAATCTATTTTTAACCTATTTTCTGATGACAAACTACTCTTCCTCTGCCTGCATCATGAGAGTTCTGCAAGGGCTGGCTGCTTGTGGGTAAAAGGAGAACACAAAAGCTGCACTTCACAAGGCTTATCCAGGGCTATTTGGTTCTGCAGTGTCCCGTGGCCTCGAAGATCAGTGGTGCATGGTCTACAGCCTGGAATAACATTCTGCTCCCCAACAGTTATAAAATTACCTAAGAATTTATGGTTCTGGCAAATGTGTCTGGCTTTTTATGTGTTAGGTATTAACTTGGAATATCTCAGTGGGGAGATTTATTTGACTAAAATGCATTGAAATTATTTGCATCAATGAACTATAAGTGAAATGTGGTATAAATTATGTAGAAGGGATTAAAAAATAACACGGTGACAAAGTGTAGAAAAACCAGTCATGCCCTCTCTTCCCCCGATAGGATTTTTGTCTATTTTAACTTTCAGGCTGGGACTGGGAAGTTTAAGCAGAGTGTAAGGGAGGAATTTTTATAATGATAGAGTAAATGTCAGACTAATGCTTTTGCCAAGAACATCAAAGTTGAGCTCAAGTTCAAATCAAAGTAAACATTGTTTGAAGACATTAGAAGGAGACATGGGTGATTAGAAATAAGGAAACACTATTTGAAAATAAAGAACCCGCATACTAAGCCCTCATTTGTCATGGCTGATGTGCTATGAAGATTTTTCTATACTGGTTAGAAGACTTAGTAAGAAAACATTCTGTCCTGCAGCTTGCGGCAATAACACTGGGAGGTAAGACAAGAACTGGAGACTACTGAAAGAATAAGAGATGTGAGCTCAAGAGTTGGTGTGCAGTGTCTTCATTAGACACCCACTAGTTACAAAGGGCTATCTGCATTTATGGAAACGCCTCAAATAGAGGGAGGGGCTTAGTTACCAGCTAAGGAGAAGAGATTCACCTGGTACTGTACTTACTGTATTGTTATAAACATATATAAAAACGAGCATGGCATGCAAAATTACTATTTGGGAAAGCTGGTGAGTAATGAAATCTGATTTTTACTTCTTTAGAGAAAGGATATATAAGATATGACTCTCTGTATCTCTCTAGGTCTCTGTCTCTCTTTCTCTCATCATCTTCATCTCTGAGTTGACAAGTTAAGAATGTAGTACCTGGGGGAGTCCAAGACGGTGGTAACCAGCTTGCACCGTATCTGAAGGACACAGGATCCGAAATTGGTGAGTGAAGGGGCAGCTGAGGCCAGAACATCGACATTGAGAAAAAAGGGACAACCCATGAGTTGAGACCGTTTGGATAGAGGTCACCTTTGGACATCTCTGGGGACTGTGAGTGGTGAATATTCAACCCCCTTGCACTTCCCCTTTCCCCAAGCAAGAGCCTCTGTGCTCAGTGACTGAGACAGCAGAGGTGGGTTTCCCAGTTCTGTGACAGTACCAGGTAGCTGTACCAGACTCCCAATTCTATGGCAGCAGTGGGCAGCTGTACAGATGCCCCAAGAAGTCCCAGCAGATGGCTGTACCAGCCTCTGCAGACAACTGAATGGGCCTCCCAGGTTTTCAGAGGCTGCAGGGTGGCAGCTAGCCCTAGAAGGAGCCTCCATGCTCAGTGACTGAGAATGCAGAGGTAGTTAACCCAAGTATAGGTCTCCCTGACCAGTGGACAAATAGTGGACATAAGTGAGTTGATGGATCTCCTACATTTTCATTTGTCCCTGCTGGCCCAGATCTGAGAGTGGAGAACAGGGGGAACCACTGTGCTTTCTGATTAAGCCTACTAGTAAGTGAGCACACCTACAAGTGAGTACATGCAGATCCCCAGATCCAGGGTCCCTTTATGCTAGCAGCCAGACATTGGATCCCTCCCACCCACACCCCCACTGTGGGCAACATAGGGATCTTCGGGACAGCATTCTTAACATTGAAGTCCCTGTTCTGTGGATACACCAGTGGAATCCACACAAAAAATACCTGGATCCCAGAGAGATCTGAACAACAGGAGGACAGTAAGACAAGCCCGTAGGCCACTGAGGTATTCAGGGCACCTACTCATGCACATTGTACCCTTGAACTGTGCCAGCCCCACACTCCCTCCCAAACTTAGGCTAACCCTTACAGGAATCGACATGCTCTAACACCCTCTCCCTCAAGGCACACTGCCAAGCACATGCCTGCATATGTGCTGGTGACCTTCTTCCTTAGCTACAGCTGAAACACTAAACATCTACTCTCAAACTGATGGTCCTCTCTCATCTTCCTGAAGAATACTCCAGACACCAGAGATAGACAGACCCAGTCTGAAGTACGGACTCCAGGAACAAACAACAAAGCATGCAAATAAGTGGATGGCCAGAGGTCAGTGTAAGAACACATCCAACAAAAATCAGGACATCATGGCTTCACCAGCAACCCCCAAAATCAATGGATATTGTAATTCATTGGAAACATAGGAAAATGATTTTAAAGCTATGCTTATCCAGTTATTAAAGGCACATAAAGAGGAAATGAACAAAGCTCTCAAAGAAACACAGGCAAATACAGCCATACAAACAGAGGCAGAGGTAAAGGCAGAAGTAGTGGCATATAGAGAGGAAGCAAACAAAAAAATAGAGGTCATCATGGAAAGACAGGAATCCACATTCAGACAGGTCAAGGAAATGGCATAAGGCATGGAAACAGAATTAGAATCAATAAAGAAAATACAACAGAGAAAACCCTGGAGCTGGAGAGCTTAGAGAAAAGATCAGGAGCCACAAAGGTAAGCATCACCAACAGAATACAAGATATGGAAGAGAGAATTTCAGGTGCTGAAGATATAATTGCAAAAATCGATACATTTCTAAAAGAAAAAGTAAAACTGGAAAAGTTCCAAACACAAAACATCCAAGAAATCAAGGACACCATGAAAAGAAAAAAACTAAGAATAACAGGAATAGACAAAAAAGAAGATTCTAGGCTAAAAGGTCAAGAAAATATTTTCAAGAAAATCATAGAAGAAAAATTTCCCAACTTAAAGATAGAGATGTCCATAAACATAGAAAAGGCCTACAGAATACCAAATAGATAAGATCAGAAAAGAAACTCTTCACATCACATAATATTCAAAACACTAAATCTACAGAACAAAGAAAAAAATATTAAAGGCAGCAAGGGAAAAAGGCCAAGTAACATATAAAGGTAGACCTATCAGAATCACACCAGACTTCTCATCAGAAACTATGAAAGCCAGAAAGGCCTAGGAAGATGTCATGCAGACTCTAAGAGACCACAGATGCCAACCAAGACTACTATACCCTGCAAAGCTTTCAATCAACATAGATGGGGAAAACAAAATATTCCACAACAAAACTAAACTTAAACAATATCTACACAGCAACCCAGCCTTACAGAAGATACTAGAAGGAAAACTCCAATCCAACAACATCAACTACACCTAAGAAAATACAAGATATAGATAACTTCACAACAATGAATTGAAAGAAAACAAGCATAGAAACAAAGTAACACCACCAACTCCACAATAAAAGGAACTAACATTCATTGGTCACTATTATCTATCAACATCAATGGACTCAATTCTTCAAATACACAGACTAACAGAATGGTTGCAGAAACAGGATCCAACATTCTGCTGCATCCAAGAAACACACCTCTGCAACAAAGATAAACACTACCTCAGAGTAAAGGGCTGGAAAAAAAATGTTTTTTAAGCAAGCAGAACCAGAAGACAAGCTGGGATAGCTATCCTTATATCTAATAAAATAGACTTTCAACCAAAATTAATCAAAAAAAGATGAGGAGGGACACTTCATTTTCATCAGAGGAAGAATCCACCCAGAGGACATCACAATCCTGAACATCGATGCCCCAAATTCAAGAGCACCTGCATTTGTAAATGAAACATTATTAAAGCTTAAATCACACGTCAATCCCAACACCTTAATAGTAGAAGACTTCAACACTTCACTCTCACCACGGAACCGTCATCTAGACAGAAGCTAAATAGGGAAATAATGACACTTACAGAGGTCTTAAATCAAATGGACCTAATAAATGTCTAGAGAACTTTCACCCAAACTCAAAAGAGTATACCTTCTTCTCAGTATCTCACAGAACCTTCTCAAAAATTTACCATATAGTCATACACAAAGCAAGCCTCAACACATACAAGAAGATCAAAATAATCCCTTGTATCCTCTTGGACCACTATGGACCAAAATAGACCTCAACAACAACAGATATAACAAAAAAACCCTACATACATTTAGAAACTAAATAACTCTCTACTCAATGACAGCTTGGTCAGGGAAGAAATAAAAAATGAAATTAGAGATTTCCTAAAATTCAATGAAAATGAAGGTACAACTTACACAGACTTATGGGACATAATGAAAGCAGTGCTAAGAGGAAAGTTCATAGCACTAAGTGCCTCCAGAAAGAAGTTTGAGATATCTCAAACAAGCAACTTAATGGCACACCTAAAAGCCCTAGAAAATAAAGAAGTAGATACACCAAAGAGGAGTAGACAGCTGGAAATAATCAAACTCAGAGATGAAATCAATGAATTAGAAACAAAGAAAGCAATCCGAAGAATCAATGAGACCAAGCGCTGGTTCTTTGAGAAAATCAACAAGATAGACAGACCTTAGCCAAACTAACTAAAAGGCAGAGAGAAACTATCCAAATCAGAAAAATCAGAAATGAAAAGTTGGACATAACAATAGACACTGAGGAAATCCAAACAAACATTAAGTCTTACTACAAAAGCCTATATGCCACAAATTTTGAAAATCTAAATGCAATGGACAATTTTCTTGATAGATTCCATCTACCTAAATTAAATCAAGATCTGTTAAGTAGATTCAACAGTCCTATATCCCCTAAGGAAACAGAAGCAGTCATCAAAAAAAGCCCCCAAAAAGTCCAGGGCCAGATGGTTTCAGGGCAGAATTCTACCACATCTTCAAAGAAGAGCTAACTCCAATTCTCTTCAAACTATTCCATATAATAGAAACTTTACAAAGAAACTTTACAAAACTCATTCTGAAGCCATGGTTACCTTGATACCTAAACCACACAAAGATCCAACCAAAAAAGAGTACTTCAGACCTATCTCTCTTATGAACATTGATGCAAAAATACTCAATAAAATACTTGTAAACCAAATCTAAGAACACATAAAAGATATCCACCATGACCAAGTAGGCTTCATCCCAGGCACTGAGGGGTGGTTCAACATAAGAAAATCCATCAATATAATTTACCATATAAACAAACTGAAGGAGAAAAATTACATGATCATCTCCTTAGATGCCAAAAAAAAACATTTGACAAAATCCAACACCCATTCATGTTTAAGGTCTTGGAGAGATCAGGGATACAAAGCACATACCTAAACATAGTAAAGACAACATACAACAAGCCTATAGCTAATATCAAGCTAAACAGAGAGAAACTTAAGTCAATCCCCCTGAAATCAGGGACAAGGCAAGGCTGCCCATTCTCTGTATCTCTTCAACATAGTACTTGAAGTCCTAGCTAGGGCAATAAGACAACTAAAGGCGATCAAGGGTTTACAAATCAGAAAGGAAGAAGTCAAAGTATCACTATTTGCAGATGATATGATAGTATACATGAGTGACCCCAAAAATTCATCCAGATAATTCCTTCAGCTTATAAACACCTTCAGCAAAGTGGATGGATACAAAATTAATTTAAAAAAATCAGTAGCCCTCCTGTATATGAAAGACAAAAGGGTTGAAAAAGGAATTAGGTAAGCAACACCCTTCACAATAGCCACGAATAACAAAGTATCTTGGTGTGATTCTAACCAAGTAAGTGAAAGTCCTATTTGAAAAAACTTCAAGTCTCTGAAGAAAGAGATAGAAGAAGATATCAGAAGATGGAAAGATCTCCCGTGTTCATGGATCGGTAGGATTAATATAGTGAAAATAGCCATCCTGTCAAAAGCAATCTATAGATTCAATGCAGTTCCTCTCAAAATACTAACACAATTCTTCACATACCTTGAAAGAATAACTCTCAACTTCTTACGGAAAAACAAAAAACCCAGAATTGCTAAAACAATCCTGTACAACAACTGATCACCTGGAGGTATCTCCATCCTTGATCTCAAGCTGTATTACAGAGCAATAGTAATAAGAACTGCATGGTACTGGCATAGAAACACAGTGACGGATCAATGGAATTGAAAGGAAGACTCAGAAAGAAACCCACACACCTATGAATACTTGACTTTTGACAAAGAAGCCAAAACCATACAAAGGAAAAAGACAGCATCTTCAACAAATGCTGCTGGTCTAGCTGATGTCTACATGTAGAAAAATGCAAATAGATCCATATTTATCACCCTGCACAAAACTAAAGTTCAAGTGGATCAAAGACCTTAACGTAAACCAGACACACTTAATCGGTTAGAAGAAAAACATGGGAAAGAGCCTTGGACTGATTGGCACAGGAGACAACTTTCTGACCAGAACACCAGCAGCACAGACTCTAAGATCAACAATCAATAAATGGGACCTCATGAAACTGAAAAGCTTCTATAAAGCAAAGAACACTGGCATCAGAATAAAACGACAGCATACAGACTGCGAAAGGATCTTCACCAACCCTATATCTGACAGAGGGCTAGTATCCAGAATATATAAAGAACTCAAGATGTTAAAAGGCAACAAATCAAGTAATCCAATTGAAAAATGGGGTACAGAGCTAAACAGAGAATTCTCAACACAGGAATATAGAAAGGCAGAGAAACACTTAAAGAAATGCTCAACATCCTTAGTTAGCAGGGAAATGACCCTGAGATTTCACCCTACACTCATCAGAATGGCTAAGTGACAATCCATTGTTGATGGGGATGTAAACTTATACTTTCACTTTGGAAATCAATCAATCTGAGTGCTTTCTCAGAAAATTAGGAACAGTGCTACCTCAAGATCAAGGTATACCACTCCTAGGCATATATCCAAAATATGCTCAAGCACACAACAAGGGCATTTGCTTAACCATGTTTATAGCAGCTTTATTTGTAATAACCAGAATCTGGAAACAACCCAGATATCCCTCAGTGGAGGAATGGCTACAGAAAGTGTGGTACATTTAAACAATAGAGTAATTAAAAACAAGGAAATCATGAAATTTTCAGGCAAATGGTGGGAACTAGAAAAGATCATACTGAGTGAGGTATCCCAGAATCAGAAAGACACACAGGGTATATACTCATTCATAAGTGGATATTAGACATATAATATAGGATAAACATACTAAAATCTTTACTCCTAAAGAAGCTATGTGAAGAAGGAAGACCCTGGGTAAGATGCTTAGTCCTCACTCAGAAAAGCAAATGGGATGGACATCACAAGAGGGAAGAAAGAGGGAACAGGACAGAAGCCTACCACAGAGGACCTCTGAAAGACTCTACCCAGTGGGGGTATCAAAGCAGATGCTGAGGTTCAAAGCCAAACTTTGAGCAGAGTGTAGGGAATCTTATGAAAGAAGGGGGAGATAGAAAGACCTGGAGGGGACAGGAGCTCCACAATGAGAGCAATATAACCAAGAAATCTGGGCACAAGGGTCTTTTCTGAGACTGATACTCCAACCAAGGACCATGCATGGAGATAACCTAGACCCCCTGCACAGATGTGGCCCATGGCTGCTCAGTCTCCAAGTGGGTTCCCTAGTAATGGGAACAGGGACTGTCTCTGACATGAATTAAGTGGCTGGCTCTTTGATCACCTCCACCTGAGGAGGGATCAGCCTTACCAGGCAACAGAGGAAGATAATGCAGCCAGTCCTGATGAGACCTGATAGGCTAGTGTTAGATGGAAAGGGAGGAGGACTTCCCCTATCAGTGGACTTGCAGAGGGGCATGTGAGGAGATGACTGAGGAAGGGTGGGTTTGGGAGGGAATGAGGAAGGGCGCTAGAGCTGGGATACAAAGTGAATAAACTGTAATTAATATAAAAAATAAAATGAAAATGACAAAAACCCTCACACACAGAAAAAGAATATAGTACCTAATATCCACTTTTAAGTGACTATACACCATGTGTGTCTTTATGCTTCTGGGTTACCTCGCTCCATATAATATAAGATAAACATACTAAAAGCTATAGTCTTAAAGAAGCTAAACAACAAAGAGGACCCTAGGGAAGATGCTTAATCCTCATTCAGAAAGGCAAATAAGATAGATATAAGAAGGAGAAGTCAAGGAACAGGACATAGTGGGCCTCTGAAAGATTCTACCCAGTAGAGTGTTGAAGCAGATGCTGAGCCTCATAGCCTGAGCAGAGTTCAGGGAATCTTATGGAAGAAGGGGGATATAGAAATATTTTGAGGGGACAGGAGCTCCACAAGGAGACCAACAGCCAAAAAAAATCTGGGCCTATGGGGCTCTGCGAGACTGATGAATCAACCAAGGACCATGCATAGAGAGGATCTACAACCGTTATTCAGATATAGCCCATGGGCAGCTCAGTCTTCCTGTGGATTCCCTAGTATGGGGAGCAGTAGCAATTACTGGCATGAACTCGATTGCCTGCTCTTTGATAACCTCCCTCTGACGAGGTGGCCTTACTAGGCCACAGAGAAAGAGGATCCAGACAGTTCTAATGACAGATCTGATAGGCTAGGGTCAGATAGTAGGGGAGAAGGACATCCCTGTCAATGGACTAAAGGAGGGACATGGCAAGGACAGGGAGGAAATGAGAGAAGGGGCTAAAGCTGGGATATAAAGTGAATAATTGTAACAAATAATACTAATAAAAATTTTAAAAAGGATATAGTACCTGTGTAGAGAATGGTGGTTTTGTGAAGGAGACAAATTGAAGTTTCAGACAGGCAAGAATGTCGAGATGGACATGGATCCAGATGAAGAGCAGCCAGGTGAATAAGGAGAGAAGAAAGCCACCAGAATCTGCATTCTGCATAATTTTAAATTCTTGGTCTAATCTTAAATTACACAAAAATGTATGTAGTCCGGAGACACTTTGTAGTCAGCATGCCATAAGCCTCAAGAGATGAGCACAAATTTTCCAGACTAGGTGCTGGAGAAAGGGAGTTAGGTTCAGACACCATGGAGACTTCAGAAATATCTTGGGCTCTCACCTGGCACAAAAGCAAGGCCATGTTCTATGAGAGAAGTCATAGACTGAAAGTTGAGCTGAAATCAGATCCCAAGATCTGCACATAAAAAGTCTTGACAGGAGTGAGGTATACTCAGAACAACTTGACATTACTGAGAAAGAGAGAACTCTAGTTCACAGCATAGTTTAAAGCAGTTAACACATGTAAAACATGATGGACACGAAAAGATGCAGGAAATATGAGCAGTTTTAAGGGCAATGATGAATTATACCCAGAGGGCAGAGGTCATTTCAGACGCCAGAGTAAATCGCATATGGTCAGAATGACTATGATTTTGATGTTGAAAAATAAGAAAACAAATTCACAAAAATACAGAAAATGAAGCGAGCCATCTTAATCCTTACAAGCATTATTAAGTGAACACTCTAAACTGTAAAATATAAGTAGGAACTCACTGGATGGGCTTAAAAACATACTCGGTGCAAAAGCAGACAAAGTTAACACACTTGAATCTGTGTCACTTTTATTTTGAAAGTTGGAGTACCAAGAATAAAGTAATAAAGGATAAAACAATGTCCAGAAGGAACACACCAACATA
Organism: Pachyuromys duprasi; assembly: GCA_028658305.1. Lineage (NCBI taxonomy): Eukaryota > Metazoa > Chordata > Mammalia > Rodentia > Muridae > Pachyuromys > Pachyuromys duprasi. The sequence goes on from CM053752.1 coordinate 45,477,056, forward strand.
TAAATTTGTATTATAAAAATACACTACTAATACATTTGAAATTTTAGATTTAGTGAGAAAATCTCTTGAGAAAAATATAACTTGATTCAAAACTCACGGCCAGAGAGAAGAAAACACAACATGCTCTTTGAAAAAAATTTTATTTATGTATTTATGTATTACAACTTATTCATATTGTATCCCTGCTGCAACCCCCTCCCTGGCCTCCTCTCAGTCCCACCTATCCTCCCTCCTCCCCTATGCCTTCTCCCTAGTCCCCTGATAGGGGAGGACCTCCTCGCCTAGCCTATCAGGTCTCATCAAGGCTGGCTGCATCATCTTCCTCTGTGTCCTGGAAAGACTGCACCCCCCACCCTAAAGGGGAGGTGATCAAAGAGACAGCCCCTGTACCCCTTACTAGGGAATCCACTTGGAAACTGAGCAGCCAATGGGCTTCCTTTGAACAGGGGATCTAGGTCCTCTCCATGTATGGTCCTTAGTTGGAGTATTAGTCTCTGCAGGACCCTTGGGCCCAGGGATTTTTTTGGCTCTGTTTTTTTCCTTGTGGAGTTCCTATCCCCTCCATGTCTTTCTATCTCCCTATTCTTCCATAAGGATTCGAGCACTCTGCCCAAAGTTTGGCTATGAGTCTTAGTATCTCTTTTGATAGCCTGGTGGGTAGAGTCTTTCAGAGGTCTTCTGTGGAAGGCTCCTATCCTATTCCTGTCGTCTCCTACTTCTGATGTCTATCCTGTTTGCCCTTCTGCATGAGGATTAAGAATCTTCCCTAGGGTCCTCCTTGTTTAGCTTCCTTAGTACTAGTATAGCTTTTAGTATGTTTATCCTATATTATATGGCTAATATCCACTTACAGGTGAATATATACCATGTGCATCTTTCTGCTTCTGGGTTACTTCACTCAGGATGATCTTTTCTAGTTCCCACCATTTGCCTGAAAATGTCATGATTTCCTTGCTTTTAATTGCTGAATAGTATTCCATTGTGTAAATGTACCACAATTTCTGTATCCATTCCTCAGCTGAGGGACATCTGGTTGTTTCCAGATTCTTGCTATTATGAATAAAGCTGCTATGAACATGGTTGAGCAAATGTCCTTGTTGTACACTTGAGCATATTTTGGATATATTCCTAGAAGTGATATAGCTGGATTTTGAGGTAGCACTATTTTGGAATAGATTGATTTCCAAAATGGTTGTACAAGGTTACTTTTTCACCAGCAATGGAGGAGGGTTTCCCCTTCTCCACATCCTCTCCAGCATGCATCATTCCTTACGTTTTTGATCTTAGCCATTCTGCCCTGTGGCTCATTTGCTCCTG
>CM053752.1:45478872-45505071 GCA_028658305.1 Pachyuromys duprasi
GTGGGACCTCCAAATGAAAGACTCCCACTTGAGCCTCTCTGGACGGGGAGACCCCGCTTCCCAAGGAACAGCGAGACCAGTCTTTGGATGCAAGACGCAAGAGGTTTTTTTTTTATTATTTCGATACACGGGTACCCGGGGCGACAAAGCCTTTTGGAGGACTTGCGCGCCGCCCAGTTGGGGTGACGGTTTTTTATATGGCTCAGAGCAAGAAGCACGATTACAGAAGTGAGAAGCATAGTTACAGGGGTCTGATTGGGCGGTTTAAACAAAGCCATAGTTAGGTCACATACCCAGAACAGGGAAGGCGGGAAGGCAGATGTGAGCCCAGTCACGTACCCGGTTCTTATCTCGGGTGCCCAGAGTGTTTTCCTCAGAAGAGACAAGGACTTTCCGTGCCCCCTCATAGGCCAGGCACCCAACCGCAGATATCCTGTTGTTGGACATCTGTCCTGCCTTGCTTCTGACCTTGCACTGTTCCAGTCTTGCAAAATAGTGTTGCCAGCATTATGCTAGGGTTTTATTCTTTCACTTATGCCTACCTCTGACCCTCTATTTAAATCTAACTGTAATGTCAGGACCCCGAAGACTCTGATTCTCTTCCAAATGTGGCCACATTGAATAAACATCTCCTTTCCCCCTATTTTTCACTGTTTCTTGATTGTTTCATTGCCTGCTGACGATCGATAGCCAAACCTGTATTTTCATAGCTGTCAGAGTCCAGGTTCTGATCCTCCAAACAACTCCAATGATAATACAGACTCAAAGTCCTCAACTCAGCAAACATTTCAAAGATCTTACATCATAACCATGGCAGGCAGAGTAGCAAGGAAGTTTCAACATATACAAATACGTAAACATAACAATGCATAAATAAAACCAGAAGAAAAAAATCCCAAGGTCAAAAAAAAAATTCCCTTGACAAAGTTCAGCACCCCTTCCTGTGAAAGGTAATACTTTATCATAAGAAAGGCTGCACTCACAAACCTAAAGTCAGAGTTTTACTGAACTGGGAAAAACTGAAAGCATTTTTCTAAATTAGGAATGAGAAAAAAAAGTCTACTTTGCTCATACTTATCTAATATATTGCTTGAATATCTAGCCAGAAAAATATAGGGCAATAGAGAGAAATAAAAAGAATTTATTAAATAAATGACAGGAAGAAGGCAAATTACCTCTTTCCAGATTATATTATCATTTACTATAAAGACCCTAAAATCTTCACCAGAAAACTTGTAAATCTAATAAACATTTTAGCAAAGTGGTAAGACACAAAGTTAGCATTCAAAACAATCAGGAACTTCTTTACAAAATATATGAAGAAATAAGCAAAATAACTCTATTCAACATGACCTCAAAATGTAATTAATGAGAAAAACTTACATCTATAACATGAACTTTAATATGGTGTATAAAGAAATTGAAGAAGACACTAAAAGATAGAAAGCATCCTATATTTATGAATTCATGAAATTAGTATTGCAAAAGTAGCCACATTACCAATTATTCTACAAATGCAATGTAATTAATCTTCACCAAAATGTGGATGACATTTTTATTAATTAAATTTGTTCTTTGACAATTTCATGTGTATATGATTATAACATATAATTCTAATTATTTTCCACCCACAACCCTCTCCTACCTAATTCTCACCCCTATCTTTTCTCTTTTGTTCTTGCAAATCCTTTTCCCACATTCATGGTTTTTGTCTTGTTTTGTGACCTACTGATTTTAATGAAGGCCATCTTTGTGGTGATGGGTTTGGAGTATGCTTTGGAGAACAGTGTGCATACTGGTGGGCATACAAATGAAGAAAATGGCTGACCATTGCTTTAATTCATCAGCCAATAGTTCATCAGAGAAGGTTGGGGACTTATGATGGCTATTGTTGGTGGTCAACCATTTTTTTATTGGACCTAAAGCCCACTCCAAGAGACAGACTCTGTATCTAGCACTGTTAACAGACCCAAGAACCTATAGGAGGCCCTAATTCATTTATTTTGCCAAATGGACATAGTATTAAAATTACTCATAATGACTTACTGCCATACCCATAGATCACCAGAGTACTGTACAGATTTGAAGTCACATTAGACCCAAGAGAAGATGAGAAAGGTTGTCTTTGATTTGAGAGTTCATATACTCAACTATTAATAAAATAAGATGGATCTATATCTTAAATAAGACAAACAGAAGTGATACTGGGAAATAACAGTTGATTCCTACTACATGATATTTTGCTGGTTTCTTTACCTGTTACTTTGAAACAATAACCACAAAATCCATCCAGTTACTATATCTAACTACTTCCATGATCTCTTCATGACATTCACTATATTTCATCAGGTTCTTTCAGGCTGGCTGCTGATCAACATGTGATTTAAATCTTTCTCCTTTCTAGCCATACAAAGCCCCACCTCAAATACAGTAGAAATATGGTAGAGTAGGGTAAAGGTAACTACAATAAACTTTGTTCATTTAGCAAAGAATGGGAATAATCAATATTTGCTGGTAAATGCCAACAGTAACATTCCTGCTCAATGGAATCTGTGTGAGGAAACCTGGATGGTGGTCTCTTTGAACAATTTTCCTGCACGGTTCTCTCTTGGACCATAAATTTGTTCTCTAACAGCATCTTCCTTACCAATTTCTTCATGGTGCCACCTGATAACAGAGAGGATGCTGTGATAAACAGTTCATTTCCTGCTCTTTCATATAGGAAAGTATCTGATGAATACTTTAGGGAAGAGAAAACACACAAGCCTTGTTTATGTAGGCTTACCATTTTGGGGGAAATGTGATTCTAAAATTTCATGGACTGCCTATTTTCTTGCAGTTAATTCCTTGCTGTGGTATTTTTGATGTGGTTTGTGTGAGCCCATCCGTTTGCAAGGCATGTAACTAACGGCATTATAATAGTAACCGGAAACAGACCAAGGAGGTATATTTTTAATGTGGAAGTCAGAAGACACAAAAATCAAGGCATTTTCTTGAACAACCAACAAACTTGGGTCATTAACTATTCACCAGCACTGCTGGTATTACCCAAAAGCTAGCATACCCAAGAGCTCTTTAGACATTCTCCCCAGCCCGATGGCTCTCCCTTTCTTTACAGCAGCTATCATGGCCTAGTCTCCTCTGTCACATTGACAAGAGCTATCTGAGCTTGAGTAAAACGGCTGTAACTTTCATGTGATTGCTGTGTAAGGGCTACCTCCCACTACATAAACAGTCTTAATGAGACGCTTTTGAGGGACACTATGAATGAGACTTTCTTAACTCCTGCTGTTTAGGAAACAGAAAATGTTGAATTTTACGGCCTTGAATCCATAGTCCTTCAGTCTAAGCAATAGATCAAAAGCAGAGGAGCACTCTATCTTTTCTGTTCTATTTGCTTCCATCTCTGCTTAAAATTAGGCAATTCTCATTTGATTTCATTTCTTTCTTCTGAAATCTCGTTAAATGAAGCAAGTTGTAGCCAACACATAACTGTCAGCCATTTTTCTAACTTCTTTAAATCTAAGTGTTCTTCTCTCCTAGTCATTGTAGGTGACAGTTTTACCAATTACATTAACAAGACCTTAGAAAATGGTCATGTGTTTTTCAGCCTTCTGCCCTTAATATGTTTCTTGTTTGGTTTCAAATTGATGGCTAAGACAAGCCACATATTTTAGATTTTCGTGACAGTTGCAACATCGTTTCACATAGTGATTTCCATATTAATTAGACATTATAATAAAGATGCTAAAATATATAATGTTCTACATGAATATGATTTATTCTTTGCAGACTATTTCAGTCTAAAACTGGGGGTATATGTTTGATATTCTAAACTTGTAGCCCTAGCAGCTCCATTAAGCAGCTTATTTTTTTAAAAATACACCTAGAAATTGCATATTGAAACCCCTCCGTCTCTTACAGCTATACTTAACATCACTCAGGGGAAACATTCCACCAATCTGTTTGAGCCACTATAATAGAGCCCCATAAACCAAGTGGCTAGAAGCAAAACAAATTGATTTCCCATAGTTATTGAATCCAGGAATTTCAAAACCAAAGTGTCAGAAAATTTGGTATTTACTGATGGTAAACTTGTTGGTTCATAGCTGGTGCCTTCTCCCCATGTCTTCAGTCAGGAGACAAGATAGCTCTCCAGAGCTTCTTTTGTAAGAACACATTGGATCCATAAGGGCACCGCTGTCATGATATAGTCGCCTTCCCAAAGCTCTACTTTGCAATGTCACAGTGACAATCAGGTTTCAACATGTGGATCTGGAGAGTACAGAGACATTTATAATATGGGTGGCTAATATGTGTAAAAGGAACTAATTATTCTGTATATATTAACTAATACTGGAAATTGTGACTGTGGCAGTTATTCTTTAACCAGCTATTTTCCATATAAAGACACAGAGACCTGTTAGATTTATGATAAACCTTAAAGCATTGGAGGTTGGCAGATATTAGCTCTCTAAGCTATCTTGTCTTCTTCCTAGCCAAAATCCCCACAGATACTTGCATATGTTCCATTTGGGCTGCTTCTGCCTCATTAGGCCAGTCCTCAAAACAAGCCTCTCTTGGCCATGTGCTCCTGGTTATTACTCTATGGTGACCTGATCCTCTCTTCCTTCTTCCTCTCTCTCCTCATGGTTCTTCCGCCACTCCCAAACCCCAAGAACCTTCACTCCACCTACCTCTCTTCTGTCCAGCCCAGGCTGTAGACAACTTTATTAGCCAATCAGGGATAATTTGGGAGGCAAGGTTTACACAAAGTTATTTTGAATATGTGAGAATTTGCTTGGAGGACAGTCAGGATCTTGAAGGTCAAGCAATTAACATTTGAATACATAGTAGCTCCCAGATCAACCCCAGCTGTGACATGCTCAGTAGTGGGAACTCACATGCCCTGGTAAACATTACAGAGATTATTACTAATAAGGAAAACAAGTGCAATGAGAATTGAGAATAACTGGCAGAGCTTCCATAAGCAAAAAAAAAACAAAACAAACAAACAAAAAAAAAAACAGGTCAAAGTACGGCCCTGTAAACCAGCTCTGGAAAGAATTCTTATCTGACCACAGGGTGAAATCTAATACAGGACTTAGGGTATTTTGGTGTCTCAAGTAGTAAAAAGTCTGTTACTTATTTTAGTTCCTCAAAATAGTCTCAGTTCACTAAAACTTCATTTCCATACAAGAAAAATAACTAAAATTCCACTATCTGTGGACTGTTGAAGTTTCCCCCGTGTGATACCAGGACTGCTAACCAGAAACCAAATTGAGAAATGAGCAAAGAGTTAGAGTCTCTTCCATTTCTCTTCCTGCTTCATTCATCTTCACACAACTGTCCAACAAAAGTCACTTATTCCTCTACAGTGTGTCACATGTCCGTTGGCCCACTTCCGCCCCTTAAATGTAACTAGAAGACACAGTTACCTCATTTACTTTAGCACAGATGTTCACAGAAATCAAGTAGCCGATACCTGGTTCAACCCTGATATGTGAACAATCTCCCCCAAAATTTTATAAATTCTATAGACTGAGACTATGTGACCAGAATGATGTTGTGCAATGCTGTCTGATGAGCAGAAATGAAATGTAAACATATAGCTGGACATAATTTGTGGGGAAAGTAAGCAAATTTGAACAGAGGTGTTCTGTAACAAGCTCTTTGATCACTGGCCATGCTTCTGCAGTATTTGAAATGAGCAGTTACAGAAACTGGGTTGACCTTTTTCACAAGGTTGCTTCCTTATCATTGGAAAACTTACAGTTCTCTTAAACACTTATTTGGATATTTGTCTTGGTTGATAGTTACATTTTCTTACCTAATAAATTGCAAGGTGCAGATCAAAGGAAGTTAATACTAAAATCTGAAGTAGAAACTGTGATTCAGAGGAAAACAAAACACACACAACTTACTTTACAAGAAATCTCCATTATTGCCTCCCTATGACCATCTGCATTATCACAAGTGGATTGTTATTTGGAAAACTGCTTGATTTACTACCTCCCAAAACTGAGTATTAAAATGGTAGAAAAATATAATGCTCATGTGTAAAGAAATAAGTGCAGTGTAGAAGGGAAGAAGAATGTTTATTCCCAGAACCCAATAACAGTTGGATCCTTTACACATGAGACTTCCATTGCCTCCCCCAGCTCTGTTAATGGCATGGTTGGCCATGTGAATTACAATGAAATATTATCTCCCAAGTTCCTGAAGATATTTAGAGGCCTTCCTGCTTCCTACAGTCTCTCACTCCCTTCCCCCATCCCCTCTTCTTCCCATCCCCCCCCCTCCTCCTTCACCTCCCGCCCCCCTTCCTTCCACAGATAAAGCAGTTCCCACATAGATGCAACTTATCTGGTCCAAATATGTCTGAATGTAACAGGGGCAATGACTGTTTCCAGTCTTAATCTACTAAAACCTGGATATTATTTGTTGCTGATTTTTATGATCATCATCTTCAGAGTGCCTTCATGGCAACGTGAACCAAAACAAATCCTGACAGTCTGTTACTTGCTTTTCACTCTTTACTATAAAAAAGGCGTTGGGGGCGGGGGCTGGGGGCTGAGAGAAACAATGCTTGCCTGCATGCATGTGTGTGTAAAGCACAAATCCTCACATTCTTTGCCAGGAAAATATGATTCCCTTTTTACTTTGGAAGGGAGAAAACAGATTGAGCGGCTTTTTCAAGGTCACAGAATGTGTACTGCAAGGCCAGTGTTAACCTTCTCTCTGTGCTTTGGAGCACAAGTCTTTCTCATGCATTCTCTCTTCACCAGGAGATAAAACCCCAGAAGGCATAAATGACCTATAAAGAATCCTGGACACCCGACTTGAAATTTGGTATCTCCAGCTTCCAACCAGCCGCGGTTAGCCATGCCCTCGATGCCTGATCCAGCCAGTGGCATTGCCTTTGCTTGTCTAGCAATTGTGTTCATTAGAGAGAGCCAGCTCTTCTAACTGCAGCTTCTTTGCCTATGCTTTACAGACCTTAAGGAGTCATGTGTGCCTGGGCCACCGGCAGCTCTTCACTTCCATTTTCATTTGAGGGCTTCATTTATTCAGGTATAGGCGTGTGGCCTCCCTAAATTCTAAAAAAGTATGACACTGTGGATTTGGAAACATAGTTCAGGATGAAGGTTACACTACAGAGGGTGAAATTCAGACTGACCAGCCCAGAAATGAGAAAGCATCCCATTCTCCCGAGCTATCATTTTCCAGAGTGGACAGTCTCTGTGGTAGCATGGAATGAAATATACGTATGAGCAATTTGCATCAACGAGTAGACATACACTAGCTTGGATGAAGTGAATTCCTCGGGCAATTTAAAATGCATACGGAAAAGATATTTGGTTTGGTTCTTCGCTGCCTTGTGCTTCCATTATCTCCCCTCCTCTGTGCCCTTTTTCACATCAGGGTTTTGCGAATTTTGTTTGTGTCTCTAATTTTAGGTCGGTGTTTAAGATGGGCAACTCTTTTTATTTTTCCTTAACCAAGCCTTGACTTTTTATTACTTTAAAGAGCTGCATATTTATTTTGCTTTCTGGCTCTGTGCTTGTGCCTTCAACACTTTCCCAATGATTTTCTGCTTCTTAGTAAGCAAAGACCACTTGGTCCTCTCCCACACACACTTGGCACACATGGAACCACCATAGACCCTGCCAACATGCTTCTCTGTCTTAGATGATCTCATAAGGACTTTAGGCCTCACAGTATGTACACACCACATGCAAATTCAGGTGATTTCCCAATTTCCTCGGTATACAGGTAAACAATCCTGTTGATAGGAGTTCGAGACAGCCAACTTTTGTTAGAAGCTAAATTGTAGAAGAGTCTACGACAGTATGTCAAACACTGGACTATTTGAAGTGTCTTTAAGCACTGTGCCCGGAAGACAAGATGGACAAGTCATAAAATGCATTTGGCTCTGCATCTCCAAAGCCCATTTCTTCAGCTGCAGGGCTGCCATTTGCGTCATGATATTGGCATATCTGTGTATAGAATGCCCCCCTTTACTTTTCTGACAATAAGATAGAGTTGTTTATTACTTATCAAAGTTTAAAAGAAGTGGTTAAGTTATATAGTCAAAAAAAACGCTTAACGAATGAGAACAGATTACTGGAAATTTTCCTGAATCTCCCTTTACTGAGTGAATCAGAGACTCATTTCATTCAACCTATGGTCCTTGTATTTAAATGCATATTTGCAGGCAGGCAACTAAGCAAGAAACAGTTATCTGGGAATCTGCTCATTGTCATTGTGCTACTGGTGGCCTTTTTATTGCTGTTGCTTTGTATCTGAGTAACAGCACTCTCTTCCCTTACTTCACTGGTAATTTTCTTCTATAATTAAGTAAATATTTTACAAGAACCAGATGTTACCCTCAGAATATTGGGCTTCTCATTCCTACTTTCTAGCATGGGTTCTCTGTGGCCAAATTCACTATAAAGTCCATCTTTTTTATAATTTCTCCATCCCATACAACCTAACGTGACAGTTTGAGAATCCACTTGTGATCGTGAAAATGAGACATGAAGGAGAAGAGGAGATAGTCTCTAAAGATATTACAGAGTCTTCGGATTTCCCTTAAAGTACAACACATTTCCCTTAAGTACAACACATTTCTGAAATTGTGGCTTTATTCTCTACTTCTGTCTTTTTTCTCCTGGAGACACCAAATTCTTGACTTCTCACCTACACTAAGGAAGGCAAGCAACCAGAAAGAAAAGATCAAGAGTAACAAACACACATGCTAGCCATTGAACTTGGCAAACCAAAGTTCATTCTAATCCACTGTCGTGGCAAAAGTGGAATAATATTTTGGAGGACACCAGGTTGCTCTGTATCTTGGGTATCATGAAAGTGATGAACACTGAAGCATAGTTATTACCTCATAACTTCGTGGACAAAACTGGAGGAAACTGTGCTAAGTAAAATGAGCCAGGCACAGAAAGAAAAACAGTGCATACTCTTATTTATATGTATAATATTAAAAATGTCAGGTAGAATGTTAGTTAATGAGGAGAGGATATGAAAAAAGTGAAGATGCTGATTACAGAGTATAAAATTTTGGTTAGGAGAAATAATCTTTGGTGATCTATCACATAAACATGGTAACTATAAAAATACTAATGATACATGTTTCAAATTTGCTAAGGTAGTAGATGTGAAATCTTTTCAATACACAAAAGTAAGTAAAACAGTGACTGTTAACTAACATGATTTAATATTTCTATAATATCAACACCAAAATAGTCCACTCTACCCTATAAACATATAAGATATGCAGTCAATTGCCAAATAAACTTTTTGAAAGACATTAAAGAAAAAAACTCACATCTTTTGTTTTGTTCTCTTTTTCAGTCAAGGTATGCAAGATACCAACTCAGTACAGTTAGACTTGAGTGCGGTATGGTCTGTCACCAAGTTACAGAGAAACATAGAGCTGTTCTTGACATCTTATTCTAGCTCCTGTGACAATTCATGAGTTTCTGGATTTACTTTAAAAACAGATGGTTTTGTAAGGGTAACAGGTGCTGTCTCTGACATAAACTCAGTGACTGGCTCTTTGACCCCACCCCACCCCCAAGGGGGGAACAGCCTTGCCAGGCCACAGAGAAAGACAACACAGCCAGTCTCCTGATGAAACCAGATAGGCTAGGGTCAGATGGAAGGGGAGGAGGACCTCCCCTATCAGTGGACGCGGGAGGGGCATGGGAGAAGAAGAGGAAGGGAAAATGGGATTGGGAGGAAATGAAGGAGAGGGCTACAGCTGGGATACAAAGTGAATAAACTGTAATTAGTACAAAAATAAAAATTTAATTAAAAAAAAAAGGGTTGATTCAAGTCCTGATGGATTGTTGTGAGGAAGCCTTGCATTCAGAACCTAAGGGTTCTCTATCCCCACCAAGTTACCTTGGAAACACTGCATGTGCTTCATAGGTAATGAAAGCTGTCTGTCCTTCACCAAGGGATTTTTAGATATGGTCTAGAGCTACAAAACAGTTCAAATTTGTTTCTCATTTTGCTGTCTTTCAGAAACTATTACGGAAGTCTGTTAAAATACAGCAAATGTCATTGTTTTAGGACACTTTTGCTTCTCTTTTTAACTTATTGGCATCTTGGATTTAGTTCACTAGAAAGTTCTGAATAAAGATAAATTAATTGATTATTCTAACAACTAGAATCAATGTGTTCATGCCTCAAAAGATAAAAAGATAGGTTCTTCTTTTTTCTTCAAACATCTCATTAAGGAAAAAAAAAAAAAAACAGAGCAAATCAAGACAAACTAATTCAACACAATTTGTCTCTTTTTAGCTCCAGGTCTTGTAAGTCAAAAAAGTCCATACCTTTCCAAATCAAATTTTGTGCAAATTTATTGAACTATCAAACTCCTTGCAAATGACAGAATTGTTTGAGCACATAGTATCTTTAATTTATATGAAGGCTGCTTGGAGAAAACCTTAAATAGTTTCACAAAGGTTATTAAGCCTCATAGCAATCCTTGGAAGCTGGCAAAAAATAAAAAAATTAGGCACACAGTATCCTTGAAGTAAATACTTTCTCATTAATTGTAAGTTCAGTACAGTAGTATAGCTGTGGTAGAAAGAAGTTTGACAGTTCCTTTATAAGCTAAAAATAAAATTACCACAAGTCAATAATTATGCTATTGGATATACTCCAAAAATTGGAAGCAGGTGTTTAAATAAGGCCCTTTTGCTTATAGCAACACTACTTACAATAGACAAAAAGTGAAAACAACCCACCTTCCGTGATGAATGGATAAATAAAATGTAGTACATCCATGCAAACCAATATAATCCTGCATCTAAATGAAACTTAGAAGTAACATGCTAATAGACAAAAGCCAAAAACAAAACTTATGCTTCCACTTATATGAAATATCCAGACTTGACAATGAAGGGAGACAGAAAAATAGATTGGCAGTTGTCGAGATCTGAGGGAAAGGGCGATCAGGTATTTGTCAGGCTTCATCTGAAGGCCGTGACAATGTAATGAAATAATGGTGATATCTGCACAATGGTATGAAATATTAGTGGTAATGCATGTGTCAGGGTACAAATTAAGCCTGATACTCTTTAAGGTATATCTAGAAAGCCCCCTAAAATCTAAGGGATAAATTTTAAGCACCCTCTTGCTTCTCTTTTTGACCTGAGGTTTCAGATGAATAAGTAAAGTTCATCTAAACTCTTCTGTTTTCCTTCCAGGCCGACAGTCTCCTGAGCTCTTAGGCCAAGCCTGCTCTGAGCTCTCCTGGCCCGGGGCTGGCTCAGCTGCTTGTGGCTCTCCCAGTGCTGTGGAGGCGCACTGTATCTATATGTTTTCTAACTTCTTGCTTGCTTCCTTGGCAGACTCATCTCCTTAAGTGTGCACATGTGCTTCTTGTACCCTGCTTTAGCCTATGGGGGGACTTTTAGGAACTGCTCCACCTCAAGTAAAAGGGTAAAATAAAAGCATGCAACCATTACTATTTGGCCTTTATGATAAAGATCAGAATTTCTAAGATAGAAAAGGAGATAAAATGGATAGAAAAAAAAGATAAAAAGACGTTCTTTCCAGCATTAACTCCTCATTAAAGATGTTAATACCTATATATTCCTCTCTTTCTCAAAAGTGGCTGCTTCAGTATGTGCAGTTACTCTAGATTGTACCAAGCATAGCCTAAATAAATACACAGAAATTATAAATACACATGTGTGCATATATTCTTCTCAAATATGTTCAGCTCATTATTTGAAGGAATGTATAAAGTTGTTCTCAAAATAACTGAATGTCTGTCCACTTGAACTATTCTCTGTTTATTTCTACTATGCTCTGTATAGACATCAGTCTAGGGATTTCCATATAAAGGAATCCCCAGTTTCTCCTGCCTCTGTAAACTGTAAATGTAGCATCTTGGTGATTATGTCATTGTTTGATTACTATGGGGGAAAAAAATCAATGGTTGACCTCAATTTTTTAAACAGATGTGTTGGACTTTTTCCCTCTGTTAATGGCAAGAAAGAGCCCCTCTCAGAAAAGGATCCAGTTTGCTGTTCCATTCTACCCAGTATGACTGCGTTTTGTGGTCCATGAATTCATTGATCCATTCAAACAGTGTCCCTGAGAGAGGCAATTTCAGCTACAAGTATATTTATGAACTCAATGGCTGGCTCTTCGACCCCCTCACCCACGAGGGAGGAGCAGCCGTCCTAGGCCACAGAAAAGGACATTGTAGCCAGTCCTGAAGAGACCAGATAAGCTAGAGTTAGAAGGAAGGGGAGGAGGTCCTCCCCTATCAGCAGACTTGGAAAGGGGCAGGGAGGAGATGAGGGAGGGATGGAAGGAAGGAGGGACTGAGGGAGGGGGCTATGGCTGGGATACAAAGTACATAACCTGTGATTAATATAAAACAAAAATGTAAAGAAATAAAATAAATAAATAAAAGGTTTTTAAAAAGTATACTTATACTCCCAGATTTAAAAAATCAAAACATACTTGAGCATCTTTTGGATATATGCCCAGAAGTGATATAGCTGGAACTTGAAGTAGTACTGCAGGCTATCAAAGCATATCCTGAGACTCATAACCAAACTTTGTGCAGAGTGCAGGGAATCTTAAGAAAGAAGAGGGAGATAGAAAGATCTGGAGGGAACAGGAGCTCTACAAGTAGAGCAACAGAACCAAAAAATCTGGGCACAGGGGTCTTTTCTGAGACTGATACTCCAAACAAGGACCGTTCATGGAGATAACCTAGAACCCATGGCAGCTCAGTGCCCAAGAGGGACCCTAGTAATGGGAACAGGGACTCTCTCTGACATGAACTCAGTGGCTGGCTTTTTTATCACCTACCCCTGAGTGGGGAGCAGCCTTACCAGGCCACAGAGAAAGACAATGCATCCAGTCCTGATGAGACCTGATAGGCTAGGGTCAGATGGAAGGGGAGGAGGACCTCCCTTATCAGTAGACTCCAAGAGGAGCATAGGAGAAGAAGAGGGAGGGAGAGTGCATTTGGGAGAGGACAAGGGAGGGGCCTACAGCTGGGATACAAAGTAAATAAACTGTAGTTAATAAAATAAATAAATATTTTTTAAAAAATCAAAACATAAATAAAAAACCATTCAAAATATATGAAATTAGACACTAAGCCACAAAGGTTTGTGATATCTGGAATGTGGAAAATAATCATGGTAATCCTTACAATTGACTCAGCTAACACCTTGTACAATGCCCAGGCTTTTACTACTTTGGAGGATCCTGATGTAATCTGAGCCAGAAATCATGGGTTGCAAGGCTTGTTGTAGCTGACCGACCTGGTCATATTCCCTTTTTCAAACCAATTCTCTCAACGCTAAGGCCTTTCTCCTGCCATAGCATTTACTGTATTATATCATTATTTCTTCCTGATCTGTTTTTCTCTTCCTCGTAACTACTAAGATTCAAGATCCATGCTAGCTACAGCCCCATATTACACATTGGTGTCTCAAACAGCATTTACCAAGGTGTTTATTTCAGAGTTAACAACAAACACATACCTAAAATGGTGTCTGGCATCCAGTAGACAACAAAAACAAAGCAGAAAAAAGATAAAAGAAAGGGAGGGAAAAGGTGGGAAGGAAGGGATAGGGAGAAAGAAAAGGGAGGGGAAGGGGGGGAGAACGTTGAATGTTTAGACTGCTAAATTCATGCCACTAAATGCAGTTAGTCCAAGGCAAAATTGTAAAATACAAAGAACTTAAATCTAAAATCTTTCCTTCCTTCTCTCTTCTCTCCCCTTCCTTAATCACTGATCGTAACCTCATGGGTAATCTAGTGCTCAGTGTTTTCAGATTATCAACTAAAATAATTCCCACTAAAAGAATTCTTGACAACAGTGTTTCAAAGGACGATTCAAAAAACACCACCAGGGAAAAAGCTATTCTATTTTCCTTTCTAAGGAGATCCATGAGTCCCTCCAGAGACCCCCTCTTTGCCTAACCTCTCTGGGTCTGTTGATTATAGCTTTATTATTATTTTCTTAACAGCTAATATCCACTTATAAGTAAATACAGACCATATTTGTCTTTCTGGGTCTGGGTTACCCCACACAGGATGATTTTTTTTTTCTAGTTGCATTCATTTTCCTGTAAATTTCATGATGCCATTTTTTTAACAGCTAACTCATACTGCACTGTGTAAATGTGCCATTTATCCATTCCTCAGTTGAGGGACATCTAGGCTGTTTCCAGTTGCTGACTATTATTAATAAAGCTGCAATGAACATAGTTGATCAGGTGTCCTTATGGTAGGATGAGTATCCTTTGGATATATGCCCAAGACTGGTATAGTTTGAGGTAAGTCAAGTCCTGATTTTCTGAGCATGTGGGATGGGAACAGGAGGGTGGCAGGGGTTGGATAGGTGACATGAGGAGAAGGATGCATTGAGAGGATGCAGGGAGGGCAATTGGGGGAGGGGCAGTGTGGAAACCCAGCACAGGAGAAACTTACTGGAATCTGTGTGACTCTAGTGAAGACTCCTAGTAATGAGGGATACCAAGTCTGAACTGCCAATTTTTTTAACTAGGCAAGGCTTCCAGTGGTGGAACTGGTCACATTCAGTTGAGTGGTTGCCTGAGAGAAGTACCGTGGAGATCCCTAAATAACCCACGCTGATTCTAGGACAGGGAATCTCTCTCTGAAAACTGACACAGGGCTCCATTGTCAAGTACAACTACACAGCTTATTGAATATAGTCAAGCTGGTGCTTGCATGGAAACTTCATACCTACATACTTGTCTCTTTGATACAAGAAGGTATGCTGCAGGCTACAGAAAGACAAACCTGGACATCAGCATAGCCACAGAACCCTGGATTGACAATCTGTCCTGTCTACAAGATGTGCTGGGGCAATGATGAGACAGAATTTGTAGGAGTGGTCAAACAATGTCTGGACTAACTTGAGGTCCATGCCTGAGAGGGAGCTCATGCCATACACTGCCTGGATACCCAGGAACCAGAGACTGGATAGCCCAGAGACTTAGAGTAGAATCAAACACTACTGGCACACACACACACACACACACACACACACAAAATCAATGACAGAGTTTCTAATGATATTCTTCTATACGCATAGATTGGTGTCTTACCCAGTCATCATCATAGTGTCTTCCTCTGGCAGCAGAGAGGACTGACAGAGACCGGCTGTCAGAGGCCAACAGCCAGACATTATACAGAGAGAGTCTAAACTGGAGGTCTCCATCAGATCCCTACCCTCAGAGCTCCGGGAATCCTGAAGAAGATGGGGAGGAAAGAGTGCAGGAGTCAGCGGGCATGGGAGATATCAGGACAATAGAGCCCACTGAATGGACTAAGCAGGGCTCAGATGGGCTCATAGAGACTGAAGCAGCAAACATGGAGCATACAAGGGGCTGCACCAGGTCCTCTGCATATATGTGATGGCTGTTATCTTTGAGGTTTTGTGGGGCTCCTAATAGTGGGATCATGAGTGTCTCTCACTCTCTTGCCTGCTCTTAGTGCTCTTTTCCTCCTGTTGGGTTGCCTTGTCCAGCCTTAATATGAGACCTTCTGCTTTGTCTTGTTGAATCTTTTTTTTTGGGGGGGGGGTCTTGGAGACCTGCTGTTTTCTTTTCTTTTTTACCCATTCTCTTGCATTTCAGTTTTTTTTAATCATTTATTAGAATTTATTCAATTTGTATCCTGGCTATGGATCTCTCCCTTATCTCCTCCCAATCTCACCTTCCCTCCCTCTTCTCCCCCTATGCCCCTCCACTAGTCCACAGAGGCTAAGACTTATATCCAAACTCTGGGCAGAGTGCACGGAATCTTATGAAAGAAGGGGGAGACAGAAATACCTGGAGGGGACAGGTACTCCAAAAGCAGACCAACAAAGCCAAAAAAAAAAAAAAAGACTGAGCCCTGGGAATCCTACAGAGACTGATACCCCATCCAAGGACAATGCATGGAGAGGACCTAAACCCCCCACTCAGATGTAGCCCATAGACTAAACATCCAAGTGGGTCCCTAGTAAGGGGAACAGGGGCTTTCTCTGGCATGAACCCACTGACAGGCTCTCTGATCAACTCCTCCTGGGGCATGCGGCCTTGCCAGACCACAGAGGAAGATAATGCAACCTGTCCTAATGAGACCTGCTGTTTTCTGAAGGGAAACTGAGTGGGAGTGAACCTGGGGAAGAGAGAGGGAGGGAGAGGGGCTGAGAGGAGTGGAGGAAGGGTAAACTGTGGTTGGGATGTATTGTATGAAAGAAGAATCTATTTTCAATTTTAAGGGAGAGAGAAAGACAGACAGGCAGAGAGAGAAGCCAAGGATGAAGAGAACACTACAAGGAATTGGGGGTGATTAACTAAAAGAAATGTAGAGATCATTTTAAGTAAATTCCCTAGCTCTACATTTCAGGCAGTTAAAGCCCAGAGACATCAGTAACTCACCAGACATCACAACTAGTTCAGCTCGTTCCTGCACTGCCTCTTTCACCCCTAACAGGATACTCTCCACAGGAGGTAAATTTGCCTGCTGAGAGAAAATGACAACTAGAAAAAGTGGGTGTCATTTCTAAACACACAGGCAAGCTTTACTAATATCCCTTAAAATTCAAGTTCTCTCATGCGTGTGTTAGCTTTTAATGCGTGTTGTATAGATATGAGTGGGAATGAATGGGGGCATGGACTGTGAAACTTAGAAAGGAGACCACAAAAGGAGAGAAAGAGATGTTGAGGAAGCAGGAGAGGACAAAAGAACATATGAGACATGGAAAAACGAAATGAGGCCGTGAGAAATTAGTGGAAGGCTACAAGAGGGGAATCAGGACGGGAGAAGAAAGAAGGAAAAATCGACAAAAACAAATTTTGTGTGAAAATGATGAATGAAACCTAATACTGTGTGTTCATTTTAAAAATTAAAATGAATGTCCTTAAATGGGTGTCTTCAAGTCATCCTCCTTCAGAAAGCTGGTGTAAGTTTAATGAGCTATCTGTTATTACAGCACCACTAAATTTTGTACCATCAAGAATTTGGCAAACTCTGTGGTATTAAGAACTCATATAAACCACACCATGCAGTACAGAAAATCACTAGACCTGTTTAAATTACCCTGAAACCTTGAAATAGTTCTTTGTGTGACAGCTGGGCACAGAGGTTTAGAGTGACAACAATTCTCACTACCAGTTTAGAAGGTCTTTTTAAAGAGACTCAATTCTAACTGTTTTATGGTGGTTTACTAACCTCTCATGGAAAATTTAAGAGCTGATAAACACTTTGCTGGGTTTTGCTGCCATTGAGTCCTAACACATTTTAGAAAAATATTTCAACCCTACTTCCTTCAATTGCTTTAAAGTAAAATGGTGTCTCTAGTAGTTCTGGAGACATGTAGAGACCCTTAATCAGCAAATATATACTAAGAAATACTTCCAACAGTCAACATTTGCTGCAGAATTCCAGAGAAGTCCCCCTCCAACATATTCTACTTGATTTCTATTGCACAGGATAGAATTTCACTAGAGGTGCAATACCCATGGTGTCTGATGATATTTATAGATACCATCATATAGTGCCCCATCATGAGTCATTGTACCACAAAGTTATTAGTGTGCCAATCAAGGTACTGTAAGCTGCAAGAAACTGAACACTTAAATAGATGTGGTCTAAACAGATGTGTTTTATTGTTCTTACGATTCTCTCAGAGCAAAACTAGCCAGAAGTAGGCAGGATTGAGTCTACAGCTCAATGATTGATAGCATGAAAACACTGCATTTGTGTGTGTGTGTGTCCTTCTGTCTTCTCATCCTCAACAGGTCTACATGGCTCCATCCTTGGTCACAGAATGGCAGCAGTAGGTAAAAGCTCTTTGCTGTCCTGTGACAATGTTTATAAGGCAAGCAATACAGAGTGAGAGGAGGAGTATTTACTTCCTATCTCTACTTTATAAGGAAAGAATATTTTCAGAACCTTCCCCAACCATCATTCCCAGTATATTTATATTTTATTGAACAGGACTGGATTCCTCATCCCTTATGAACTGAAAAAAGGGATAGAAAAACCAACAATGTCATTCTCAGCCTCTGTGGTAGATGTAGACACTTCTGTTAGCCAAGAATGATGAGTAAAATGCCTGTAGGTAGGCAGTTATAATAATGATTTTTGAGAGTGTTCTCGCCACTTCACAGACATTAATCCATGAGCTCTGCATAACAACCCATAGATAGCTGTAGTTATTACCATTTGGTAGAAAATCAAAATGAATCCCAAAGGTACAAGAGACAGTGAGAAGGTGAGGGGGCAGGATTCCATCCCCACCATCTGACAGCAGGGCTGTACATCATGATGTCACAGTCAACTAGTAGTATCTACTTAAGAAGCTGCCCTAAGACACGGAAGGGTTCTCAGTGCTTATCTCCCTCTGAAGTTCAAATGAAGCATTATTTCCCCTCAGATGCTGTGGGATGTCAAAGAGTGACCAGAATGATTCCTGTCATCATCAAGACTGCAACAGCTGGGGCAGTGACCACAACAAGAGCTGAACCTGGCAAGCTCCACTTCCTGGCCAGATGCAGTGATAAACAGACAGTAGCTTAGATGGGTCTCAGTTGAGTCCAGCCACAGCAAGGAGAATTGGATGCTTCTAATTCAAAGGAATGCTTTAGGGGTCATTTCTACCTTCTCTCACATTTTCAAAAGAATTAAACAGATATATACTGATCTGTCCAAAATCTCCCCGATTCTGAAAATGTTCTTTCCTTATAAAGTAGAGATTATGTAGGTTATAAGGCACAACAAAGTAAGGCTTTCATTCAGGTGGACTTAATTCCTTGAAGGAATGTGTTCAGTGAAGTCAAACTTAGCACTCCAAACACGCTTCTGGCGTAATTTTTGTGATAATATTGAATTTATTTATTCATAGTTAAGTCTCTCCATCCAAATCCTGGATGTACTTCTGAACAGCTCCCAATAGCTGGCTTCATGATCGGTGACAAGTTTTATCCTTTCCCAGATATTTTCTAAAATGAGAAAAGCAATTGTTTCTACTGCATGGAGTTATTAGGACAATTCAGTTGAACTGCACCAAGCACTGTGTGCCAGGTCCATCCAGGGGCTGGAGAGTGGCAGTTTTTATTCATTTTATACCCCATACTCTTTATTGTCATGTTTGGGGAAATGGCTTAGAGAAGACTGCCAACAGAGTATTTAAGATGTAAACATGCAAGGTAAAAACGGGCACACAGAAGGTACCAGTCCAAAACAGTGGTAAGATTCTGTAGAACTGAAAGTATGGGAGAAAACACATACACACCACACACGTAGAAGAAAGATTCTGCATCAGAAACTCTTCAAAACCAGGACCTGGGGAGTTGGCCCAGTCATTAATGCACTTGGAGCACATTCATGAGAACCACAGCTCTGGTCCCTAACGCCCATGTAAAAACAGGGTATCACAGAACACATTGTATATTTGTAATCCAAGCAGGGACAGGGCTTGTTCAGAGATAGATGGATATCTAGAACTTGCTAGTCAGTCAGCCAAGCCAAATAAACTCAGGGTTAGGGAGAGATCCTGTCTTTAAAACTAAGGCAGAAAACAACAGAGGAAGATGCCCAACTTTGAACTTCTGCAACCACAGGAACATGCACACACACACACCTGTACAAAACCAGGCTCTAGGCTGTGATGGTTAGTTTTAAGTGTCAGTTTGACACAATCTAGAATGATCTAGGAAAAGAGTTCAATGAGGGACTATCGAGATTGGGATGGGCTGTGCAGATGCCACTGAGGATTGTCTTGATTATATTAATTGATGTGAAAAGACCCAGGCAATGGTTCTCAACCTGTGGATTGCAACCCCCACAGGAGCAGCATAGCAATCACATCTCCTGCATATCAGATATTTACATTACGATTCATAACAGTAGCAAAATTGCAGTTGCAAAGAAGCAATGAAATAATTTGATGGTTGGGGTCACCAGAACATGAGGAGCTGTATTAAAGGGTCGCAGGATTAGGAAGGATGAGAACCACTGACCCAACACAATGTGGGCAGCATCACTCCCTGTATTTGAGTACCAGACTGTATGAGAACAGAGTTGGTGAGCATGATGGCATTCATGTCCCTTTGCTAGTCAGTGTGCATATGATGTGACTAGCTGTTTGAAATTCTTGCTCCTTTGACTTCCTTGCTGTGGTGGACAACCTGGAATTGTAAGCTACAATAAACCTGCTCTCCTCTAAATTGCTTTATGTCAGGGTATTATTTTTTATTCTTAATATATTTATTAAAGTACTATTAAAATAATAATAAAATACAAACAAAACTTGTATTTATTGTATGTAACATGACTAGAAGATAAAACCAAAACTTTCCTAGTTAATCTTTTTGTCTATATTTTATTTTTTATTAATTACACTTTATTCACTCTGTATCCCCCCATAAACTCCCCTCCCAATCCCACCTTCTTTCCCCCTTCTCCACACATGCCCCTCCCCAAGTCCACTGATAGGGGAGGTCTTCCTTTCCTTCCTTCTGAACAGAACACCAACAGCACAGGCTCAAAGAGCAACAATCAATAAATGGGACCTCATGAAACTGAAAAGCTTCTTTAAACCAAAGGACACTGTCATGAAAACAAAACGACTGCCTACAGATTGGGAAAGAATCTTCACCTACCCTTTATCTGAGAGAAGGCTAATATTCAGTATATATAAAGAACTACAGAAATTGAAAAGCAACAAATCAAGTAATCCAATTAAGAAATGGGGAACAGAGCTAAACAGAGAACTCTCAATAGAGGAATAGCGAATGGCAGAGAAACACTTAAAGAAATGCTCAATGTCATTAGCCATCAGGGAAATGCAAATCAAAACGACCCTGAGATTTCACCTGACACCCATCAGAATGGCGAAAATCAAAAACTCAAGTGATAACACATGCTGGAGAGGTTGTGGAGAAAAGGGAACCCTCCTCCACTGCTGGTGGAAATGTAAACTTGTACAACCACTCTGGAAATCCATCTGGCGCTTCCTCAGACAATTAGGAATAGCACTTCCTCAAGATCCAGCTATACCACTCCTAGGCATATTTCCAAAAGAGACTCAAGTACACAATAAGGACATTTGCTCTACCATGTTTGTAGCAGCTTTATTTGTAATAGCCAGAACCTGGAAACAACCCAGATGCCCCTCAACTGATGAATGGATACAGAAACTGTGGTACATCTACACAATGGAATATTACTCAGCAATAAAAAAAACAAGGATATCATGACATTTGTAGGTAAATGGTGGGAACTGTAAAGGATTGTCCTAGTGAGCTATCCCAGAAGCAGAAAGACATACATGGTATATACTCACTCATATAGACATATAAAATAGGATAAACCTACTAAAATCTGTACACCTAAAGAAATTAATCAAGAGGAAGGACTCTGGCTAAAATGCTTAATCCCCAGCTAGAAAGGCAAAGCAGATTGACATCAGAAGAAAACAGGAAACAAGCTAGGAGCCTGTCACAGAGGCCCCCTGAAAGGCTCTGCCCTGCAGAATATCAAAGCAGATGCTGAGACTTATGGCCAACTGTTGGGCAGAGTGCATGGAATCTTACGAAAGATGTGGGAAATATGAAGATAGGGAGAGGACAGGAGCTCCACAAGGAGAGCAACAGAACCAAAAATCTGAGCACAGGGGTCTTTCCTGAGACTGATACTCCAACCAAGTACCATGCATGGAGAAAACCTAGAACCCCTGCCCAGATGTAGCCCATGGCAGTTCAGTATCCAAGTGGGTTCCATAATAATGGGAATAGGGGCTGCCTTTAACATGAACTGATTGGCCTGCTCTTTGATCACCTCACCCAGATGGGAGAGCAGCCTTACCAGGCCACAGAGAAAGACAATGCAACCACTCCTGAGAGCTGATATACTAGAATCAGAAGGAAAGAAAGGAAGACCTCCCCTTGTCAGGGTATTTTATCACACCAACAGATGCAGAACTATGATACAGGCCCTTCAGCGTAGGCTCCACAAGACTCAAGCAAAGCAGGCATCATCATTAGAGTTTTTAGATATAGATTTTTTTAGGCACCTAACAAAGGTATGAAGCATATGGTTGGCAACGGCAGAGCTAAAACCAAGCACCAAGGTCAGGTGGTTCTTAAAACAGGTCCTATAAATCACTGTGAGGATTAAATAAGCTAACCCAAATAAAGTCCTTGGCACAAAGGTTAGTCCAGGAGTGGTGGCTGAAAACATTGCTAGTTTCATTTTTGTCTGTACATTGCACATATCCCTTTTAAATGGAGCTCAGTGGAGACAGACGGTGGCACCACAGTTCCTAAAGAAGGGGCGCCTCTAACCCACAACATTCATCAGTATCCAGAGAACTTGGAGAGTCCGCTCAGAGGGTTCATCAGTCTCCCACCCCAACTTGCTTCAGGTGAATCAGGACCCAGAGGTAGGCAAGGTAGCCCAGTTTCAACCCTAAACCTAACCACATTTCTCCTTGTACCCTACCCTTCATTAAAAGCATGGGCAAAGAGGCATTGGCAGCAACAGCAACCACAAAAGCAAGAGAGAAAGCATCTGGCACTGGAGAGCACTGTGCCAAGCCCCAGGCCCAAAGGGAGTCTGCCGTGATTACAGTGGTAAATAAACAGACTTGATGACTATGCTGGGCACTGGACCCTGCCAGAAAGGGACAGGGCAAAGAGGATTCTTGTAATTACACTAGTGCAGGCTCAGCTCTCACGAGGTTCTCCACAGCAGACTCGTCGGTCCCCAGGCTGGTCCTACAGCAGCACCTGTTCTAGCAGAAGTAGTTTGGCAAGCCAAACAAAACGTGATTCATGCAGGCCACCTGTAAAGGAATGTGATGCCTAACAACCTGTGTAAAGCTCCTAATTGTCTTAAATCACTTGGCACCTCTTTACCTGGTGGGTGCTAAACAAGCAGCATCAAGTGAAAGACCATTTCCTGCTAATACGGTTTTATTCCCCTACCCCATAATTTAACACTGTGAGAAACTGGGCCATTTGAAAACCCCAAGCACCATATTTTCACCCATGAACTCGTTTTTAGTATCTCTTCTGTTGGCTCTCTCTCTCCACCCTTGTTATAAACATCTTCCTTTCTTCGGCTTTTCGGTTGCTCCTTCCCTACTGCACAATTTGGGTTATAATTATTTTCTCATTTTCCCCTCCAGCTGGCACTAATCTTGCTTGCTTCTGTCAGATATATCTTTAAAACGTCACACTGTTGCCCTGGCTTATTTTTAAGTGCCAGAAAGATGGCCCATCCTCACATCTCTCAGGAAAGTTTTCCTGATGACTTCCCGCGAGTCTCCACTGTGGAACGATGGTACAGCAAGCCAACAGCACACAGCTGCGCATCGTTGAGAAGAAAACGCAGGAAAGCAATCTTGTGCCTTCTGTTACTGTTATAAAATAAAGGTGGGTGATAACTAGAGCAGAGGTGTGTTTTGAGAGTGTTCTGTGAGTCAAAGAACACTCTGCCAAAATCAAAGGCTAGCTCCACTGCTTGGGACTTTCATAAGACACCCTTGAGACAAAGAGTTTATTCTATTTCTGCACCCAGAGCCCCTAAAAAGACACAGCGGCCTGTTGTTTACCATTGAAAACGGTAAAAAAAAAAATTGTGGCAAAACTTTACGGTAAAATACTAAATGTTTTCCCTTTCTCTCTGACAATATAAGTACCAATTCATTGACTTTCAAAAATTCTGTCAGGTTTTCTTCCTTTTCATGGCAACATACATTACCAATAGAACCAAATCATATAACTAAGTACTACCAGTGTCCATAATCTGTGCTCTTAAAGAGTCAAGCTTAGGGAATGACTATCTTCTGAAAACAAGATCAAATGATTTACAAACATTAGATTTAGTGTACTTGAGAATGTCTGTTCCTGCTTTAAAAAGAATAGAGTTTACAAGTAATATCGCCAACTCTTTCCTCAAATTTTGTGTAAAACTGGGCTTAGAAGATAGCTCGGTGGGTAAAGGCGCACTTGCAACCCAAACCTGACGTCCTGTGTGTGTACACACACATACTGAGACACTCATGCAACGCTGGATGGAGTAGCATATGCATCTACCATCTCAGTGTGACTCTTTGGGAGAGATGGGAGCCTGAAATAGGACAACCCTGTCTCAAACAAGGTGAAAAGGGAAGGACCAATATCTGAAGGCTATCCTCTGCTGTAAATATTGTTGTTATTTCTTCAAATGAGTTGAGGCATGAGTTGAGGGCCATTCCCAAATCTTTCTAGTCCGTTTTGAACTCTTGCTAGCTGGTTCAACACAGCTATCCAGGCCCAAACTCCTCTCCCAGCTGACTGATTCAAACTGGCTTCTCTTAGCTTCTGACTGAATTGCTCTGCCTGGCCTCACACTATCCTGGAAATATGTTTTAATCTTAAGGTTCCTTCTCATTCTCTTGCTTGTTCTGTCATTACCTCTGTCTAGCTTGTTCTTTCTGCAACCTGTCTGTGTAAAACAGTCCTGTTAAAAATCTCAGTTTAAAAAAAAAAAAAAACTCCCTTCTATTTCCCTTCTCTCCTTTCCTTCTCTCTTCCTGAGCATATCGTATCTCTGACTCATTCTGTCAATTTTATCTGATTTGCCAGTTTGTCTGGCCCTCAGTTTCAAACATGGCTGCTTCCTTCTATAAACTAACCTTACCTTCAATGCTTGGGATTAAAAGTGTGTACTGAGGGAGTGTCTGAATTCCAGTTAGATAACATTTTAATCCAGCATGTGTCTGCATTAAAACTGGATCACACAGACCTAGAAGAGCCCTTGCCAGGGCAGCCATGTTGCTAGATTAAAATTCCTCCACCCTAGGTACTCCCACACAGGAACAATGAACAAGCAGCTACATATCCTGCATCACAACACATTAAGCCAAGAGCTCATTTTCAATTTTCAAGAAATCCAGTGTCCAGATGTCAGGGCACTACCTACTACTAAACCAACAATGTCCACAATTATTAATTAAGTCCCAGTTTCACAGAGAAAGGAGATTACTTACCAAGGTACTAGAATAGTTTAATTATTGGCAACAACAGTTAAAATCAGGGAGATCCAAGATGGCTGCCACTAGAGGACATTGTGTCTGAGGAGTAGGACAGCAGAAACAATGCAGCGACCAGGAGACTGAAGTCTGGGACCTAAAATGCCAGCATTCGTGATTGCCAGGTAAGCAGAACTCCCACGGTGAGAAAATCAAGTGGGAAAACCTTAGCGACACCCAGTTATTCCCCGGAAAAATCTCTGGGTGACCAGCGGCGCACAGCTCTGATCTGAACAAGCAGCCGCACTGGGTGTCCACATCCGCCATAATAGACTGGATCACACAGTCTCGCAGGCAGTCTGAGGAGGAACCGGGTACCATCTTCACTGACCCGCACACTGTGAGCACACACTGCACCCAGGTTCTGCTTCAACCCATGGGTGTGTAGCAGGCACGCACCGATCCCCGGAGCCACCCCAGACTGAGAAGGTCCAGGGACCATCTTGACCAGACTGCACACTGAGGGCGAACACTGCACGCAACCGCCAGCAAAAACCTCAGTGCCTGTGTGTGTCCACAGGACACACAGAGTAGGCCTCGGGCACCGTTTCAGACAGGCCTGCATTCAGCAGAGACACACCAACCCAAACCCATTGTGTGTGCCCCAAATATCATCTCAGACCTTGGTGCACAGCCCCTGGCCCAGAAGAGGGCGCCAAATCTCCATTCCAGGGGAGAGCCCTTAGCAACAAGTCCAGGGCTGAGTGCAAAACCCCCAGCTGACATCTCAAAAGACTGAGGAGCTAAACCTCCAGACCAGAGGGGTGACCAGCCTGCAGTGCTCACAGCACAAAGCCGAGAAAAACAGAGACCACAATAGAGTTCAACTGAGACAACAACAAACAATAACAAACCACGGGAAATCCCTGATCTTCTTGAAGAATACTCCTGACACAGAGACTGACAGATTCAGACTGAAGTACAGCCTTTAAGCACAAACAGCTCCCTGATTATATATAAACAAATGCCCAGAAATCGGCGAAAGAACTCACCCAACAAAAATCAGGACACCATGGCCCCACCAGAAACACCCAAAAGCAGTGAAGATTTTTTTTTTATTATAACCATGAACAATAAAGAGAACAAAGAAAAACATTTAT
>CM053752.1:45505571-45530740 GCA_028658305.1 Pachyuromys duprasi
TGGAAGGGGAGGAGGTCCTCCCCTGTTGGTGGACTTGGAGGGGGCGGGGAGGAGGGAGATGAGGGAGGGAATGGGAGGGTGGGAGGGAATAAGGGAGGAGGCTATGCCTGGGATTCAAAGTACCTAACCTGTGATTTCCAGAAATCTCAAAGAGTTTTTTTGAAAAGATGAACTTATATGTTTTTTGTTTGTTTGGAAAATAGAACAATTAAAAGTGCATATGCAAGAAAAAAAAAATAAATAAATAAATAAATTGTAAAAAAAATTAAAAAAATTAAAAAAGATAAAAAAACAGAAATTTCAGGAAAAAAAATGAAGTAAAAACAGCAAAAATGATTGTGTGTATTCTTACAAGACTATTTGTAAGAGTGAAATTATAAATGAATGCAATATTACCCATAAATTTGGTAGACATTTTGCTTAATACCCACTCATCCTACATACATTCTCTCATCTCCTGTTGACAAAATCTTATTGTTAGTGGTGTTCATATGATTTCTTAAGATTACACATTCCCTTTAATTTCTCATAGACAGTGAACCTCTGTGTTAATTTACAATTAATGAGGTATAAGTAGAAATCATTATGTAAAAGTTGTAATGTGTTAAGGTTCTTCCCCACTTTTTCTTTTAACTGATTTAGTGTGTCCGGTTTTATGTTGAAGTCTTTGACCCACTTGGACTTTAACTTTGTGCAGAGTGAGAAATATCGGTCTATTTGCATTTTTCTACATGTAGACATCCAGTTAGACAAGCACCATTTGTTGAAGTTGCTGTCGTTTTACTATTGTATGGTTTTGGCTTCTTTGCCAAAAATTAAGTTTCCATAAGTATATGGGTTTATTTCTGGGTCTTCAATTCTATTCCATTGATACACTAGTCTGTTTCTATGCCAGTACCATGCAGTTTTTATTACTGACACTGAGACTCATAGTCAAACTGTGGGCAGAGTGCCAAAATCCTTATGGAAGGAGAGGGAGATAAAAAGACCTGGAGGGGACAGGAACTCCACAAGGAGAAGAGCAGAGGTAAAAGACCTGGGCCCAAGGTGCCTGCAAATACGGATACTCCAACCAAGGACCATGCATGGAGAGGACCTAGGCACCCTGTTCAAAGAAAGCCCATTGGCTGCTCAATTTCCAAATGGATTCCCTAGTAAGGGACACAGAGGCTGTTTCAGACATGAACTCAGTGGCCAGCTCTTTGATCACCTCCCCCTGGGGGGTGAAGCCTTCCTCCTGGCCACAGAGAAAGATGATACAGCCAGCCTTGATGAGACCTGATAAGTTAGGGTCAGATAGAAGGGAAGGAAGTCCTCCCCAATCAGGGGACTAGGTAAAGGGCATAGGGGGAGAAGAGAGTGGGTGGGTGTGGCTGGGAGGAGATGAGGAAGAAGGCTACAGTGGAAATATAAAGTGAATAAAAATAAATGAATGAATAAATAAATAAAACTTAAAAATAAAAAGTTGTAATGTGTAAAAAGTCCTTTTTCTGAGAAGGATGAACGTCATTGACTAGTGACTCTCATTCCATGTTGTCAACTTTTTCCTACATGGAATGAAGGTTTAACTACTAGACTCCTGTAGAGGAATTATACTCCATCAGCATGGCTGCTTTAGCAAGGGATCATATCCAAAGACCTTCTAGGTCTATGTGATCCAGCTGGAATGCAGATACACTCTGGGTTACAGTATGATCTGGCTAGAATACAGACATGCCCTTTGTATAACACCTCTAATCCCAAACAGTGAAAGTAAAATTAGTTTATAGAAGAAGGCAGCCATGTTTGAAAGTAATGTCTAAATAGGGGCAGACGAAGTGACAAACCACAGAAAGATTTGACAGAATGACTCAAAGACAGCATACGCCCCACTCTCATGAGAATAGGACTGAAAGGAGAGAAGTTTTTTTACTGAGAGTTTTTGACATGGGATAGTTTTACAGAGACAGGCTGCAGAGAGAACAAGCCAGACAGAGGTGAAGACAGAATGAGCCAGAGAATAAGAAGGAGGTAGAAGATTAAAACAGATTGCCAGAATTCATTTGCGATTAGGCAGAGCAATTCAGCCAGTTTGAATCAGTCATCTTGAAGAGGAACAGCTGAGTTGAACCAGCCAGCAACAGTTCAGAAAAAGCTAGAGAGGCTTAAAAATGGCTCTCAACTCATGCCCTCATCTGAGGGAATAAAAACAACATTTACAAATCCCCAATAGTTACTTTGGGACGATGATGTCACCTTGAGGATAGGGGCCACACTCAGCATAAAATCACTGAAAAGAGTGATCCAAGATAGCAGAACTGAGCTCACACAGTATCTGAACAACAGACCAGCAGTGAGGGCAGAGCACCATACTGTGGACCTCAAAACCCCAACATCTGTGTTTCCCAAGTGAAAGGAGAGCTCATGAGGAAACACCAGGGTCCAACTTCAGCTCACCAGACTAATCTGGGGAAAATTTCCCAGGCTCCTGCCCATTGTAGCCTCAGCCCTAGGCCACCTGCCCAATCCCACCATCTGTGGACACCTTTTGATACCAGCTCACAGTTCTAACCTCAGGAGCCCACTGTCTTGTGGAGAGGATACTTTTTGGTTCCAGGGTTGTGACTCCAAATGTGGGTATTCACTCTCATCATCAAGGAGGTATGACTCCAACCTCAGGCCTCCTGATGCTCAGGACCCACAGACACAACCCCAGATGCTGCTGCAAAGCTCAACCCATCTCCCTAGAAGACAGCAATACCCCTGAGCTCACAGGTTCTCTAAGAAGGCTGTGCCCAGCAAACACAGTGTCTGGGCTTACTCACTGACCTCAAGGGGAGCAAGAAAGCCAATAGCAGGGCAGCTGACTTTGGTACTTCCCTTGGTGAAAGGAGGATCTCAGAGCTCCTGAGGAATCTACTTGCTCCCCAGGATCATACATCTGAGGAGAGCCTTGGGCAAGTCCCTGAGATCTACCTGCCAGTCTGAGATCATTCCTTAACAATCTGAGAAGGGCTCCTACAGGAACAGGCTACCTTTCTGCCCAGGACTGTTCCCGCTACCCCTGAGAACTCCAGTAGGCAACAGGATCTAACAGCCAACACCAAAGACAACCAGATGGCTAAAGGACAGCATAAAAACACAGTCAACAAAAGCCAGAGCAATATGGCATCTTCAGAACCCATTCATCCCACAGCAAGCAACCCTGAATACTCTAACACAAACCAAACACAAGAGAATGACCTTAAATCAATGCTTATGAAAATGACAGAAAAAACTAATAAAATCCTTAAAGAAATACAGGAAGATACAGCCAAACAGTTTGAATTCTTTAGAAAGGAAATGAATAAATCACTCAAAGAAATATAGGAAAATACAAACAAACAGGTGAAGGAAAACAATAAAATGGTTCAAGATCTGAAGATGGAAATAGAAACAATAAAGAAAGCACAAACTAAGGAAATGCTGAAGGTGGAGAACCTAAGGAAGAAAACAGGAACTAAAGAAGCATCGCCAAAAGAATGCAAGAGATGGAGAAAACAATCTCAGGTATAGAAGATACAATGGAAGAATTGATGCACCCATCAAAGAAAATGTTAAATCCAAAAATTCCTGACACAAAACATCCAAGAAATCAAGGACACCATGCAAAGACAAAACCTAAGAATAATAGGAATAGAAGAAAGAAAAAAATTCCAGGCTCCAAGGACCAGAAAATATTTTCCAAAAATTTATAGAAGAAAATTTCCACAATCTTAAGAAAGAAATGCTCATAAGTATACAAGAAGCCTACAGAACACCAAATAGATTCAACCAGAAAATAAAATCCTCCTGTCACATAATAAACAAAACACGAAATATACAGAACAAAGAAAAACTACTAAAAGTTGCAAGGGAAAAAGGCCAAATAATATATAATAGCAAACCTATCAGAATCACACCTGACTTTTCAGCAGAGACCGTAAATGCCAGAAGGCCTGGGCCTTATTATATTCTTCCAGAACAATTCTTAACTTATTAGAAAGATAAAACTTCTAATAGTTTGGCAAAACTTTTTTAGTGTCTGATAGTAGCATCTAATGTTTTCCTAACATAGTGGAAGGTCATCAGTGATCAACAGCTCTTTCCGTAAGAGTGGGACTTCAGGAGCCCTTCCAACATTAGCGCTGAAATGTTGACTGGATTTTATCTTGTGCAGGTCTTACACAGGCAACCACAGTTGCTGTGAGTTGATGTGTGTATCAGTATGTCATGCACAGAAGATAATATCTCATAACTATGCTCCCCATCCTCAGTGCTTATATTCTTTCTGCTGCTTGTTTCCTGAGGCATAGATGGGACACGATTGATATAGATTTCCCATCTGTAAGCATTCACAGTCACTTCTTCGAATTTTCTAGAGTTATGGAACTAATACTAACTGCAAAAAAAGAAGCTTCTCTCACCAAGATGGAGAACAACACAAATACATGGCTACATAACTTTTAAAAAGCAGTCTTACAAAAATGACCCTTAAGCAAAACAGTAACAATAGATTCCCTACCACCTAGTGCCTAGGATCAGGAGTTTTTGACCAGGTTTACAGAGTCAGACATGAAATCCTTCCTGTGGAGCAGCACTCAACCCCAATAAGGAACTGGTTGGCTACATCCATAATGATTAGGCCACTGTTGCACCACCAGGCAGGAATCTTTTATCAATAAGCTGTATACCTCTTTATTATTTCACTTACTAACATGAAAAATGTGTTATGCTTCTTGTGTTAGTAAAGAAAAGAAAATAAGACCAGCAAAACGACTCCCTGATTATAGGAAATTGCTACCAAACCTCCTAACTTAGTTCAATCTTTAGGACCTACATTGTGGAAGGAGAGAGCAACCTCTCCAAAGTTGTCCTCTGACCTTCACATACATGTTGCGACATACACAAGCTCACTTACACACACACACATAAATAAATACAATGCAATTTAATTATTTAATTTAAAAAAATTTTAAATAAAGCTAGAAGTAGGGACTAGCGTTACACCTCTCCAGGGTCAAATTCCTATCTTGCATGAATGGGGTGCTGGATTTGAGCCCAAGGACCACAAATATAATAATAATGATGAAACATAAAAAAGAATGAAGTCAACCAGAACCCTTTTACTTAAACTACTTGGGACTTCTTTGGACAGTGTTTTGCTTCAGTGGCACACAGGACAATTTTCCAAGAATGGTATGCCGTGATCTAAACACATCAGTACACCCAGTTAAAACATAATCTACATGTTCAGGTTATTTTTCTTTCAACTTTTTCTTGATTTTTTTGTAGCTTAGTTAAATATTATAGACAACCATAAAATACAAATGTTTATTCAACTGGTAACCTGCCTTTTTTTTTCTAGCTCTTTACTGGATCCCAAATTTACACCTCTTAAATAGCTATGATTCAGAAACAGGGAGTATGCTGTATGGCTGCTCTCCATTGATTCCTCCTGGCGTGGACAGAATTAACACTAGAAGTTCACCTGGTTTGGGAAACTCAATCACAATGATGAGAGAGCTTGGTAGAAAATGTACGTACAGGAATCCCTTGTGAATTACTGGCAAATACAAAAGCTCTTTGAGCCTTTGGTTGTATTAATGCAGGACTAGGATGGTTCTGTTATTTGAACAAGACACAAACACTACCATATTTCTGTGGGTTGATTTTGAATTTTGAAATTCCAATTATACTAAGTCTATGCAGGAATTTTTTCAGGGCACTCCTAACTGGTTACTTCACCACAGTCTGGGCAAAGCCATTCTGAATAGAAATAGAAGCATGCCTCATTTTGTGTACTCTTTATAGAACCTATTCTGGTAGAGAAGTGAATGTAAGTTATACATAGCCAAGTAAAAGATTATAAGCAGAAAAGCTGTTGTTTCCTCCTAGCAAAATAAAATAAACATTACTTGTTTAAAATACAATATTAAGTTTCTAGTAAGAAAAAAAATCTGATTACATTTAACTACAACTAACCTAGCAATGCCCAGGAACAAACAGAGCCAAGAAATGTTTATTAGAAACACATAGGCTTTGCTTGTTTGAGAAGATTTATTTTATTTTATTTATTTTATTTTACTTATGGGGTATCAGGCCATATATGTATGTGTGGTGTATATATACATGTATACAAGTGCATGAGATGCCAGAGGACAATGTTAAGTTTGATGTTCTATGTAGGCTTAGATTTTTCACCAAATCTACTTTGTTTAAGGTTCCTATATAATTATATCTCCCTTCCACCCACTGACCAGAGGTAGGGGGAAAAGAAGGTTATCAGGTAAAGGGGGTTGTAAACCTTTTTAGAAGTAGTTCTTTGGGATGAGTTCAGATATCAGCAGTCCAGCCCAAAGGCCAACACCAAGCAGCATCATGAATCAGCATGATTCAGAAGATTGGGACAAGTCAGTGAAATCTGCAAGACTCATTTGGATTGCCCCAAGAAGTTTTCTGGAACATTTCTCTTTGCGAAGTCAAGTGTCAAAGCATGAAGATCAGTGCAGCCATGTTGATCCAAAAGGCAATCAATGTCTCACTGTCCGTGGGCTTCTATATATCTCCTCTTCTCAGAGTCCACTCACAGATGTTCTCAGCTGGCCAAAGTCACGCCTCACACGAAAGAGCTCACAGCAAAACATCATATGCCTTCTCACAAGCCAGCCTCCTGCAAAGCATCACATGGCTCAACTGAGTTTTGAAAGAAATCAAAAACCTTCCACTTCAGTTCTATCACTCTCCAACTTAATCTTTTGAGACAGGGTTTCTCACTGAACCTGTAGCTGGCATGGTAACCAACCAAAGCAAGCCTAGCAACCTCCCACAGCACTGTGGTTCAAGGCACCATTTATAACCACACATAGTAACAAAACCACACTCAACTTTTTATGTGGGTGCCAGGGATTTGAACTTGGGTCTTTATACTGCCTGCATCTATGCACAGAGCTGTCTCACAGTCTCTGTTAGGAAAGATTTGAAGAGCTTTCTCTTCTGTCTGGACACTACTTCTAGCTGAGCTGTGTCAGCTTTGTCAGAAAGAGCATTAGAATCTCTAGAAGAATTGAGTTGCTCATCTTATGTCTCAGTTATCAACATCCTCATTTTGTTGTGCTGTGTTTTGGAGACAGATTTTTCTGTGTAGTCCAGCCCTTGGATTCATTCTGCCTACCTGGGCTTATAGGCATGTGCCTCCATAGCCAGCTGACAGCATTGTGAGAATTTTCTCTATAGAATGATAATTAAGAGTACAGACCACCTCTGAGAGAGAAAAGAAAAACAAAAGAAATGGCAACGCAAATTACACAGAAAAAAAAAGCTGGGTATTTAAAAGGCCATGAGGTTAAAAAGAAACAAGCTGCACTTTGACTTTGTTTGGGTTTTAGAAAATGCCAGGGATCCCCAAAAGAGGGCAGATTTCTATGCAATATAAAAATAGCTTGTACTCTAACATTGCACATGGCAATTCACAGTGTCCCGCACATACCTAGAAGTTAGGAACAGAGCGACACTCGTTCATTTAAGAACCATTATGAACTATCAAAAGGAGTGTTTCCCGCTGACGTAAGCCTAGGTTTTGTTACTATGCTTTATTTTCACATTCAGATGATTTTCCCCACTATGATTTTTTTTCATTTCCTTTAATCTTTTAAGACCCATGTTCAATGAAGAACAAATGAATTTCTCATTCCTAAACAACACTAATCCCAGAAATTAGCACACACGTACATGAAACCATGCCATTAATAAAACAATTTTTAGTTGTAATGAACCTAAATGATTAAGTCAGTGGCAATGATTACTCTAAGGCAGTGTTTCTCAACCTGTGGGTCACAGCCACTTTGAGGGTTAAACTACGTTCTCGTAGGGTCACATATCAGATATGCTGCATATCACACATTTTCATTACAATTCATAACAGTATCACAATTACAGTTATGAATTAACAACAAAATAATTTTATTGTTGGGGGGTGGGTCACCACAACATGAGGAACTGTATTAGAGGACTGCAGCCTTGGGAAGATTGAGAACCACTGCTCTAAAGTTCTTGCCAGAACCTGGCTTCATGGTCAATGATTAATTTTCTTTGGCTACAAGTTTGTTCACATGCCTTAGGGCAAGTAAGCAGCAGATGTGAACAGAGATGATGAAAATGAGATCTTGGTGTGCATTCTACTTACAGGTAAGATGACAAAAGCAAATGCTTTCAAATAATTCTGCTATAAAGCTAAAGAAACAACCCAGACAGTGATAAACTAAAAATCAGAAGAAAAAAAAGTGTGAGAAGTGATTCTTTGAAAAAGAAAATAATTAGTAACTTGAAAATATGCTGGTAGAAACACCATTGCGTCAACTGAAGAATCAGTAATGTAGTGACCTGTGGCTCCTGTGTCCTTGTGAAGCAAGGAGTAGGCAAGACTAGACATCTTTCACCATGTGGACCTTGATTCTGCACAAGACCTCCTCCTCCTTGTGTTCCTCTTTTCCTCTATTGTCACTTTTCTACAAATGGCATTTGTCTCACCCAGAACATTTCTCAGACATTTTGCTTCTCCACGTATAGCTCCTGCTGACCTTGTAAGTTGAATTCCCTCCACTCCTTGCGCTTGTCTGATGAGTACTGTTCAGTCCCCAGATAGGGTAGCGCATCTTCCACTACATGCCCCTTCCTTTGCATCCACAGCTCCCTCACTTTCCCCTTTTTTAAAATATTAGTCTGTTCCTTTTAATCTGAGTTTTCTGATGCAGACACCCTTCCTCTCCTATGGAGTCTACTCTGGTGTCCTGTATGTGCTTCTGGAATGAATATGTGAACAGTGAGTATGCTCTATAGGATGCAATAAACTTCACATACCAAATGGCAAAAATCATACAACATGATTATGGAAATACACAACTTCTTTTTATTTTAATTAATTTATTTTTTATTCACTTTACATCCTGGTTGTAGCCCCATCCCTCCTCCCCTCCCAGCTCCACCCTCTCTCCCTTTCCCTTTATCCCTGCCCCCCATCTATTCCTCAGAAAAGGGGAGCTCCCTTTCCCATCCACCCGTAGCTCATCAAGTTGCATCAGGACTGAGCATGTCTTCTTCCCCTGTGGCCTGCCAAAGCAGTCCTGCCAGTGATCAAAAAGCTAGCAAGTGAGTCCCTGCCCAGTGCAGTCCCCACTTCCTTACTAGAACACCCACATGAAGTCTAAACTGCCCATCTGCTATATCTTTGGAGGGGCCTAGTTCCAATTCATGCATGATCCTTGGTTGATGTTTCCATCTCAGCAAGCCCCCCCTGGGCCCTGGTTAGTTGGCTCTGTTGGTGTTCTTGTGAAGCTCCTGCTACCCCCAAGTTCTTTTTTCTTTCCTCCCACTTTTCTGCAAGACTCGCTACTCATTGCTTAATTTTGGGCTGTTAGTCTCAGCATCTGTTTTGAGGCGCTGTTGGATAGAGTCTCTCAGTGGATAACTCTTACAGGCTCCTGTCTACAAGCTTATCAGAGTATCCTTCATAGTGTCAGGGTTAATGCTCTCCAATAAGGTAGTCTTTGGTTGGGCCAGAGATTATTTGGGCATTCCCTCAATCTTTGATTGATCTCCTCTATCTTTATCTCTGCACATCTTCTAGACAAGATAAACTTGGGGTCGAAGTTTTTGTGAGTGGGTTCATGGTCGCCTCCCTCTACTTAGAGACTAGTCTAATTAGAGGGTGTCCTCTTTAGTCTCTATAGCCTCTGCTACTGGGAGTCTCTGCTTGAATTCCCCTTATATACTCCCACCCACCCTGAGTTAGGTCTCCAACTTATCACAGAGATACTCCCACACTCAGTTTCTGTTTTCTCTACAGTGCTTCCAACAAGGACACTTGCTCAACCATGTTCATAGCAGCTTTATTCATAATAGTCAGAATCTGGAAACAACCTAGATGCCCCTCAACCAAAGAATAGATAAAGAAACTGTGGCACATTTACACATTGGAATATTACTCAGCTATTAAAAACAAAGAAATCATGAAATTTGCGTGCAAATGGATGGAACTAGGAAAGATCATCCAGAGTGAGGTAACAGAGACCCAGAACGACACGCATGGTATGTATTCACATATAAGGGGATTTTAGCCATATAATACAGGATAAGCTGAGTATGAAGTGCAGACCCAAAGAAGATAATTAATAAGGAGGATCCAAGGGAGGCCGCATATGGAGATAGACTAGACAGAGGTAGTGGGTGAAGAGAGGGAACGAGGTAGGAGAGGGGGCATGGAGAGTTAAGAGGGTGGAGATTAGACCTGGGGAGAGCGAGGGAAAGAAGACACTCTATTTAACCAGGACACCTGATGAGTGCTAGCTCACTTTCACAAGCTGTAGCAATTAACTGGGCACAAGACAGAAAACCGACCCCTGCTTGCTGCTTTCCAGTGCCTGGGAGCCCCCTGCTGTCCAAAGTACTACAACACTTCGCATTTCTCCCCGGGGATAGCAGGGCAGGGTTGAATATTCAACAAGTAACCCTAAAACTTATTTTTACCATTTCTGGCATCGTCATCATCAACTGTTTTCTCATATCCTCTTAATCAGCTAAGCCCTCCTCTCGATCCTATACGTACCATCATGATCCAAATCAGTCTGCTTCAAGAGCCCACCAGTCTTTCTCAAACCGCCCTTCAACGAGATTGCTGTCCTGTAAAACATGTACAGCGCGCTGTTGTATGCTGAGTCTTGTGCTAAGTGTTCCTACGCATTGTGTGTCATTTGCCTTCAGCACCCTGGAAAAGCTATTATGTTCATTTCGGTGTAAGGAAAAACTAATTTTACAATGGTTAAAAAAACTGGCAAAGGCTGACGTTGGGGCTTGGAACCATAACTGCAAAGACCTTTAGTCCTGCTTACTTCCACATCATTTTTTTGAGTCTCTGCCTTCAAATTCCTTGCTACTGCTCTTTGCCACTTCACTGCAGCTCTCCTCCCTTATGGCTTCTCTCGTATTTTAACAACAGGCTTTTATTAATAAGATACTGTTTACAAACAACTTGTTCTCCCTTATCCACCCAACTTGTCTTCTTTTCATATGAGTGACATTCCACTATTTCCTAGAGATTCTCCATGCCATCTGTTATCATTCTGGAGAGTAGTCTTCATAAAATAGAGATGCAGCTCAGGGATAGGGAAAATCTAAATGAAAATTTGTTGGCTACCATCAAACTTTAGTTATGGTTTTGACCTCAAATATCTCTTCATTTGAGACTCAACTCTGCTTATCCACGGTGTCTCAGATTTAGAATGGAATTCTTTTTAATTTGATATTCACATTTTTCTTTGGCTCATATAATTTAATTTTATGATTGGCATCTTTTTAGATTAATTTTACCATTATTCCCAGATATGTTAAAATTTATACGTGGCTTTATTATTTCCTGTCCTGAGTTAGTAGAATTTATTATTAATTAATGAAATAGCTAAATTATATGCATAAAATATTATAATAAAACGACCAGAAAAATGAAATATACCAAGAGTAATTTTTAAGAAGTGAATCAAGATCAATTTTAATCATGGATAGCATTATTTTATATATTCACCTGATTCTTAATAATACTGTCTAAAACTTGTTACCATTAAGGATGTCAGTACAATGTCCCTTAATTAAAAAAATTATTGTTCTTGGATTTATAATTTTAAGCACGTGTTACAAAGACAAAGTCACATTTTATATCCAAGAAACATAAATATCTGTTCAGGAGTACTTAATAACTAAAATAACTTGTGAAAATATCCTTGGCTAATAGCTTTTCCATTCAAGTAAAACTGTTTCAAATCTGGTGATGATTTTAAAACTGTAAGATAAAGCCTATCCATGGTACTGGTATTTGAAGAAAGACCATTAACCAACTTTTATATCAAACACACAGAGAGATGTTGTAGTAGAGAACGTTGCTCTGAGCCAGTATCTAATGCTGTGACATAATGAGCCATGGCTTTTGTTTCTTGTTTTGATAAACTAAAAGAGCCACATGTTAATTTGTAATAGGAACCATAACTATCAAGCCAATCAGAATGTTCTTATCAGTTAACATGTCATCTAAGAAAAAAATAATACATACAGAAAATCAAAATACTCGAGCAACCTCTGATCCACACAGCAAAGGCCCTCCTACTGTGTGAAGACTTTCAAAAGCCAGTCAGGAATGTTCATGTCTTCTACTCTTAGGTGTGACACCAGTAATAAATGCTGTCAACATATTCTTTCAATTTAGATTATAACCTCTTGCCAACCTCCCCAGTTTGCATTCCTGAAAAGAAGTCTTGACACAAATCAAGGTCTCCCATAAAATAAGGTATTAAAACTATTTATAGTATATTGAATGTATTTCAATAAAATAAATAGTCCAAAAAAATTAAAAAGCAATCTAGTTTCCAAAACAAACCAGATTCATATAATCAGGATGTGCTCGTATTATGTAACTCTCCTCCTTGATTTCTTTTTCTGTTCAGGGCACCTTTCTACAGTATGATCTATTAAGACAGTACTGCAGTACTGACTTCACCGCTGGCAAATCTACTACATCATCCAGGTTTTGGACTTGCTCTTACTGGCCTGAAATAGAACCTTGTTAACACTTGCATTGTGTCTTGTTTTGTTTCAACATGCTTTTGCAACACCACTTTATTATGAATGATCACATTGCTTGAGGGTACCGTTTTTCATATCCTGTATCCACAGATTAACAGAGCAGAGTGCATGTACACACCTACACACACACACAGGATGACCAAGACAGATAACTACATTTTACATTTAAAGCCTTTAATTAGAATACATTTTTAAAATCTGGATTATTAATAGCTCTAAGATTTCATTACCCCTGACAGAAAAGTTTTCCAAAAGCTAGTGTAGACATGATGCCTATTTTCTAATGTTACTCAAGATCTCACCCTGGTAAGAAATTACACTCCTTGATAAAATGCATAAGCAGTTTCTGATGAGGTTTAATGAGTTTAGAACTTGTTCCAGAGATCCACAATTCCAATTAAGTCTTACTATCTGTTAAGAGGCATTATATTCAGACTGATGAGATGGCCCTGCAGGTATTTGCCATCAATCTTGCTGACCTGAGCTGGACTCTGATACCTACATAGTTGGAAATAAGAACTAACTTCTGCAAGATGGCCCTTGATCTCCACACAGACAGCATACATAGCACACACACACATAAGTAAATGCAATAAAAATTTTAGTTAAGAAACACTACTTTCACCGGGCACAGTGGTGCGCCCCTGTAAAACCAGCACTCAGGGAGGCAGAGGCAGGCACATCTCTGTGAGTTCAAGGCCAGCCTGGTCTACAAAGTGAGTCTAGGACAGCCAACGCCACATAGAGAAACCCTATCTCAAAAAACAACAATAATTCCCACTACTTTCTACATGCTGACAAAAATGAGCTAGTCGGTCTTTTTCTTTTTTCGGTGAAGTGCCCTCAGCGGCAATGAATATTTGAACTGGAATTCTAGAAGTCTTTCTCGAGCATACTCTTCATAATTCTGCACTGTGAATATATTTCTTTTTCACTGTCTCAAAACCTCCATCAGGTTTGTTAACTCATATCTCACAAGGAATCCCCAAGGCAAGACAACAGAAGTAAGTCAGTAGTGACAGCACAGTGTGATGAGTGCCTCTTTAGAACTATGTCAGTATCCCATGAGGATGGAGTCAGACAAGGGCCAATTTACCACAAGAGAAATTGAAGTTCATAGAAGTCTTGGAACTGTTTTATAGACTACTTTTTCATGCAATGGTTTTGTTTAGTTTAATTATTATTTTTGATACAGCCACCATTTTCTTCCTTGTTTTCTTAAAAAGTAGTTTTTGTTAGCCAAATTGCAGCTCAAAGAAGCTTTTGTGGCAATTGCTGGAGAATTTAATCACCATGATAACATCGTTCTTAAGGGAAAATATTACAAATTACAAAATGAAATAATGCTGGCCTGCATTTGAAACAAACTTCACTGATAGATTGAGATTTCCTGGGACTCTCTATGGGATAATATAAAAGAATTAAAGTGTCTTTTAGGCATTTTCATCTTGGTCTTGTTCTACAGTATAGTTCTCAGCAACCTAGTTTCTGGTTGCTTAACTGGAGTTCCAGGCAGATATTTTGGAAGCAGAAACATGCTAGTGTTAGTCACAGCAGTCATGTTTTCAGTTACTAATCAACGCACTGGCATTGAGCTAACCGCTTTAAATTAGAAAGCTGTGTGAATAATACAGTCAAGCATGAATGTGTGTGTCGGGGGAGGAAATGTTATGGGGTGGGGCGCACAAGATAGGCAGAATCTATTTAAATTGTTTCTGTTCTTAATTCTTGGTAGTATTCGTTTGCTTCGGTATGTATTGCCAATGATTTGAACAGAGCCAAAAAGTTCAGGTGACCTGACTGACAAAATCAGTACTAAGAAGACATGGCACAAGAAAGACCGAAGAGCTACCAATGTTCTATTAACTACAGATAAACGGAAGAAACCGTCAAACAGACACGGGAAGATGGGATTTATTAGCACAAAGTATTTTCCTTTAGTTAGACTTGTTTCAATAGTAAGCTTAATATAAGTTAAAAGTAGGATACTGCAGAAAAAAATATGAACTCAACACTGTCTTTAAATGCAGTTAGTGTTCAGTACATGCTTATTGCTTGCTATGCTTGTACCTCCAGCGACACCATTCTAAGTGTAGGATGAGAAAGGGGTGGATGAACTCTGTTATGAGCATGTTAGACTATCTATATAATATCTCTCCATTTAAAATAAATGAGACCAGCTCTGTGCGTTGGGCTTGCATGTTTGGGCTTGCAAGCCTTCAGTGAATAAATTCTCCACAAAAAATAAAATAAAATAAAATAAAATAAAGTTTAACAAAGTGTTTATTATAGAAAGCTCTTTTTTAATGTAAT
Organism: Pachyuromys duprasi; assembly: GCA_028658305.1. Taxonomy (NCBI): domain Eukaryota; kingdom Metazoa; phylum Chordata; class Mammalia; order Rodentia; family Muridae; genus Pachyuromys; species Pachyuromys duprasi. The sequence goes on from CM053752.1 coordinate 45,520,509, forward strand.
TTATTTATTTTTATATTAATCACAGGTTAGGTACTTTGCATCCCAGGCGTAGCCCCCTCCCTCATTCCCTCCTACTCTTCATCCCTCCCTCATCTCCCCGCCCCCTCCAAGTCCACCGACAGGGGAGGACCTCCTCCTCTTCCATCCGACCCCAGTTCATCTTGTCTCCTCAGGGATCTAGCCAGGCTGTTACTCCCTGGTGTGTATGGGGGAGGGTCAAAGAGCCAGCCATTGAGTTCATGACAGAAACAGTCCCTGTTCCCCTTACTAGGGTCCTCAGTTGGACACCGAGCTACCATGGGCCACATCTGAGCCGTGGTTCTAGGCCATATCCATACATGGTCCTTGGCTGGAGAAACTGTCTCGTAAAAGACCCCTGTGCCACAGAGAATTTCATGTATACCATTCACTGTGAAGGTGAAGTTGTTTCTGAAAGGTAAATGGAATCTACCACCTGAGGAGTGGGCTCTTGAAAAGAAGAGGGGTCTGTCAGCGTGATGGGTTAATAACGAGACAAACTGTCAATGGTAGAAGTCAGTCATTCATTTTTGTCTGAATCATCTCCCTGTTAAAATGCACTAACTTTTATTAATTGAATATTAAAGACAAGTTAAAGTAAAACAGGATGAATGTTGTTATAAAGAAAGAAAATTCCGATTGTTCAATTTTACCAATGAAGACTCAGGAGCCAGATGCTGGGGAGAAAGCCTGCTAGCTCTGAGAGGTAGAGGAAGCACCCAGCTAACCTTCCTACTCAGCAAGCTGCTCAGAAGGAAAAAGCCCTTCCTACTCAGCTCATGTCCCAAAAGGGGAAAACTCTTTCTCCTTTTCCACAATCTCTTAAATACCCTTCAACTCAATGCTCCTCCTTTCTGCTTCCCACGTGTCTCTCCATCCATCCTCCAGACTTCCTCTCATTCTCTATGGTTTTGTTCCCATGTTTACTTCCTGTCAATCTGGTTGTTTGCTCCAATTCTTGAGCCAGAGTTAACTTTATTTAATCCTGTTTACAGAAAGCTCTTGGATTAAAGGTATGTACTAGGGTTGAGTCACACCACAACCACCTGTTTACAATAAACAGAAAGTTCTTGGATTGAAGATGCAAAGAAAGGTTGACCCATACCACAAATAGATACAGGTTTTTCCAGGTCACAGTCTCAGGGTTCACAGTGTGATCAAATATCCTGCAACAGATAAGCATCATCTAACCTAATCAAAACAATGGGCAAACTTCAATATTCACCAAAACCAAATTCAGACTAGCAACAAAGGGTTTTCTCTGTTGGAGAAGAAAACTGTCACTTACTCTGAATTTCGGAATACTCTATAAAATGTAGTTATATGAACTATTAACAGATAAGAACTAACGCGTGGATGTTTCATGTTATTTAAAGTGAAGGATTTATTTGCCTTTTGAGCTATATTCAGATAACTTCTCATAGTACAAGTTTCCTTGGCATAAATGAACTGAGAAAATTACATGAAAGTCAATTTGGTTTCCCACTTGCAAACTTCTGACTTTTGGGATGAAGAAAATTTCCTGCAAAGTAATGGATTCAACTACATGATTGAAGAAAGTAATAATCGATCTTAATGGAAACGTGGGGAGTTATTGCTGACATCCTTCACGTCTACAAGAAGAAGCAAAAGTTCTTCGTGCTGTATTGTATTTCAGAAAGAGAACTACTTCTCCTCAATAGCATGTGCTTGAGCAAGTCATCAGAATTATCAACGTCATCTTGGATAAGTTGTAAAACCTCTCTGAAAGGGCTGGGATTGCACAATTGAGAAGAGTTTTTTTTTAATTTATCTTTGGCAGTGGTTCTCAACCTTCCTAATGCTGTGACCCTTTTATACAATTTCTCATGTTTTGGGGACCCCAATCACAAAAGTATTTTTGTTGCTACTTTATAACTTTAATTTTGCTACTTTTATTAATTGTAATATAAAAATCAGATATGCAGGATATGTAACCCCTATGAAGTGGTCATTCAATTCCCAAAGAGGTAGAGACTCACAGGTTAAGAAATGCTAATCTATGGGTTCTAGAGCAAAAAGAATTCCCAAAAGAATTTACTAGAAGTAGGAAGACCTGTAGGGTGCAGCAAAGGCCATTAGTAAAATTAAATCTCCATTGCTTTGTTAGGAATTTGCTGACAATTAAGCCATGATGTCAGACAGATCTCAAGTCTGATAGTGAATTTTCCAGTTACTAACATATCTAAGCCTTTCCAATTCTCAGTTTTTCTCCTTTTGAACTAAGATAAGATAGCATCTACTTCAGAATGAACAATGTATTATATATTGTATGTAATATTTTCATTTAGTTGTTCCTAGAAACTAAACATTGTGTCTACTTTCTCTTACTACCCAACACAATCTTTCATAAAACAAATATTCAAATATAAAGGTGATTATCTAAATTATTGTTGGCAAAATTACCAATATCAGTTCACTAATTAAAAGCTAAAGTTCAGAGTATATGATGTGTGTATGTGCTGGTGTTTGAATCCAAGTGCTTTTCATATTCTAAGGCACATTCTCAGCCCCTCAGGGTTTCCTGATGATGATCTTGGATAACTTACAAAAACTTTTGTGCTGTCAATTTCCTTTTCTGTATATGTTATGACACCTTGGTTCACAAAGACCAAGTCATTTGCTTCCTGAGAAACAGGACATCATGAGGAACCTTCGATTTCTAAATTGGAGGTGGAAGATACCAGCTATATTTTTATCAAGACATATTATTGGTGCCTCATTCATACAGTTGAATCCAGAAATTTAACTCATATGGTTTTCCTAAGTAAATGGATTAGTATGAAGAGCATACTTAGATAAGTGTCTAGCACACAGAAAGCACTATGTAAATGTAGTGAGCTATAATATCAAGTTAGAAAAATTCGAGATCAAATAAAAATTAATCTGCATGCCTGTGAGCCAGACAAGAAAAACTATCACAGTTTTACTTTCTAGGGAGATCGTAACTTGAAAGTATCTCATGAAGGTTATTAATCCTGGCCTTTTATTGCATAATAGATGAAAACGATATGGTGATGTGAGGAATTGAGTCTCCAGCCACCTCAAGACAGTTTATGGTCACAGTTCCCTCAAAACAACCCCAAGTCTCAACCAACTTCCCCCTCCAGCCTCCTGATTTCAATAGGTAATGGAGACAGTCTCACCTTACTTTTCTGTATCAATGAGTGTTGGAAGATGTTCCTGTGTACTGTGTATACAAATGCTGATTTCTGTACTGAGAGATCTGATTGAAGTCCAGACTTGGCACTGTAATCATTATGAAGGCATAGCCTGTCTTGATACGTTGTAAACATTGTTCTCCATCACATTCTGATAGGTTAATAGAGAACTAAGCAGCCAATATTTATGCAGGAGAGGATAAGGTGGGACCTCTGATCCCAGAGAGAGGAGGTATGGTCTCAGGTGGAGACCAAAGAAAGGGAGTCACTATGAGGACACAAGTGGAAGAGGAGAAGCCAGGGTGAGACTAAGATAGCAGGTAACTGGCCATGTGGCTGGGAAGTAGGCCAGGCCAGCTTAGTCAGGTTAGAATAGCTTAGTATAAGCCCAGCGATAGTGCCTAAAGCTTTTAATAAATAGGTCTTTCGTGTTATTATTCAGGAGCTAGGGAGGGCATAGGAAAAAAAAAAGAACCTTACTTTTACAAAAGTAAGACAAAATCATATCTGTCAACAAGCATCCAACAAAGCAAGAACCTGGGAACAGGCTTCTTATCTCCCTCCCTTCCCCATAACTAGTAAAGCCATGCTGTTGGATAAATGCAAAAACATCAAATGTCATCTCTTTTCCTTATCTAAATAAAATTGTAATTAATGACAGTGGGGTAAATAAAATTTTACACAATGGAACAGTCATCCTCATCATATGGAACAACCCATGACGCTTTTCTGTAACTATATAAATTAAAAATTAGAGAAAAAGCCCATCTGCCAAACTGTACTAAGGGAAAGCTTTGCAACGCTTGCCCACCTCTGTTGAGTCAGCCAGCCCTTTTCCTTTATTGCATCCCAATTTTCTCCCCATGTAGTATGAAGACCATTACAAAAAGGCCATCAGGCCACTATATTTCTCCCACAGAAGCTGCAATGACCACATCTCAGATCTGGTCACAGCAGCAGCCTGCCTGATTTCCTTCAGTGACACCTTACTGAATTTATCAGAAAAGTCCATTATTCTTGACCTTCTATGCAGGACCTTCAAACATGTGAGTACTAGAAAAAGGCGGTGGAGGCAATGAATTTTGGTTGGATGAGTTCAACAACCATATAAAAATGTACAGATCTGTATTAACATGCAAGATTCAAACATATAAAAACATTGAATTTAGCAGTAAAAGAACCATAGGTTTCCTAGATTCTCAGTATGTTCTCTGGTCTCATTGTCATTATTAGAATCATTATTGTTGTCACAGTGAAAAATAATATTAAGCTTTTTCTAATATCTGTAATGTAATGGGTCCAATTTTCATTATGGAAATAGTGCTATGTAATAAACTGTTCTATCACATAGCCGCATTGATAAGAATTAATCCATTACCCTTATACTTCTTAGGGGTGGTTTTTTTGAGACAGGCTTTCTCTGTGTAGCCTTAGCTCTCCTGGAACTCGCTCTGTAGACCATGCTGGCCTCGAACTCAGAACTCAGAGGTCCCCTGCCTCTGGCTCCTGGATGCTGGTATAAAGGGCATTTGCCAGTACTGCTTGGCTTATCATACTGCTTTGTGTAAGAAATTTTGTTGGAGGAAAGGCTTCTACCTATTACACAAAACCTGGGGCCTCATCTGCGGTTTCACAAATGGTTGCGGATGAATGAGGGGCTTTGCCTCAATGTTCCTGACTCTTGTCTACACAAGAGCTGCTGGAGCTGTTCAGTCCAAGATTATTTCTTCATTGACACCAAGATGATCTCTTTTCCTTTTCCATGTGGTCTTATTACATAGATTGCCAGCATTTCCTTGCATAAGAGTAATCTCACAGTACTTGAGGTTTCTTTAGACCCATTCTTAGAGGCCTTATAGGACCCTGAAATGTTTGTTATGATCTTCTTTGGAAGTTTCAGGGTGTTACTTCTGATGAACTTTTTGTCTGTTCAGATGCAAGGCAAGGAGAAAAACAAATCCCAAGTTTGGGTGATGGACCGTCAAATGTACATGCAGGGGTGTGTGGGAAGAAATGTGATGAGAAGGTGGAGAAAGATGTAATGGGAGGAACTGGGGGCGAATGTATTCAAAATCTCTTGTATGAAATTCTCAAAAATTATTAACTAAAATTTTGCTTTTAAAAGGTGACATTTCTGCCAGAAATCAGATATATGCATTTTTATTTTTTTTTTAGATTTATTTATTTTGTATACAGGGTTCTGAAAGAGGGCACCAGATCTCATTACAGATGGTTGTGAGCCACTATGTGGTAGCTGAGAATTGAACTAGGACCTCTGGAAGAGCAGCCAGTGCCCTTAACCTCTGAGGCATTTCTCCAGCCCCACATTTTTAATTTTTATAATTTTTTAAAGAAAAGTAAAAACACTAACCCAGTTATGGCATTGTTAGTAGCAAGAACACTATTTCATAGGATAGTAGCTCCAAATATTGTAGTACTCAGGGATTTCTCTTTGCCTTTCAAGAAGCATATATTAGTTTGAATGCTACAAAGACTGTTGGCTATAATAATTCAAAATACATTTTTATAGCAAATCAAGCACAAGAGATAATTTAGGAAACTTCTTCTTTGGAATAAGTATGAGCCTTTGGCAGAAAGCTCATATGTGCTAGCCATTCAGGTACCATCACTTGGTCATTCCATAGAGCTTCTACCTCAGTCTTTGCATGTTGTGCTCTTGCTTCAGGACCCTGCTCCTCTAAATACCCATAGGTTCGCCTTCTTACCTTTTACAAGTCTTCACATAGGTGTCACCTTCTCAAGGAAGGTCATCTTGACCCATTCCACAGTTTCTACTCCCAATATTCAGACAATTCTCCTGCATTGCTCTCATCCCCTTCAAACACACTGCATCATTATTTGGTTTAGTAAGTAGTCAGGAGATATGCACTGCACTGACTAACAAAAAGTGGAGATGCTGGTAACACCTCCTTTACTGGAGTGGGTTCAGGAAGTAGAGAAGGACCTAGAATGAGCTTATAACAATGGTGACAGCTTCTTATTGCATTGTGTAGTTACAGCATTGTGGTGCTGGAATCAAGAATTTGAAATGGTACCTCCCTGAATCCAGCTTTCTAAAGGTTGCAGAGGGAGCCCAGCCCTTTCTTTGATGGATAGGTTCCCAATTCATATACTAAGAATGTATCCGGAAGACGTAACCTGTTCCAGCTCTTCTCATGAACAACCAACTTCTTAGATCACCAAAATGTCTCCAGTTGTTTCTACAACTGAGCCTTGAAAAATACAGAACTGTGTACTCAGGAAAATTGGGCATCAATAATGCTCAATGCCAAAGGCATATCAAACAACTTTCTATGATCCTAAAAGCAAAATTCTAAAATATTACAAAAGAGATGGGGGAATAGCCACATGAAAAGACACATAAAGGTAAAGACAGTGGGTAGGGTCATGGAGTTTGTGTGTTTCCATCATCCACATGCTCAGCCATCGTTTTGATCCGCATGCATTTTGAGTTTTTATGGAGGCTTTGTTACAAGGGCAGGTGTATTATATTATTGGTCCTGGTGTCCAATTTAATCTGCAGTCTCTCTTTCCTTTCTATGGGTTAAGAGACAGAACTAAAAACTCTGATCATTCTTGACTCTTTTGAAACTACTCCTCATCCTGAAGCTACCCAATGGCTTTTAGCTGCAAGTCAGTAAGTCATTCCATTAACATGCAACAAAATGCTCCTTACTCTGGAGATACCAAGGATGTTAGCAGTTGTGTGTTAGGAAATGAGAACAATTTTCAAGTCTAGATTTTCAGTATCATAAAACATATCTAGTCCTTTTCCACCACCTTAGAACAGTTGTTTTTGTTTGTTTTTAATTTTCTCAGTCCAAGCAATCCTTCTTTTTAAGCTCTCAGAAGCATGGGAGTTTGGAACTGATGAATAAATATGTTCTTTACAGCCAGCCCCCTCTGGAATACTTCGCACCTGCTGCTGCTGATTCCTAAGGTTCTTCTCAGAAGGCAAAGAAATGGTGTCTCTCAACAGCAAGTGTTTTTACATAATAGATCATATATGATGCTTAAGGAATTTCTGAGAAATGCTATATTAAGAAATTCAAATTAAGTCACAAACACTGGATGCTTGGTTAGAAAACATCCACTGTGGGTTATGGTACACATTATGCTCATATCTTTTAGCAGAAAATGGCTTGTTTTCGTTTTCTGAGTACTCAGTTGATGACTCATGTGATTTGGGACAATCAGAGGCTGTGGATCCGGCTGTTGCTTTCCATCTCATGCACAGTCTGCTAAGGCAGCTAAACTCTTCCATGCTTAGTGAGGTTTAGGGGATTTATTTTCATATTTTGAAACTGAAAATGGTTTCTCAAGAAAACACCATCTCAGAAAAACACCACAGACAAAAAAGAAAACTTCCATTGTTTAAATAACTTTATAGAGAGAGAGATATTATATATATTATATATATAATTTTTATATATATATAATATATATATAACTCAAAGGCAGTTTCTTCCTCTGAAGCAGTTAAAAAAACATTCGATTTTATAAACCTAAAAGAGTCAGAGGACTTAGATGATGGATAGGTAAATTATAGTTGCCAATAATATTAGAAAGTTAGCAATACAAAATAATCAAATAACACTAGGTTAGTTCAATTTCACTTTTATTGCACTAAAATTTTCTGCTTAAATAATTTTCCATTCTCAAAAATTGATCCAAAACAGCAGAGAAGGAATGAACAGCCTCAGTAAAATTATAAGCTGGGTAATGAGAAACTGTCTTACCATTACTAAAAGAGTTTCTTCCTTTTCATTCAGCCAACATTACATTACTCACTGATCAAAGAGGAACCAACAACACAGAGGATGCTCCTTTAAAAAGCAGCTTCATAGTATCACTATTTGCATATGATATGATAGTTTAGATCAGTAGCCCCAAAAATTCTACCAGGGAAATCCTACTGCTGATAAACACCTTCAGCAAAGTGGCTGAACAAAAAATTAACTCAAAAAATCAGTAGCCCTCCTCTATACAAAAGATAGATGGGCTGAGAAAGATATTAGGGAAACAACACCCTTTACAATAGCCACAAAAGACATAAAGTACCTTGGTGTAACTCTAACCAAGCAAGTCAAAGACTTGTATAAAAAAAACTTCTAGTCTCTGAAGAAAGAAATTGAAGGAGATATCAGAAAATGGAAAATCTCCCATGCTCATGGCTTGGCAGAATGAACATAGTAAAAATGGCCATCTTACCAAAAACAATCTACAGATTCAATGCAATTCCCTATTTACAGACCTTGAAAGAAAAATTCTCAACTTCATATGGAATAACAAGAAACCCAGAATAGCTAAAACAATCCTCTACAACAAAAGATCTTCTGGAGGTATCTCCATCCCTGATCTTAAGGTTGTACTATAGAGCAACAGTAATAAAAACTGCATGGTACTGGCATAGAAACAGACTTGGAGGATCAATGGAATCGAATAGAAGACCCAGAATTGAACCCTATGGACACCTGATTTTTGACAAAGATCCCAAAACCATACAATGGAAAAACGATAGCATCTTCAACAAATGGTACTGGTCTAACTAGAGGTCCACAAGTAGAAAAATGCAAATCTGTATCTATCACCTTGCACAAAATTAAAGTCCATGTGAATCAAACATCTCAACATAAAACCAGACACACTAAATCTGTTGGAAGAAAAAGTGGGGAAGAGCCTAGAACTCATTGGCACAGGAGACAATTTTCTGAACAACATACCAACAGCTTAGGCTCTAAGATCTACAATTAATAAATGGGACCTCGTGAAATTGAAAAGCTTCTATAAAGCAAAGGTCACTGTAATCAGAACAAAACAACAGCCTACAGACTGGGAAAAGATCTTCACCAACTAACTCTACATCCAGTAGAGGACTAATATCCAGACTATTTAAAGAACTCAAGAAATCAGATACCAACAAACCAAGTAATCCAATTAAAAATGGGGTACAGAGCTAAACAGAGAATTCTCAACAGAGGAATATAGAATGGCAGAGAAACACTGAAGAAATGCTCAACATCCTTAGTCATCAGGGAAATGCAAATCAAAACAACTCTGAGATTCTATCTTACACCTATCAGATCAAAACCTCAAGTGACAACACATGCTGGAGAGGATGTAGAGAAATGGAACCCTCCTCCATTGCTGGTGGGAGTGCAAACTTGTGCAACCACTTTGGAAATCAATTTGGCGCTTTCTCAGAAAATTGGGAATAGCACTACCTCAAGACCCAGCTATACCACTCCTGGGAATATACCCAAAAGATGTCCCACCATTCAACACTATTCAACATTTGCTCAACTATGTTCATAACAGCTTTATTTATAATAGCCAGAATCAGGAAACAACCTAGATGTCCCTCAATGGAGGAATGGATGCAGAAATTGTGGTACATCTACACAATGCAATACTCTCAGCTATTAAAAACAAGGAAATCATGAAATTTGCAGGCAAATAGATGGAACTAGAAGAGATCATCCTGAGATAACCCAGAAACAGAAATACAAGCATGGTATACACTCAATAATATGCAGATATTAGCTGTATAATATAGGACAGCCGGAGAGATGTCCAAGATGGCTGCCACTAGAGGACACTGTGTCTGAGGAGTAGGACAACAGAAATAACGCAGCGACCAGGAGACTGAACTCTGGGACCTAAAACGCCAGCACCCGTGATTGCCAGGTGAGCAGAACTCTCACGGTGAGAAAATCAAGTGGGAAAACCCTAGGGACACCCAGCAGCGCACAGCTCTAATCGGAACGAGCAGCCGCTGCACGGGGCGCCCGCAGCCGCCATTATAGACTGGATCACACAGTCTCGCGGGCAGTCTGAGAAGGAACCTGGTGCCGTGTGCACAGAACTGCACCCTACGAGCACACACTGCACCGGGTTCTGCTTCAACCCACGGGGGTGCGGCGGGCACGAACGGATAGCCAGAGCCACCCCAGTCTGAGAAAGGCGGGGGACCGTTTTGACCAGTTTGTACTCTGCGGGCACGGGCCACACGCT
>CM053752.1:45531240-45541240 GCA_028658305.1 Pachyuromys duprasi
CTCCCCCATACAAGCTGGGGAGTGACAGACTGGCTAGATCCCAGGGGAGGACATTGCAGCCAGCCCTGAGGAGACAGGATGAGCTGGGGTTGGATGGAAGGGGAGGAGGTCCTCCCCTGTTGGTGGACTTGGAAGGGGCGGGGAGAAGGGAGATGAGGGAGGGAGTGGGAGGGTGGGAGGGAATGAGGGAGGAGGCTATACCTGGGATGCAAAGTACCTAACCTGTGATTGATATAAAAATAAATAAATTAATAAAAAAAAATTAAAAAAAAATATTTAGGACAGCCATCTGCATACCTAAATAAGCTAAACACTAAGGAGGACCCTAGGAAGGATGCTTAAATCTCATTCAGAATGTCAAACAGGATATATACCAGAAGTGGTACAGGAGAGGAAACAGGATGGGAGTCTACTATAGAGGGTCCTCTGAAAGGATTTACCCAACAGGGGATCCCAAACTTTGGGCAAAGAGCAGGAAGTCTTATGGAAGAAGAGAGGAGTGGGATTAGAGGGACATGGAGGGGACAGGAGCCCCACAAGGAGACCAACAAAACTAAAAGATCTGAGCCCAGGGGGTCCTGCAGAGATTGAAGCACCAACGGAGGACCATGCATGGAGAAGACCTAGACCCCCTGCTCAGATGTGGCTGATTGGCAGCTCAGTCTCCATATGGATCTCTGAGTGAGGGGAGCAGGGGCTGCCTCTATCATGAACTCAGTTGACTGCTTTCTGATCACTCACCCCTGATGATACAGCTTTGCCAGGCCACAGAGGAAGAGGATCCAGGTAGTCCTGATGAGACTTAACAAGCTATGGGCAGATGGCAATAGGGGAGAACTCCCCCTTTCAGTGGACTAGGGGAGGGGGATGAGGGAAAGAAGGAGGGAGGGTGGGACTGGGGGAGCTGAGGGACGGGTCTTCAATCAGGATATATAATGAATAAATTATGAAGAAAAAATAAATAAAAATGAAAGGCAGCTTCATATCATTTGAGGTTCTTTATTAGACTGAGAGGACAAGCTAAAAAAATAAAATTTTCATTCTAATAGAAATCATATTTTAAACAGATTTTACAGCACAAAACACTGTTACATAAAGTGTTACCTACAAATACATTATATAGTAACTATAAGTAAATAGGATAATTCCCAGAATGTACCTCACAGGTTGGGAAAGAAGAATTTGGGAAAGTGTGTGGAGTTGAAGACCAACCTCTCTGTGCAGAATCAGGCATGGTATGAGGTAGAAATGGAGTCTCAAAAGCCTCTTATTTGGATCTGTAGAGCTTGTAGGAGAGTCCAGATTTTATATTTTTAGACTAATCATTAAAATCTATAGCCTGACACATTTCTGTACATTTGATGGCTTGAAAACTACTTATCAAATAGCTTGATGCCTGATATCTATTGAATGCAGATATGGAATGCAGGTTTATTTTTTTTTTCTGGTCTAAGTTGTAAAATGATGCCTAAAATGAAGAAGTCCTATATTCCAGCCATGAAGCAAAAAGCCAGTACTCTAGGGATGACATATCTAAAAGATACAAGGGCATAAAAGACTTTGAAGTTATTAATGAGTCTCCTCTAGAGAGCTTGTTGCATGAAATACAATATCTTGATCCTTATTTATGAACTACTGTTATTTGTGTCATTTATTCCTTACAATGAAAAAAATATTAACTCATATACTCACAAGGAAGAGTTTATATTTTTCAAGGTCCTCAGAAATAGCCAAGCATGATTTGAAAGATCCTTCACTGCAGTGTGCTGGGGGATTAGGGGTCACAGAGGCTGGCTTGCTGACAGATGCAATTCCTGACTTAATAGAACATTCATCTTGGACATGTAGTATCAACTCATACTTGCCTGTGAAACAGCTGCTGTGCACATTGGTTGGAGATGGTCTCTAAGAGACAGCTTCATATCTAGGGCAATATTTGGTGCACACCTTCAGATAAACTCAACATACCTATCATTACTGACTACCTGGGTCAGACACTGTTAACCTTTTGTACCAAAGCAATAACACTGCTATCCTGGCTTACACAAGATAACCACTTTTGAAATTTTTCCTAATGAGCCATTTTTTTCCTGATTTTTCCTTCAAATACTATGACCATCTGTGCTAGTTTTTTGTTTATTGCCCTAAGCTCCTAATCCACCTTGACCTTGCTGATGATAGAAGAGTCTGATGTAATAATATGTGTTTCTTTTGTCATCAGGTGTAAATACATGTTTCCTTTCTCAGCAGAGGGTGGGAGAGAGATGGATGTGGCAAAGATGAAGAGACTGCTTTCTCTGTATGGTTTTTCTGAGGTGACTCTTTACAGACAGCAGAACTTCCAGGCATATTTATGCTCTTGCTGGTTTGCTAGCCTCACTACACAGGCTCCTGAACGCCATAAGGAGAAAGTGTCCTGTGAGTCCTACCCTTATCCCAGAGGCCATTCCCAGCTAGTTCTCTAGTACTCCCGCCCCTTGCACTAGTCTCCACTCTCTTTTATCTGTAGCACTTTTCTGACATTACAACCATGCTCTGCTGCGGCTGAGCTGCAGACCTCAGGGCTGGCCTCCCAAGTTTTCCTTCTACCGTGGCTGTACAGGCTCAGCATTGTAAACAGGTATTCACCACACCAACTAGTCTTGTACTCTTTAAGTATTGTCTTTACTTATTAATTATTCTTTTTCCTTTCTTTTTTCCCCTCTTTGGTTTTTCAAGACAGTTTTTCTGTGTATCCAGGGCTGTCCTGGACTCTCTTAGTAGACTGTCCACAAACTCAGAAATCTGCCTACTTCTGCCTCTCTGAGTGCTGGGATTACAAGCATAGACAGCCATGCTTGGCTTAATGCTTTCTTATTACCAAATCATTGTTCAGTATTGTGTTGGCTAGATTTATGTCAACATGTCATATGAGAGGAGGGAATCCCAGTTGAGAAAATACCTCCATAAGGGGATGTGAGCAGACCTGAAGAGCATTTTCTTAACCAGTGATTGACTGGGGAGGGTCTAGCTCACCATGGGTGGTGCCACCCCTGGGCTGGTGGTTCTGGGTTCTATAAGAAAGTAGATTGAACAAGCCATGGGGAGCAAGCCAATAAGCAGAACCCCTCCATGGCCTCTGCTTCAGCTGCTGTCTCCAGGTTCCTGCCCGGTTTGAGTTCCTGCCATGATTTCCTTTAATGATGAACAGCAATACAGAAGCCAAATAAGCCCACCCTCTCCTCTCCAGCTTGCTTTTGGTCATGGTATTTCATTGCAGCAATAGAAACCCTAACTAAGACAAGTAGTTATCTTTCTTTAGTTAGTTACTCATTCATTGTAACTCTTTTATTCCCTTTTATTGAAAACAGATCCTTTTCTTATGCAATATATCCTGATTACAATTTCCCCTCCCTCTACTCCTCCCAGTTCCTCCCCAAATCCCCAAATCTTCCCTCCTGTCCAAATCCACTCCCTTTTTGTCTCTCATTAGAAAAGCACAGGCATCTAAAAGATAACAACAAAACAAACATAAGATAAAACAAAAACCATAATATTTAAGTCAGACAAAGCAACCCAATAAAAGGAAAAGAGCCCAAGAAAAGATACAAGTGTCAGAGACCCTTTCATTCACACACTTAGGTATTCCGTAAAAAATGAAAGACTGGGAGCATCGGTGTAAATGCAGAGGACCTGCTGCAGACCAGTACAGGCCTTGTGCTTGCTGCTGCAGTGTCCATGAGTTCATGGGAGCTTTCATTTAAGGCCAGTGTGGTAGTGCATGCCTGAAATCCTGACACTCCAGAGGTCAAGCCAGGCTACACAGTAAGCCCCTGCCTGAAACAATAATCCATTCTGATGGTGGTGGGGGAGGGAGGTTCCTGCCTCCTCTCTACACCCAGAGTGGCCATCATTTCTAGGTACCTCATAGGAATTTTGCATAGGATATCTACATTTTGAATACATGTCAGGAGCTGATTAAGTTCTGAAATGAATTAGCCTATTGGTTGTTATGTCAACATACAATGACATGAAAGTCAAACTGCTAAGCCTGGTAACTTAGTGCATTTAATTTAATCACAATGTATTATTGAAAGGGTCCAACAGCATTGGGTGTGGTGGTGCACGCCTTTAGTCTGAGCAGTTGGGAGGCAGATGTAAGTGGGATCTCTAAGAGTTCAAAGCCAGCCAGAGTTACTCATCTACACACAGAAAAACCCTGTCTCAAAAAACAAAATCAAACAAACAAAAAGACTAAAACCTCAATGTTTAATACCTAGAAAAATATTTGAGTAATAAACTAACTGTTTTCCTATAACTTCTTTTAGTTCTATGAGCAGTGAAACCATAGACAAACTACATTCTAACATAATTTCAATTTACACAAATGAGTACCAGAATATTTTGGGCTACTAAGCTTTGAATTATTGTTTCTCAAAGACATCAAAAAATATATATAATAAGAGATTAGTTTCCAAAGCAAGGTGGTGGTAGCCCTCGCCTTTAATACAAGCACTCAGGAGGCAGAGAGAGATGGATCTCTATGAGTTCGAGGCCAGCCTGCTCTAGAGCTGCACAGAGAAACTCTGTCTCGAAAAACCTAAAAAACACAAAGAGAGATTAGATTCCAGAATATATTAAAAACTAATACAACTTGATGGTTTTTAAAATCCCAATTTAATGCAAGCAAAAGAGACTAGAATAATGTTAAAAATACTTACTGCTCTCCCAGGGGATTTGAGTTCCATTTTCAGAGCTTCAGAGAATCCAATGCCCTCTCCCAGCCTCTTCAGGCACCCCCATACATGTGTTATACATAGACACAAACACATAAAATTAAAGGTAAATAAATAACATCAATAAAATAGAAAAAGAAATGTAAAGACAGTATTTCTTTAGAAGATACCCAAGTGAACAACATAAGCAGGAAAAATCCATGTCATTTAGTAACTACAGAAATAAAAATTAAAATTACAAGTAGATAATTTTATACCTACTCACATGCATATAATAAAAAATGAAAAAATAACAAATGGTGGAGATGTAAAAAATTAGAATCCTGATATACTGCTGGTGGAGTGCAAAATGTTCAGTTACTATGGCAGAGAGTTTGGCTGTTTCACAGTAAGCTTAGCCATAAAATTATCACAAGATTCAACTCCTAGGCATATGTGCTCCAAAAACTGAAAACAAGTATTAAAACAAAAATGTGTATACAAATGTTCATGGCAACATACATAACCACCAGAAAGTGACAAACAGAGAGACAAAATGTGGTAGATCTATACAGTGAAGTACTGTTTTTCCTAAAAAGAAATCAAGTGATGAAACTGGAAAATACAGTCTACTTGCGAGAACCAGGGTATGAAAAGCAATATACTGTCTGATCATTTGTACGTGATGTGTTAGTTTCTATGACAAAACACCTGAGAAATCAACTTTAAAAAGGAAAGCTTTTAGGCTGTTCGTGTTTTGTTTTTGGCTCATTCTTTCAGAGAATTTAGTCCAAGATCACCTCAGCTGGCTGGTTTTAGGCCTGTAGCATCATAGAAGGAATATATAGAGGAGGAAAGCTGCCTCACACTAGCTAGGAAGGAGAGAGAAGGAAAGAGAAGGATAGAGGGACTTGCTTTTATAACAAGGGCCCTCTTCCCAAGTCTTTTAAGCTATGAATATATTAATGCATTAATTCATTAATAAGGTCAGCAAATCCACGCTAATTAATTTCTAGATGTTGAAGAAATGAGGTATGAGGACAGATGTTTTTTTTTTGAGGACAGATTTTTTAAGAGGTAAGGGGTTCCCTTTGGGGATAATAAAATTACCTGAAACTAGACAGTGATGACTGTTAACCAACTTTGTAAGTGTACTAAATGGCATTAAACTATACAATTTTATATAACCAATATGATAAATTAAGTGTTACATGTGATTTTTCACAATAGGGGATTATAGAAGAAAAATTGAAGTAGTAAATTCTTCCCGGAAGTTGTGCTACAAATAGATATGGAGAAATGCAATGGAGGGTAATACGTTTAAAACATTGAAGATAGTGCCATTTTATGATAATTTTTAATATTAATTATAGTTTATTCATCTTGCATCCCAGCTGTAGCCCCTTCCCTCATTCCCTCCCAACCCACTTTTCCTCCCTCACCTCCTCCCATGCCCCTCTCCAAGTCCACTGATGGGGGCGTCATCCTCCCCTTCCATCCGACCCTAGCCTATCAGGTCTCATCAGGACTGACTGCATTGTGTTCCTCTGTGGCCTAGTAAGGCTGCTCCCCCCTCAGGGGGAAGTGATAGTGCCATTTTATGATAATTATTAAAAGATGCTTCATGAATAGATGCATGATTACCAAAGGCATAGAAGGTGTCCAAGTTCACCTCAAGATGAACAAATGAGGACTGCCATTGAATAATTTAGCTCCTAACAGGTGAGAACCTGAGCCACATTATCCAATATTCACTTGCTAATAAATGAACAAACAATGGCAGTCTGACAACCTTACAAAATACAGGAGAACATGTCTTAACTGATATATTTCTTCACCAATTAGAATCCACCATAGATTGTTTTCTGATACTGAGACAATACATGCTAATAGAAAGATGTATAAGTGATAAATCCTATTTTTAGTTCCTGAATTGTGAATACCGGAGGTGATTTAGAGTGAATTATTTTATTCTAGTATTAAAATTCTATCATTGATTGAATCAACATCTTAACATAAATGAATTTAATTAATTTCAGATGAGAAGTACCTAATGTAAGCCACTGAAGTCCAAAGTCAATGGGATGTTGTTGACATAAATAGCCATGTCAAGGACCCCAATGTCTCAGCCCCACTGGGGCAGAAAAGCCTTGCTCAAATAAAGCTCAGAGGGAGGGCAAGGCCTTCCCTGGGTCCCTGAGTTTGAATGATGATAGTATGCATAGAAAATGTCCACTGTAACTATGGCTCCATCAATCAGTAGTTATCAATCTGTGGGTTACAACCCCTTTGGCAAACTTCCATCATCAAAACTATTTACATCACAATTCATAATAGTAGCAAAATTACAGTTATGAACTAGCAACAAAAATAATGTTATGGTTGGGGTCACCACAACATGAGGAACTGTGTTAAGTGGTCACAGCGTTAGGAAGGTTGAGAACCACTGCCCCAGGTGTTTTCAGCCTGAAGACTGTTCTACAGAGACCGCTCCTCAAGATTAACAAAGCCTGCCTCTTTATTCACTGTATATACTCCCTCTGCCTTTTTGTTTAGCCGTGTGCAATAATCCCAGCTCCCTGTTCAGCATATATAACAAATAGGCTGAGCTTCCAGATGCAGTTTCTCTATCTGAGAACCCAGACAACCTAATCACTTTTTTTTTTTCTGTGTCTATGTATCTATCCTTCTTTCATCCTCTCACTATCCCAGTTAGATCAACTCCTGGAGCTGTGCAGAATGTGAAAAGGGTTTTTGGTGTTTTTTTTTTTTTTTCAGATGCAAACTTTACTGATGAGGAATATTCATTGAGTCTAGTTCACCCAATGGATCTATAGTTCACTCCACAGCATGCTAAAGTTAGAAGTCACTTTACTAAGCTGTGCATAAACTCCCCCACAAACTTGACTTGGCCAAGAAGAGGAGTATTGGATATTAAAAGTGGCATCATGCGTTAACAGGGAATCAACTATAATTCATCAAGTGCATGGAAAATATGAAATGTTGGCTTCAAACTATTATCAAAGAGTCTAAATTCTAGAACAAGAAAGAAGTTTTGGTATTAAATGTGTATATTTATCTTCAGTATAAATATAGCAAACTGGTTGTGTAGGTACTGATTTACTATCTTGATTTCTCTGTTTTAAAGTGGTTTTTTAAATAAAAATTTAATGTATGAGAAAGACCTGAAAGAAAAAGTGGAACACTTATCAGAAAAATTGTTTTAATGTAATAAGAGAGGATGTTCTTTGGAAGTGAAATTTTTAAGAGATAAAATTCCTCCAATGGAATTATAAGACAGAACTCTCAAAATCAATAGATAATGGCATGAATTATGGGGCTGAGGTTAAGAGATCAGACATTAATTCCTGTATCTTTTATAACTTATAAAATATTTGACCTAAATAAAT
The DNA here is from genome assembly GCA_028658305.1 of Pachyuromys duprasi. Classification (NCBI taxonomy): domain Eukaryota; kingdom Metazoa; phylum Chordata; class Mammalia; order Rodentia; family Muridae; genus Pachyuromys; species Pachyuromys duprasi. Next base: position 45,539,345 of record CM053752.1, read on the forward strand.
GTTAGTTGTGTGTATAAATAAATACATACTCAGCTGTGTACAATATAGCTGTGTACAACAGACAACAAAACAGTGAGGTGTGGTACTCTGTACTTGTCAACACCATAAAATTGCTATGGAGTAAACTTTTCCATCTTAGTGCTTCTCTATCCTTACTTCAACATTTACCTTTATTGCCCATGTCTGTTGTATTAGTGATAAACATTGAACCTGTGCTCAAAGAAGCAAGAAAGAAGAAAGAGAAGAGCACCCTGCTCCTTTCTAAAACAGATTGTCAATATAAAACCTTGACTATTCAAGCTGGGCTTTGGTTCAATATTACACCACCTGAATAGCATATACAACACAAGGCCCTTGATTCAGTCCTCAACACCATAATTTTCTTTTTTAAATATTTGTTTATTATGTATACAGTATTCTGCCTGCATGTGTGTCTGCAGGCCAGAAGAGGGCACCAGATCTCATCGTAGATGGTTATGAGTCACCATGTGGTTGGTGGGAATTGAACTCAGGACCTTTGGAAGAATAGCCAGTGTTCTTAACCTCTGAGTCATCTCTCCAGCCCCCATAATTTTTTTTTCCTTTTGTTTTGTTCTTTGAGACAAGGTTTCTCTGTGTGTAGCCTTGGCCAGCCTGAAACTCCACTCTGTAGACCAGGCTGGCCTCGAACTCAAAGGTGCATCTGCCTCTGCTGGAATTAAAGGCATGTGTCACCACCACCCAGCTACACATGAAAAATTAATTGAGGGATAGAATCTATTAGTGAACTGCCATGTGCCAAACTAAAGAAAAGACAAAGATGCTGGGAATCAAATCTCAGATTTACTATATAATTCAATATGGGAAAATGGTCAGCAGAGAAGAATCAGCAGATGTTGAGGGAAATAAGATGTTGAGGGGAAAAAAATCTAGTATGAGCAATCATGATAACATGAATATAATTTATTGAACGGTGTGCCAAAAGCTCTGCTAACTGCTTTGTATACTTTATCTCATGTAATAAGCAGCACCAACTGGATGGTTAAATTTGCCTGAAATTATAGAAAAAAACTTAACCTAACCCTAGAGAGGCTAAGCAACTTGAAAACCAGCAGCTACTCAAAGCAGAAAATTGTAATGAAATCTCAGGTCCACGTGATTCCAAATTCTGCCTTCACAAAATGGGATTATATAGAAGACTTGGAATTTCCTGGAAACTGTTTATAAAGCATATTCTCAGACCTACCTAAACTCTTGAACTCAAATTCAGTTGAAATAAGATTTCAGGACACATAGTAAACTGACTAAAATTAGAAAACTCTGACTGTCAGGCGTCCTGCACAAGTATACCAGAGACCACGAATAATAAACAGATTTTTTCTTCAGGAAACAGGTTCAGTGTTAAAATACAGGGCAAATCTTTACACCAGTACTAATTGCTTATGTTTTTTGCAATGTAATGATTTCCAAATGACATGAAAATTACAATAATTAATTTTATCTTCATCCATGAACAAGAACCAGTTACTGTTTGTGACCTCCATGCCATCTTAGAAGTGTATATAGAAGTTTGTCTTATCACTCCATTTTTCTCCTTTACCAAAGTTTGCAGCTTCAGTCTGTCATTATGCCCCTCTCATCACACACCTCCTTTACTTCACCTTTATATTGGTGGTAGCATTCCTCAACTGGTAGTAATTTAACACTTTTTTAATTTGCAAGTTCTTTAGCATTGTAAGGACTTTATTAATTACATTGTTTTAAACACACTACCTCAACTATATTTCCCCATTCGTCGATCATTTTTCTAAGCCATTGGCTGAATAAAAGGAACAATGCATATCAAACTAAAACATACAAAAAAAAATACTGTCCATCTTATTTTATTAAATGTCTGCTATCAAAATGGTCACTGTC
>CM053752.1:45543740-45585284 GCA_028658305.1 Pachyuromys duprasi
CGACGGGAGGCGGCGGGTACGCGCCCCCGCGTGCTGCCAGCTCCCGGGACAGCGCCCACCTCCGCCGCGCGCCCGGGCCCCTGCGTCCCGGGTCCGCCCTCGCCTGGGGTCCTCGCTGCCCGGGCCGTGCTCCGCGCCTGCTGAGTTACTAATGGTTCCGCTCCGTTCCGCGGCACACAAAAAAGCGCCTCCGCTGCGCGGAGGTCGGACAGCAGGAACGTGGTGCTGCGGGGAGAGGAGGGAGGTTTGAACCAGCCCCTTCTCGGGACCTGGCCGCCCCCTCGGAGGAAGATGGCTGTCTGCAAAGACGCGGGACTCGGGGCGGGAGCCGGCAGGGAGGGTCCGGGGCGGCCGCGGTGCACCGGGTGTGGGGTCCGGGGTCCCGGTCACGCCAGGCATGTAGTGGCCGCAGGGCCCGGGCACTCTCCCGTCTGTACTGCTGTTCCCCCCACCCCGATATCTCTGCAATATTTTGTTTTTATGTTGGGAATCTCAGAAATTGCGACAAGCTGTTTAAAAACATGACCGAGTAAAGCATTGCTTCTCAGGACATGAGCTTAAATGGTTTTCCCCTTAACTTTTCTAAACTTTTTTTTTTTTAATGATTAAAATCGGATCTAGTGCTGTGGAGACGCTCTGGTGCTAGGTGCCTTTTTCGTGGCAGAGGGAGGCTTTGAGAATGCTCTGCCAGGAGAGTGTAAGGTGACACTGTCGAGGTGTTCGACTACACTAAGCGGCCGCCTTCAAATTTAAGAGGGAAACGCTGCAGGAAGATTTCTTCAGCTCTCTGATTTGTTAGGCTGTCTTCACGCGTTTGAAGGGTTTATGGAAGTGGCTTCTGTACTTAGATTTCTCTTTACAAGAGAAAGTTAATATTTGCTCTCGTTAAACTGTATAGGGTAAGCATTGTTTTTCTCCCCAAGGGTGCAAAATCCTATTAAATATCAAATGCTAGTGCACTGAGAGGCTGTTGAGTTTTGGAGACAGACTGAAGCCGTTTTCCTGGGTTGTAAATACCTTTGTTTAATGTTGGACTCACCTTTCTTTGAGAAGGCATTGGTGAGAGTGTGTGCCATGTTAGTGTTTGAGTTTCTTTAGAGCTAGGATAATCGAAGTCACAGAGGTGTTTGAGTGGTCACGGTGCTTTTTGTATTCTATACAAGTAAGTTGGGACTTGCAGATTCAGAGAAATACTTTAGACTTGGATAGTTGGGGAAACTTTAATTCTTGAGAAATACATTGTGCTTTTCATTTTGTTTTATAGGTGTGATCATGCTAACTGAGCAAGCTGGTTTTTGAGACTACTATTTGAATCTACTTTGGCACTACATGTGCTGTTCCATTTGTCATTGTCCCTTAATGAATATTATACCCACTTCATAGTTGAGAAAGCTGAGAGTCAGGATTTTTTTTTTTGTTATAATCTGTAATTGTTGTTCGGAGAGGTGGGGGAATCTAATAATGCCACCCAGGCTTGCTTTGAAGACTCTCCTGCCTCAGACTCAGGAATCCTGAGATTGCAGACACCAGGCACAGGCTAAACTTTAGACATGAAACAATTTCTGAAGTATTACAAATAACTAAGTATGGAAGGAGTTACATTTGAGGCTAAAACTCACTCTGTTACTATTAGAACCAAATAGAGTTGAGTAGTAATATGTAGGCTAGCCATGTTTTTTAATTTTAACCTTCTGGGCCACTAACAGCTCAATTCTTTAATATAGTTTTTATTTATTACAATTTATTCACTTTGTATCCCATCTGTAGTCTCACCCTCATCGCCTCCCAATCCCGACATCCCTTACCTCCTCCCATGCCCCCTCCCCAGTCCATTGATAGGGGAGGTCCTCCTTCTCTTCCATCTGACCCTAGTCTATTATGTCTCATCAGGACTGTCTTTCATAATCTTCCTCTGTGGCCTGATCAGGCTGCTCCCCTCTCAGGTGGAGGTGATCAAAGAGCCAGCCACTGAGTTCGTGTCAAAGACAGCTCCTGTTCAACAGCTCAATTTTTATTTGAATTGGGTGTTGATGTTTTCCAAAGTTAGCAAAATACCCAACTATGATCTGTACTTGTTTTTATAATAGGAAAGTATGTAAAGGTTAGGAAGCAGAACTTGCTAGCTAATGCAAATCAGGATTATGTCTTGACTCCTTGTGTGGCAGTTTCTGTGTGGGGTAGGTATGCCTATGTTTAATTTTTTGGTTTGTTTTTAAGAACATGTTTTCATACACACAAAATAGTACAAAAATGGGGATCCACTTTCCAGAATAACTTGTCACCAGTTTCATAAGTACTCCACAGATAGCCTGTGCTTATGCAAATGCATAAATACATACACAGTTGACCCTACATGTCCCTTGGCTCCCCAGAGGTAGACTTAACCAACTGCAGATTAAAAGTGCTATCATATACCTTTTGTTGCCTTTCATATTTACTATGGGAATTTTTGTTTGTAAAACAAGTGAAAGGTTTGTAAGAACCCTTTATCCAGCCAACCTATGGGTGCCATTTTTTTCCATTCAGATCATGATTAGATCATTTTGGATAATAAAATATTGCTTACTTAATGGTGTGCACCTTGTTTTCTTAGACATGAAGCTGTTGTACAATTAACATCCTAAAACAGTAACTTCATATGTACTGACAAGCCAAAGCCTCCTTTGACTCAGTGGAAATGGTCTTGAACCAAGCCTTCAATAGCTCTAAGATATCCAAGTGTTCATTTAAAATTTGAGAAGGCCATTGTGCCTTGGTGTCTGTAGGAAATTGGCTCTGGGACATACTGTGTCCCTGGGATTACAACTGTCTCCTATACCATGAAAAAAAAATGTGGATATGTTTAAATTCCCTGATAACACCATATTGTTTAGGGAATAATGAAAAAGATAAAAGCTGTATATGTTCAGTAGTGACACCCTTTTTAAAAATATTTCCCATTGCAGCTGGCCGAATCTAAGAATATGGAACCTTCAGGGCAGGGTGTGGCGCACATGCCTTTAGTTCCAGCGGCCAGGGAGGCAAATGAATATCTGAGTTCAAGGCCAACCTAGTCTACAAAGCTATCCAGGAGAGCGGCTACAAAGAGAAACTCTGTCTCAGAAACAAAGAAACAAACAAAAAAAAGTATGGAGCCTGCAGGTATAAAAGGGCAACTATAGATGTATAGATAGACACATCCATTAAGTCACAAAGACCACCTCCACCAGTATTCTAAGTTTGACCTGGATCTTTTTCATATTAGTGCCAAGCTGCCACCATTGTTTCAGGCTGCATTAAATTCTGTTGTGTGGGTGCATTTGTTTTCAGGTCACTTTTTAATGGTCAGATTATTTCTGGTGTTTTGATAAGAAGTTATACTGCCAATGCAACAAAAGCTACGCTTCCATCAAACACTTAAGAACCTGTGTGTTCTTTATTCTTATGTAAAATGGGCTGATACAGTCTTTAAGGAGTCAGGCAAACATTTGGTACTTTTTAATTAATATTTTTTTCCCTTATGCATGTTACACACATCCAAGTATATCTTTAACATTGACTACTGGAAGTATAATTTCTGTCCAGAAAGTATGAATGCGTGAAATTTTCATAAGACCTTGCCAAATTGTTCTTCAAAGTGGGTGTACTAGTTTACTCAATTACTTTCCTGATAGGTACATGAAATATTAGTGATGATGGACATTGTGGCAGAAACATGAGCTTCAATTTGACTTTGTTTCTTTGAATAAAAAATACTGCTCTATTTTTGCATATATTCTAAATACCATTATCAATTCAATTAAGTTGCTTTCTGCCTTAGAAAAATAGAAAAAGTTGGTCCCAAAGTCATCACATTAACAAGCTCTGCTCTGGTATAAATACAAAGGTCTTTTGTAAAGGCTAGCAGAATTTAGAATCTTCAAACTTCTACAGATAAACAACCATATTTTAAAGTTAAAGGTTTGTGTTCCTAAGGGCAAAGGAATAATGGTGTTTGTGGTTTTGTTTGATTGAGATACAAGCTAAAATGACTACTGTCACTTTGACTTCCCTTGGTAGAATGCTCTTCTGTTACTAATTGCTTCCCAGATTAATTTTAGTAGTCCTGCTTTACTTACCATCTCCCACCCCGTGCCAAAATCTATTTAGGAATGTGCCTCTGCATAGCTGGAATGCTTTAAGCACAGTTCTCTGACCAGCAGCTCAAGTATTGCCACAAACTGCTGACACCTGTTGAAACATGCTAGTAGTTTTAACTTCTAGACTCTAGAATTCTCTGCATTTTTAAATTAAGAGATCAGTTGGTATATCCTCTTTCCTTAATAAGCACATATTTAATAACTGTCGTGTGGCCAACGTTGTACCAAGTTTTTCTCTTATTTGGAACACGGTGTTTGGGGATTTTCATGTAGGACAGTGACTTGAACAACACATTGCCATATTGAATTTCTGTATATTTTCTAGGTTCATTTGTAACACTAGAGATAGTTGAGATTTTGCTATATCAAACTTTTAATGCCTGAAGCTCTGCTTTGGCAAATGGAAGGCTATGATTATGTTAGACACATTGTTTATACAATACTAAGTGGCAAACATGTAACTCTTAAATTATTCAGTACACCACAGAGCATTTGATGTATCTTCTGTTGGTTAGTTCTCAACCTGATATTTGGTAGGTTATAGGCTTATAATAAAGAGTTGAAGCTTGGTTTTTGTTTTCCTTTGAGAAAACTTTTTACTGTAAATTAATGATGTACTTGGAACATTAGGCTGAGAGAATAAAAATTTCAACATTCATTGTTATTAAGTGTTGGAAAGGATCAGAAACAAACCTGCCTTTATCTTGCAACCCCACTGCCACCCCACAAATAATGTATCATTTTCTCTTCAAACCTTCTCATGTACCCCGCCTTGCTCTCCTTTAAATTCATGGCCTCTTTTTCTTTGTTTTCTTCAAGCATGTGTGTGAAGGTTTTCTGTGTGTGTGTGTTCCTAAATGTAAAAATAAAACCTGCTCCATTTGTTGTTACTTGAATGTTGTCTTCTGGACTGACCATTTGTTATGCTCTTCCTTGGGTAAGACTTTTTCCTGCTCTCAGCATTCCTTATTTGCCTCATGAGCTCCCCTCTTCATGTTAGCTTGTCTACTAGTGTTTTTCTTGTTCGGATCATGTTTTGGCAGCCATCTTGGTGAGCCTTCATGGGCGTGTCTTCTCTGACATTTCTAGTGGGCACAATCTCATAGCAGATTCCTCTGGCTCTTAAAATCTTTCTGCCCCATCCTTGTTAAGAAGTAGGAGTTGTGTTGTAAATGCATCATTTGGGACTGGATTCCACTATTTTCAGTTTTGATGGGTTGTGGCTTTCAGTTAATGGTTTTTGTAGCAAAGAAGTCTCCTTGATTAGGGATGAGAACTGTATTTATCTGGATCTCAGGTAATTATTTAGACTGTAGTTACTAATTGTGCTGGTTGGTAAAATGGTTGTAGGTTCTTCTCCAAAATCCATGACTTCACTAGCCACAGGGACTAGCTAGGTTTTCAGTACCAGCCTTCATTTCCCTCTTACTGAGCATATCTTAATTCCAGTTAGAGAGCTTTTGGTTACCACCTAGATTTGCATCCTTAGAGTTACTGAGCCATGCTGGTCTTCATTTTGGATCTTAAGCATCTTAGCTAGCTAGGTCTCGTGGTTGCTCCGCTTTGGAGCTTTCAGGTGAGATCCAGCTCATATTCTCTGGCCCAACCTCCAAGGTACATGGTATCTTTAGCAATGGGAACTTACTTTTCCCTGGGGCAACCAAGGGGCAGTAGTTGGTAATGTTTGCGGAGTCTCTTAGACAACCCAGACTGACTGTTCAAAAAAGGAGGGCGGAGGGCTTTTCATGCCTGCGTTTGAGTTTTGGTTAGGTGGTCTTTGGCTCTTGGAGGAAGCATTGTCAGCCCAGATGGGAGTTTGCTTTTTTGTTGGTAGTGGGTTATTTGGTTTTGGTTTGGGATTGTTTTTTTTTTCTTTAATTTAAAGTACATATGTATGCTTTTACACCAACTTATGTATTAAAATGTAACTTTAGGTAGACAATAATATGATTCCTTACAACTTTCAGACATCCTTGCTGTTATTTAATACCCTTTTGTGTTTTCTTTTCCTCCTCCCTAATTCCACCCATGTTCCTCTTCAGATCCTTGTGCCTCACACTATTTCCTTCTGTTGCCTACATCCTCTATTACTTTACTGGTTTCTGTAGTTACTCCAGGTAATACACTTACATCTAGGAAACTCATAAGAGAAAATATTCAGTGTTTGTCTTCCTGGGTCTGAATAAGCTCACTCAGTATGATCTTTGCTAGTTTTATCCATTTACCTGAAAATTTCATTATGGCTTTACCACAAATAATATTTTTGGCATACATGAAATCTGTCTCTGATAACTTTAAAATGAAGTTTATTTTCATCAATAAAAATGAATGGTTATGTTATTAGTTAAGACATAAGCAGATTTCCATTTTAAAAGTTACTGTTCTCTGTCATATGAAAATAAGAAATTACAGTTACTCTGTTCTTATTTTTTAAGCTAATATAAAAATGTTTACATATTCTCCAGCATTTAATGTTGCTTTTTGTTGTTGTTTTTAACTTAAACCCTTGTGATAAGGGTATATTTTCCTAGTGGCTTAGTGATACTAGATCTCTTTTATGTTCTTATTTCTCACGGAAATGTCCTTTGCTGTGAACTTTTCTTTTTGCTTGTTTTCTGATTGGATTTTCTTTTCTAATTAGATTTTACTTTTATTCTTGATAGTTCCTTACATGTTCTAGATTCAAGTTCTAACCAGTTAGTGGGGTTTCTCAGTTTGAGTTCTCAGCAGTCTTTCATAAAGTGAAAAATTTTACTTTTGTGAGGGCCAGTTTACAGAGCCTGTTATGAATAGTTTAGTGTTGTCTAAATACTCCTCCCATTCCATTAGTACCTTTTTTCTAAAAAGTGTTCTGGTTGTGTATTAAGGCTGTGGTCTCCTTTTTTATAAGAAATTTTTATTCAAATTAAATTGATTCCTATGCAGTAAATTGGGTTAACTTCAAGATGGCCAGGTAGAATGATTTCAAACTAAACACTGAGGTGTCTGCTACCTTTGGATATTGTTGAATGTGCTGCATACACAGTGTTCATCTCATCAAAGAGCAGGCAGGTTAGATGATGGGTGCACAGTGGCCCCATCCAGTCTTAGATAGATATAATCTGATTTTTTGAATAATTAATTTGTGTGCAGCTGATGAGGTCAAACTTAGCTTTATTGGTTTTACATTTTGATTCTTTTCTGCTTTGGTCTGTTGACCCATTCAGTCTCCCCAGTTGGATTTGTTGTTGGATTTATCACTTCATTTTTGACTTGCTGCTTCATCTTTGTGAAAAGTCAGTTGGAGATACATATATGCCCTGTATGTGGGTTCTCTGTTCAGTTGCAGTGGTATCTTTCTGCCAGTACCGTGGTGTGTTGACTTACAGCTATGTAAGGTTTAAAACTGAATGGACTTGTTCTTTCTGTTTTACTCTTTATTTTTGAAGTTGATTTAGCTTTTCCAGCTGCTTTGTATTAATTTTAGAGTAATCTTGTCTCTGGTTACAAGAAGCATACACTGTTTTGATCATTGTGTTGAAATATCCTTGACCGCACCTGTGCTTTTCCTCTACTGCCTAGCAACTACAGGTTTGTTATAGAGAAAAGGGGCTCACAGTAAACGTGGCACCATGTGTACATTAGCTTTATTAGCAGTAGCCAAAACACCGTAAATAACGAATGTTGTTCACTGGGTGAGTGGCTAAGTAAATTCTAGTTTATTTCCTCTCACAGAGTATTCCTTGGATATAAAGGGAATAATACTATTAATAAATAGTAACATTGTGCTAAATCGAAAGAAAGTAATTCTGTGTGACTTATTTACGTTGTTTATATAAAAATATCAAAATGGGATACGTAGAGTTTTATTTGCCAGGGCTTAGTTGAAGGGGGGGGCAGTTGTGGGCAAGACAGTGTTTGTGTGGAAAAACACTTAGTTGTATGTCTTCTTTATAGTGATGAGCACACATGTGCACATGTAGAATGTTGGCATAGAGATATACATTTAGTCAGTGTCACTGTCTTGGTTTAGAGGATGTATTTAATCAGCTGTTTGAATCTATAATCCTTTCAAAAATGATTCCTATATTATCAAAGGCATGCTTTTTATTTCTTAAAAGTAGGCCTCTGGAATTTTAAAGAAGGGCGCAAATTCATTTGACAAAAAATGTAGGGCTTAACATCTGCAGTGGGGAAGTTAGATAATGAAGTAAAAATTTTGGATAGTCTTAAAAAATTGAAATGTTGCTATGATGCATTCCACCTATCCAGTGGGACTGTCCCACCTTCTCAGTTTTGCTTGGATGGACTGAAAGGCTTGCCTCAGCAGGTGATTGTTATTGTCTGTACAGGGTGCCTTTCTTAGGCTTTGTAGTTTTGGTTTTGTGCTTTGGGGTCAGGGAGGCAGGTCCTGGGGATTGAGCCCAAGGTCAAGACGTGCTAGGCTCAGACATTTCTCCCTTTTCATCTAGCTGTTAGCCAGTGAGCAGAATTATGTCCACTAACAGTAATTAAATTAGAAGTAGGATTAATACATGGTTAGATTTAGAATAAGAAATTTTTGATGACAGTCTTTACAATAGCAAGACATAAAAGAAGTTTGACCTTTTCCCTATCAATCATAAGACTTAGGGGTGAGTTTGCCCTCATATTAAAATAATAGGATTATTTTGTAAAATGCTTGCTGTACTCTCATGCTCAATGTAGGAAACTAATGTTTCGTATTTTTTACATATCTTAATAAATAGTTCAGTCCTCACATGAATCTTAATAACTTTTTTTTCTCCTCAGGTTTCTTCTTGTTTCATAGCAAATAAGAAAAAATGTTCTACGCACATTTTGTCCTTAGTAAAAGAGGGCCTCTGGCCAAAATTTGGCTAGCAGCCCATTGGGACAAGAAGCTAACCAAAGCCCATGTGTTTGAGTGTAACCTAGAGAGCAGCGTGGAGAGTATCATCTCACCAAAGGTAGGCTTGCTGCTGGTGATTTTATCTACTCTGTTTATTCACGTGTGAAATGGAACTTGTAAAACAACTGTAACTGTATATTGGGAGTAGGGGAAACCTATAGTTAGATTCCACAGTTTTCCTTCATTATCTCAATCTCTATCGTTCAGGAGAATAATGCTCATAATGTATAGACTTGAGTATTGAGAAATACTCATCAGTAGCCTGACCTTCGCTGCTATTAATGTATAAAGCGTTGGCCCTTGTTGTAGGGAGAGCTGGGGAATCTGGGGGATAATGAACGCAAGCAGAGACTTGCTCTTAAAAGTTGTGAGGAAAAAAGTCTGTTTTCTAGGTGAAGGACATGGGATTCAAGTTTTTGTTTGTTCTGTAAACATTTGGCTGGTTTTAAGATTAATAGCTCACAGATCTGGGATTAAAAGTATTTCTTCATATCCTTCCTAGGACGGTTCTACTTTGAAATTTTAATAACATGAAGACTTGACCGACAAGAAATATTATCAATAATCTTATAATAATAAGGATTGTGTAGACAATCCTTTCATAGTATTTGCTTTCCTGCTAAACTATTGTAGGTGCATGTATTGTACATAGTATTAGCTTTATTGTATACATAAAAGTAAGTTATACTGCATTCAGAAATAGCTATGTTTGTAGCTCATTTAATTGTTACATAGCATCAGAGTCTCTTATTTACAGGATTGGAAACAAGCCTCAGCTGATGTGAAGTGATTCTTAAGATCATTATAGGATTTTAAGTCTAGAATTTCAAGCCTATAAGTCATTGTTTGGGTTGAACATGCCTTTCCTATGCCTTCTCTACTGGGATGGTTTACATTATTTTTAATTTTTAAGCCCTTAATTCTCTGGTCCTGTGTAATACAACTATTAAAGAAATGGCAGGAAAATGATAAGTGGAGAAAGGGTATTCTCTTCAGGACGGAGATGACTTAATGAGTAAAGGTGCTTGCTGTGCAAGCCTAATGAATGACCTGATTTCAGTTTCCTAGAACTCATAGGGAAGCAGAATGAGGCAGCTGTCTACAATCCTGTTGGCATGGAGGAGGTCGAAACTGGAGGAACACCTTCAGGTGGAGATCATGAACTGTGGTTCAGTAGGTTAAGGTGTTTACTGTCAAGCCTGGTGACCTGAGTTGAGTCCCTGGGATCCACATACTAGAAGGAGATAACACAAGTTATCCTCTGGAAAACAAACAAATGCACCCACTTAATGAATGTATTTGGGGGGGGCAGGCAAATTCTGACCCGTGGGATTGTCCTAATCCTATAGGCATTAAGGCATTATACATATATACTTAGACTGATACATTTATTCCTTAAAGAGTAATCTTTTAATAGTGCTAGAACAAATGGTATCAGCATGTATGAAAAATGAATTTGAAATACCTTATTTCTTATTTAAAAAAAAAAAACCAACTTAGGATCATAAACCTAGAATGTGAAGTATAGAACTCCTAGAAAATAACCTATTAAGACTCAAAAGGGGGAAAGCTTATTTTTATAAAATAGACCAGAAACTTTTGTCAGGTGTTGGTTTAAAAATATATGCAGAAAGCAAGTAAATATATTTAAATATATTTCATATAACGTGATCAAATAAAAATTAAAACAACCCAGTGTCGTCACATGTTTATTGGAACAACCGAAATCTAAAACACTGAGAACACTAAGTAGTGGCTGAGAATGTGGAGCAGCAGGAGCACCTTCATTGTTGGGGGAAATGGGAATAGTTCACTCACTTTGCTTTGTAAGCCAGCACTCTTTCCCTTGGTGTTTACTCATAAGTAGTTGAAAACTCAACCTCTGTATTAAAAAGCAAAAATAGATGTTCACAGCGACATTACACCCAGTTGCCAGAAAATGCAAAGCATTAAAGAGATCCTCAGTGGATGAGTTGATAAAACTAGTATAAAAACAGCGCCACCCTGCAAAGGTTTTCTGCTGCTAGGTTCTGGCTGTGGGATCCTCCTGGAAAGGCAACGCTTTGAAAGGTGGTGAACAAATTGAAGCGGTGGGAAAAGTAGGAAGTATGACGTTACAGGCCACAGGTTTGAGCTGGTCCAGTTATATGAAAATGTGGTAGTAGTTCTTTTTGTTGTTGTTTTTATAAATGTGCTGCTTGCTTCTTGACTAAAGTAGGAACTGGAGAGATTGCATTCTTTTCTTTAACATCCATAAAATATCAAGAGCACGTTGACTTTAAAGGATGCTTGTTACAGTTTGTGTAGAATGCTTTGTATACTACCAAAAGTCTGAGACTGTCTGACAGATGAGAGTGTGCTGACAGTTTAGCTAAAAGATAAATGTGGGATAGCACAAATTACTTGCAAGTTTAAATCATTTCTGTGTGGGTTTTTACTTGCTTTTGTTGTAAAGCTGTTTTGACAGTGTAAACTGACCTGAATCTGATGAGCATTTCATGGGAGGAAATAGTTTACTAGTTGAGGTTGTATCAGACTTGTGGCTCTGTGGTAATTTATGAACTTTACAGACTCTTCCCACTGGAAGAGCCAGACCAGGTACACTTGCTATATTATATTTACATCCCTATGTGTGAAAGCACACCCTACCTCAGTTCACCTACACTAAACCAAACTAGTACAAACACGACATTTTTACCCACTCTAATCCAAAGTAGTCTAGTACAAACCCATTTTCACCCACTCTAAACCAAACTAGTACAAACGCTACAATTTGAAAGTTGCTAATTCTAGACAAGGAAGAGGTGAAGAGTCTGTCTTAGCAGTACCATCTATAATTTCAAAATGCATAAACCACATAAGAGTAGGATCTTTTTGCACTAATTAGGAATAGGATATTAATTGGAAATTGCCTTTTGCCTTCTCCTTTTCCTGCTCTGTGAAGACGGCGCATGCTTGTGTACTGAAAAGGACAGGAGTCAGTGAGCAGAACACTGAGGCTCTAGGATGTCTCTGAGCTGCTGAGCCAATCAGGTTGGATTGTGAATGCCCCTTTAACACTTTTCCTTTTTTCATGACCTAAACAATTGCATTTAAGATTTGGTATGTCTAAAAAATTACAGTAGCAAATTTGTTATTGCTTTAAATCACTTAAGATAACCATAAAAACAAAGACTAGACTGCAAATAGGGTCCTACAAAAGTAAAGTGTACACATGTAAGTTACTTTAACAATGAGCATAATTTTAAGCATATGTTTCTGACAAACATGTTTTTAACATGGAACTTGGAAACCTTATGTTTATGGTATGATTTGAAGAAACTGTCTGGGGAACTCTTGAGTTTATATTTTTTTATCCTTTGAATTATTTTTTTTTTTCCTTGTAGCCAGGAGAATTTTGAATACTTCTGTTTAGGTCATTAATGGTGTGACTGTTTAGGTCATGAAAAAAGGAAAAGTGTTAAAGGGGCATTCACAAACCAACCTGATTGGCTCAGCAGCTCAGAGCCATCCTACAGCCTCAGTGTTCTGCTCACTGACTGCTGTCCTTTTCAGTACACAAGCATGCACCGTCTTCACACAGCAGGAAAGGGAGAAGGACAAAGACATAACGTCTTTCTAGAAATTCCCTGGCAGACTTTACCCTTATTTCTCAGTTAATTGAAGTGTATCAGCAGGCTTAGTCAATAGCAAGGTTTAACAGACAGGAATGAAGTAATAATTTTTAAGGCCAGGAATGTTTACTTCTGGAACAGAATCACAATTCACATTGTCCTTGGTGTGCCGATGGTAACGTCCATGGGAAGATTTGCTTCCTTCTTCGTACCTACCTATGTGTCTGAATGAGTTCATGAATTACTGCTATGTAGTCTGTGTTAGAATTCCTTGGGGATTGATAGAGTAATAAATGGGAAGCTGGAAATTGTATTAACCTTTAAACCATGAAAAAAAATAAGAAAAATGGGAAGTCCCTACTAGTACAGGATATGCACTTTAAAATACATTTTAAAAACATTGCCTCTAATGTTTAAAGACAAGGAATTTAATCTAATGTTTCACTCAGGTGAAGATGGCGCTGCGGACATCAGGACATCTCCTCCTGGGAGTAGTCCGCATCTATCACAGGAAAGCTAAATACCTCCTCGCAGACTGCAATGAAGCATTCATTAAAATAAAGATGGCTTTCCGGCCAGGTATTGCACTTTTTTTTTTTTTTTTAACCTGTGGGATTTCCCATACCTTGGGTGGAAACTGTTAAACACATATTCTAGTTAGGTGTGTTTTATTTTTGTAGTAGAATAAGGACCCTACAAGGGAAATTAAAGGGAATGATCTTAGACTAGGTGTTAAGCAACTTACATACCACAGCTGAGCCATCAGAGCTTAAATGTTGAAAACTAATTGATAATGTGATGAATGTTAAAAGGTAGCTTAGAAAATGCAACTGTTGAGGGGGGGGTTCTTGAGTAGTTTTAATGTACTTTTAAAATGAAATGCACTTTTAATCCTGAGACATGTCATTTAGTCTTTGTCATGCCATTTGAGGTAAGACTTGGTTCTAGAACTGGATTCTACCAACCAAAGGAAGTAGTACCTGTAGTATTCATCAGAATTCACATTCTGCAGTTTTAATACTGATGAAATGCTGCTCTGTTTAAAATGATCTAAATATGGGCTAGTGATAGCTGAGTTGACAAGGCTCTTGCAAGCAAGATCAGCCTCCAGTGCTCGTGGAAAAGCTGGCACCGGTGGCACCTGCCTCATCTGAGGAGGAGAAAATGGGATCATCCCTAGGGCTTTCTGACCAGCCAGCCTTAAGAGTGTGTGAGCTGTATGTTGAGGGAGAGATCCCATCTCATAATAATAATAATAGTAATAATAATTTGAGTATATAAGGGGGTGCTTTATATAACAGCTTGTATTAAGGCGTATTCTAATACTTCTATTGTAATACATGACAATAAACTACATAGTATTTTTTTAAAGTAGATTTATTTTAGATAGCATGCTAAATAGATAGCATTTTTTCCACCTTAACACTTGCCATGTTATTTTTAAGTATTTTTATCATGGAAAATTTTTAGCATTGCTAAAATTCTATGGTACTTTTCCTAAAATAACCAACTCCTGAGCTAGGGAGATGACTTAGTTATTAATTTTCTTGCTCTATAAACATGTAGGGCATGAGTTCAGCACCCACATTGTAAGAAAAACAGTAACAACAAACAGGGTTAGGTGTAATTCTGGAGCTGGGGAAGAAGAAACAGGATTCCTTGAACTTCTTTTACAGCCTGTCCAGCCTAGTTATTGAGTTTTAAATTCACTGAGACCCTGTCTCAAGAAAAGTAGTAAGCAGTTGAAGAAGTCCCCTGACCTAGACCTTTGGTTTCCACACTGAACACACAAGGAAAAGATAGAGTAAGAAAATTTATATTTATTGTACTCCTGGTATTAGCCCTAATAAAGTTCGTCATAAAAAATAAAAAACTGTTTATTGACATGCCCTTTAAAGACTTAGCTTACAGTGTAATCAATGCCTGGGCTGTCTTTGTAAAACAAGAGCCGTGTCGTTCGTGGTAATGCGGCACAGAAAAAGAAGTGCTTCAACCTCAAGATACTTTGCATGTTCCACCTATGGGCTTTTCGAGAATATGACCTCAGCAAGTTCTCGTGTTACCTCTGACCCACTTGTAGTCTGCCTCATAGGCCTTCAAACTTCGTCTCTGTGTTCCAGGTGTTGTTGATCTACCTGAGGAAAACCGGGAAGCAGCTTATAATGCCATTACTTTACCTGAAGAATTTCATGATTTTGATCAGCCACTGCCAGACTTAGAGTATGTGTCTCTCCTCTTACTCCCTTTCACTTTACTAATCCCTCATCTTTTAGATTTGTTAGCATATTAATAATACTGACTTCCTTTGTATTCATTTCCTTAGAGTGTTTGATACTAATTTACTAGGCACCTAAAATGGATATATTTAATTTAGGAGTGTGTTAAGATGTTAAATTTCAGAAATGTTCTTCTCTGAAAAAATTATCTGGGTATTAACTTCTAACAGATACAATTTGAGAATTCTGGTAAAAGCCATGTTTCCTGAAAACTTGTTTAGGTGTGTTTCAGTAAGCTTGTAATTTGTTTCAAGATTATTTTTTCAGAGATATATATTACAGTTATGTACTGGTTGTCTTAGCAAGCTGTACTAAAAGCTGCAATTTTAAAAACACATGTATAAAATGACTTACATCATCCTGTGAAGAATATAAACGTATCGTTGTTTAAAACACACATTTAAAGGAAAAAGCTACATGGAGTCAACTCTTTTGGCAGAGTGCTGTTGTATGTTACTTATTTCTTTGCCAGTAAAATCTAGCTGTTAGGATGTGATAGCAGATACGACTATACCTTACTTAGTTTTTGTGTAGCACAGTTGCTTGCCAGCTGTTTACCATTCTGCTTGGCAGTGTGAACCCAGGAGAGTTGGACCTAAAAATGAGATGATCTTAAGTCTCGTGTAATCGTCAACTTTATTCAGAGTATCAGACAATTTATGCTGAGGGTTAAGGGTTACCTGACCAGGCATAGTGATGTACACCTTTAATCCCAGCACTGAGGAGGCAGAGGCAGGCAGATCTTCTAAGTTCAGGGTCAGTCTAGCCTACAAAAGTGAGTTCCAGGGCTGTTGAGCAGAAAAACCCTGCCTCGAAAAAAGAAAAAGTTACCTAAACAGAAGAGTTACCTAAGAAAGGTGTTCAGTCCCAAGGACAAGCTGTATGTAGCAAAAAAGCACATTTTCCCATAGAGGAAGATAACATGAAAAACAGCAGCTGAAGTAGACTCTCCTGTCTGCTACACCTCAGAGGGGCATGAAAACACATCCAAGTACAATTCTGGGTTTTGAAGAAACTGAGAACACAAAATTCTTGTTTGCTTGGAGCTTTCCTTGGTTTCAGAACTCTCACGTGACTTCTTGCAGTGTGTACCGTTTTATACTAATAGCAAGTACTGTTTTTATCTGTAAAGCTTGTGTCTTTAGAGATAAGGAATTTTTAAAACATCTATAATAGTATGCTTTGTTTGATTTGGTGTTTTGGTTTTGTTTTTTCAAGTCTCAGTAACTACTTCAGGCTATCCTGGGAATTCACTATGTAGACCAGGCTGGCCTCATACTCTTAGGGATTCACCTGACTCTGCCTCCTGAGTGCTGGCATTAAAGGTGTGTGTCACCACCGCCCATCACAAAAAATGTCAGTGATTTTTAATATGTCCACTCAGCATTTAAATGTTCCTAGTTGACTCCTCTAGGCTTGAGCTTTTTTTTGGTTTAGGAGTACATTAGGGCAGACTGCATTTGATTGATCTAACTATCAGTCTAAGATTTTAACTCTATTTCTTTTTTTTTTCCTTTGCCATTTATTGATCATTTGTTTTTTGCTAATAGTGTTCTTATCAGTACTTAGCAAGTTTCAGAAACTACAGAAATTTAGAGTTCATACACATCCTATAAGTCCTACCTGATTCATCATTTCTAAGTTTTTACTCTAAATACCATAGGGCCTTAAGTAGTGGCTTTAGTATATTATAGTTTGCTTTTCTGTCATTAATGGCTTTAAATTGTTTTAATACAAATAAATTTTAATACAAAATTTTTAATACAAACTTTTAAATCATACTTGGATTGTATTCTAAAGCATTAATAACCTCTCAAAGCTGATGGGGTGTCTAGAAAAAACTAGGGTACTTTGTGAAACATGATAACATGTATTTGAACTTATTTTAAAGTGACATCGACGTTGCCCAGCAGTTCAGCCTGAACCAGAGCAGAGTAGAAGAGATAACCATGAGAGAAGAAGTTGGGAACATCAGTATCCTTCAGGAAAATGATTTCGGTAAAAGCAAATTGCTAGTGTAATTATGTTGTTTTGTTGCCAGGAATACAAAGGCTACCAAGCTTAACTTTTCTCTGTGGACAGAAAAATTTACTGTGTCTAATTTGTGTCCATCAACAGCTTGCCTTGCTACTGCCTGTCAGGCATCTTTTCCATTCATGGACCACAGTTGGGGTTCATGCTCCTCCTGTTCTCCATGTAGTGAGAGAACCTGTATTTGAAGTTGTGTGGAAAGTCCAAGTGATATAGTAATGCTCACATTTGAACTAACCATTGTGGAACAGTTAGCTTAGCTTCATTACTGTAAGCATTCAAAAACTTTAGTCACATTCTTTTATGGGTAGTACCACTTTAGTCATAGTTGAGGTCTGTGAATGTTAATTGTGCATGTTCCATTTCCCTTATTCAGCTCTGATAACCTAAATTTAGATTCAGGTTTGATTTTTATTGGACATTTCCCAGAGGTACAAAGTTTGCACCGGATATTTAAATATTTGTCACTACATGAGACTTCAGGAAGCAATGTAACGTTATAATTGTAACAAATCATCAGCTTTTGTAACAGTAGCATTTCTGACTTCACAACTGATGGCCTATAATGTGTTTAGGTGACTTTGGAATGGATGACCGGGAAATTATGAGGGAAGGCAGTGCTTTCGAGGATGACGACATGTTGGTGAGCACCAGCGCTTCCAACCTCCTCCTCGAGCCTGAGCAGAGCACCAGCAACCTGAATGAAAAAATCAACCATTTAGAATATGAAGACCAGTACAAAGATGATAATTTTGGAGAAGGAAATGATGGTGGGATATTAGGTAAGTTTTTGTGCTTTCTTAAATTCTGTTTCAGAATAGTCACCACCTCTGAGTCCTAAGCAGCCATCTGGATAGTAATGTGTGAATGCTGAACAACTAGCCAAAAATGTTTAGCTTTGTGTGCTTGCTTTTATCAGAGTTCTGAATTTCACTAGTTGTTCAAGCTGCTGTTTTATGTCTGATATCTAATAACTAAGTACTTTTATAGAAATACAAACTAAAAACAAGTGATGGGCAGAAATTTTTTTCAGATATTTGTAAACTGCCTTGAGAAAACAGATACAAATTTAATTCAGGTTTAAAGTTAATCCCTTGAAACCTAATAATTGTTTTCCCCTGAATTAGTTAATAATTTTAGCATTTCTTTTTCAGATTTTAACTGTTACATTTCCTGTTTCAGATGACAAACTTATAAGTAATAATGATGGTGGCATTTTTGACGATCCCCCTGCCTTGTCTGAGGCAGGGGTCATGTTGCCAGAGCAGCCCGCACATGATGATATGGATGAAGACGACAACGTGTCAAGTGAGCATTTTATGATTCAGGATTCTTGGGGTGATAGCGTAGCAACCAAAAAGACATGTCACAAAGCAAATGGTAACACAGATCTCCCTCTTGGTAAACTGTGACTACCCTTGAATCGCTTAGTTAGTATTGATTGCCTGTTCTCATGTTTTCAGTGTTATTTACTCTGTGCTATCCCCCTCTTTTGTACACTGGAGTTGAACTCTGCAGGGGCTGCCTGGCAAATATTAAAGTAGTTTTTTTCACATCAATGGGGTTTTGTTATACTTTAAAAGGGATTTCTTTTCCGTTTGTAGGGTATGCATGTTATGCCTAAGTCTGTTCTGACCGTGTTGCTTTTACAGTGGGGGGGCCTGATAGTCCTGACTCTGTGGATCCTGTTGAACCAATGCCAACTATGACTGACCAGACAACACTTGTTCCAAATGAGGAAGAAGCTTTTGCATTGGAGCCCATTGATATAACTGGTAAGCAAATAGATTTCAGTGTGTAGAACATAAAGTCCTAGGTGTTGTCTTTCTCTGCTGTTGGAGACAAGCTGCTTGCTCATACATCTCTCACAGTCTTCACTCTGTCCATTATAATATGTCTGGTGGAAGAGCTGTGCAGGGAACTGCAAGATGTAAAATTGTAGAACAAGTCTTTATTGTGTGTCTTAGCCCTTAGGAGTTCTCACGTATTAACATCAGTAATCTTGGGGTCAGCGAGATGGCTCACTTGGTAAAGATGGTTGTCACCAGGCCTGAGGACCCGAGTTCATTTGATCTCTGTGAGCTATGTGGTAGAAAGAGCCACTGCCCCCGAGTTGTTCTCTGGCCTGCACATGTGCTCCTGCACACAAGCACAAACATACATACACAAAACCAAAATGTCTTGTTTGCTTGCTTGTTTGTTTTTAATGTATTTTTAGGAAGAATATGATGAGAGGGTTTTCTATGGAAATAATCTAGTTACTAAATATTTTACTTTGGGAGAAGGGAGGGAACTATAGCTGGAATACAGTTATGGAGAGAGACCCACAATATGGCATCTGTTTGTTATTCAACCTTGTGAATGTTTTATTATGAAACATATCCTGTAATGTGTGACACTGAGCTTGTCTTAGTCCCAGAAGTTTCTGTGAAGATGTGATTAGTGTCCTTTCTTTCCAAAGTGATAGTGACTAGAAACGAATAGGTAAGGTATGCCATGGTATTTCTAGGCTCTCTGATTTGCCCTTCACTTCTTCGAGCCCTATATCAAGAAGCTATATACAGCTGTTGTTTATGAATCATAACTTGTGCAATAAGAGCTATATAGTATTGGGACCATTTCTAGGCAACTCAGGCTATGCTAGACCCTGAGCATTTTATAGCTCCTGCAAGGTGGTCTGTTTCGAACAAAATAACATTTTTTTCCATTTTGTTAGTTTCTTTTCATAGTCACAGTTAAAACTGTTAGAACTAGTCAGTCTGCTGACACATGCCATTAATCTTAGCACCTGGGAGGCAGAAGCAGGTAGATCTCTGAGATTTTGGCTAGACTATTCTACATATCAAGTTCCCTGCCAGTCGGGGAAGACCCTGTCTCCAAAACAAAAAAGAATGTCAGAACTTGGCCATTCACTCACAGATGGTCAGCCCTGAAAATATATGCACAATATAACACAAATAACATTATATGGACTAAGAAGGTTATACTTCTGTGTACGTGCACACATATACTCATATATGTAGTAACAAATAAAAGTTAATGAATTTAAATTGAAGAGGGAAGCACATGAGGACAGTGAAGGGGAAATGGTATAATTGTAGTCTCAAAAACAATGATTATTTTTAAATAAGCAAATATGCAAATTTTCAAAAGAAAAGAGTGTCAGAACTTAGAACGCCAGTTCATGTCTGATAGGTGTGGTATGTGTGCCACATTTTATCTTATGATAAAAATCTAAGAACTTACTTATTCATTCAATAAGATTCAAATTTCTGTTGAATATCTCTGTTGTAAATAATGTTCGAAAAATATCACTTAAGACATACTGTCTTCATGGGAATGAAGTATGCTCCTAGGATTTGTGTCTAGAAAGGCAGATGATAACAACCAGGCCAGGATGAAGAGAATGTTCCAGGCTGGCCTCTGGGAAAATGACCTTACAATCTTTTATTCTAGTCAAAGAAACAAAAGCCAAAAGGAAGAGGAAGCTGATTGTTGACAGTGTCAAAGAATTGGATAGTAAGACAATTAGAGCCCAGCTTAGTGATTATTCTGATATTGTTACAACTTTGGACCTGGCCCCGCCCACCAAGAAGCTGATGATGTGGAAAGAGACAGGAGGAGTGGAAAAGCTTTTCTCCTTACCTGCGCAGCCTTTATGGAATAACAGACTACTGAAGGTAGTACCATAGGCAATTTTTATTTTGTGTGCATTTTGTCTTCTAGAAACATTAATTTCTAAAACCTTTGTTTAAATCACTGTTAATCAGACACTCTTTAGTTGTGTTGCACTTTTTTCTAAGGTACATCACAGTATGCTAAGTGCCGCCTTACCCAAGTATTAATGGAATATGTTTTTCCAGGTATAGAATGCTATTATTAACAATAGTGTATCCTCCTTGACTTTCTGTTCTGCCTTTCCTGCTGTAGAATTCTGGCTTTATGGAAATGTCCCACATACCCTCAAACACATACTGATGAGCAGTTTTCCGCTCATTTGAGTTCCAAACTACTGCAAAATAAGTTTGTGTGGCACTTGCTGCTTGAAATGGAGCTGTTGGGCTATGACTCTTATAATCTGAAATGTGCAGAGAAGCAGTTGATTGTTCTTCATAGTATTCCAGAGCAGCAAGATTATGACGTGCTGCTCTCTATTGGAAACACTGTCAGACAGGTTTGAAGAAGGCCTGTAAAACATTTACACTTTAAATGGAGGTTTTTCGTTAGTGGCATGGATACTGGTAATGTGTCTGTTTGTGTGACTAACTCCTCACCCATGCTCACATATGCACCACTAAGTAAACTTACTGCACTTGGCTCACAGGAAAAAAGTCGTACTTAAAAGTAAAAGGACTAGCTCATGTATTAAAGTATCATAATAACCCCATATTTATATAATGGATGTAGGCTAGTAAAAAAAAAATTTAATCTTTGAAGTTAGTAGGTTCATGCCCCCCCCAGGCAGAAATTTAAAATTGGGGGAAAACCACTTCTGGGACTATGTTCATTATATTGCTGTTTATAGTTTTAAAATGTGAGGTCCTCTTCAGTCATGAGATAATCAGATTTTACGTGGTTGTTAAGAATATGTTGTTTGGTGGTATGTAAAAATCTCACATTGTAGTTAAGTTACATGGAGACAAGCACAAACTATTAGTATTGTGACAGATGGCATGTTCAATTTAGTAGTGAAAATAATTGCAGGCAAATAAATTTGAAACCTTGACACTTGATAGATACAGTCTTCAACTTTCTAAAATGGCTGTAATTATAATTGGAACACTTTTTTTCCCCAGTGAAACATGAGGACGTAAAGTAAAAAATGCTAAGATGTGCACATGCTGGTTGCTGATTACAAACTGTATGAAAACATTCCTTAATGAGACTAGAGAATGCAAATGTTGATGAGTCTTCAGTTAGTATGCTTTTATAGTTGGTGCTCTGCTTCTGTTTTGATAGCTCTTTACACGCTGCCTTACTCCACTTGTACCAGAAGACCTTAGGAAACGAAGGAAAGGAGGAGAGGCAGATAATTTGGATGAGTTCCTCAAAGAGTTTGAGAATCCAGAGGTTCCCAGAGAGGAGCAGCAGCAGCAGCAACAGCAGCAGCGTGAAGTCATCGGTCAGTTCTGCTGGGAGAATGAATGCCTTACAGTTCACCTTTGTGCTGTCAGACCAACAGTCGTGTAGGATGAAGGCTGTGCTCAATTTAGGGCATGGAGATGCATGAATCTCCTCACCTTGGTTTGCAAACTCATCCTGTAGGCCTCTGCTGACTGGGTTGATAATTAAAAGGTTGTGTGCACAGGACTGGGGCAGGTGCCAACCACCTTTAATACTTCTCCCTCTACCTGCATTGTTACTGCCTCAATAATCTTTACTGGCTTTCTTCATTAGGAAAAGTAACTATATATGTGTCTTAATATATTAATTTTAAAAGCAAATTGTTCTGAAATATTGTTGAAAAGTAAATTGTTTTCTCCTGATGATTGTAGATGAGCCCATTATAGAAGAGCCAAGCCGCCTCCAGGACTCAGTGATGGAGGCCAGCAGGACAAACATAGATGAGTCAGCCATGCCCCCACCACCCCCTCAGGGAGTTAAACGGAAAGCTGGACAAATTGACCCGGAGCCTGTGGTACCTGTAAGTAAAGAAAACATTGGGAGATGGTCACACAGTTAGTTGCAAGAGGTGTTTAAGGAGTTCTGATTTAGGAGTATTTGGGATTAGGCAGAGAATGGTAAGAAATGGATCCAGAAGAACGCCACTGAAATTTAGGGCCAAAGTCTTTTTGTCTTATGTGGGAAAGGATGTTAATGAACTCAGCAGAGACTTCTTGGCTCTTTGTGAATGGTCTTACTTCAGAATGGTCCAAAATGAGTAACTGTAGTGTGACGGCAGTGGCTCTGAACCTGTGCTGGTTTATTCAGAAATTCCTACATCTCTCCAGTGCTGGGTAGGCTTTTATTTAATTGATTGATAGATATATGCTTAAAGAACTGAAAACTGATTAATTAATAGCTGACTTCTGCATACTTCGGCTATCATGAAGTCCTGGTAGAATAGAAATACTAATAGTAATGAAATCATAGCATCTGGTTTAGGGCTCCCAGTTTTAAGTCTGTGGAATACATTAATTTGTGGGGAGAGCAGGCCTTTGATAGCATTGGCTCCTATTTCAGTCTTCATCAAAAACTACTGACAGGACAAGGACAGCCCATTGCCAGCCTTGAGAACTTTCTCTGTGCCCTGTGCTGAAAAGGACTTGTCAGTAAGAGTCCTTGAGTGCAGAAACCAGGACAGGTCGTAGACCAGTGACTGCAACACTGCTCTCCTGGTAGTTTCTTAAAGACTCTTTACTGTTCTTGAATATTTATCTTAATCTTAAAAAGAAATAGCACAAACAGACTTGGAAAGCAGTATCCTTTTCCATGTTGCCTGCTGCTGAGTTCAAAGCTTTTTCTGAAAAATTGTAGGATGGAGAGTTATTGTCATATCTTTAGTAGTTGACCTGCATCTTGATTTGCCTTCTTTAATTCTTTAAGCCTCAGCAGGTAGAGCAAATGGAAATACCACCAGTAGAACTTCCCCCAGAAGAGCCTCCAAATATCTGTCAGCTGATACCAGAGTTAGAGCTTCTGCCAGAAAAGGAGAAGGAAAAAGAGAAGGAGAAGGAGGAGGAAGAAGAGGAAGAGGTAAGAAAACTCTAAAGGTCTTCAGTGATTACATTTCCATGCCCAGTTTAGCAAGGATTGCTGGCTTTTCGTGTTTGAACTAAGCCAGTTAATGTTGGGCATCAGCACAGTGAAAAGTGTTGCGGTAGGATGAGAATTGAACTCAGTTCTTAGTGTGGTGAAGCATCAGATTTTGTACTGTGCTGTAATTCAGAGTTTCCCTCAGGGGAAAGACAGGGGAATGTCCTTAGAGATTGTTGCTAGACTTCTAAATTTCTTATGGTTGCATTTTATCACCTTGTGGTCAATAGTTGATTCTTACTGCTATGAAAGCCAGCCTCTGGTCTAATCTCCCTGTGGCCTGGAAACCCAATAGCCAGACATACTCCGTTTGTGAGTTTTGCTTTTGTTTTAATTAGTCCAGAATACGACCTAACTCTAGTGAGTGGAAGCCTGAAAAGCTGTTAGTTTCCCCAGAATAAAGATGCTTTAGACATGGCTTCCCTTTTTTCCCTGGAGTATGTATGTTAAGGTCCTTTCTAAAGTTTTCATCTTGCTTATTTCTGGATCATTGAGGTAGTGTAACTTAATTAACTCTTCATTTGGTGCTCTATCATTTATGTGTCTGTTTCAGCCTTTGCCTCTAAAATGTTTTCCAGATAACTAAATGAAGTTGGTAAAATTTCTTCTCAAGACTATTGTTTATATATTGACTACTCTTTTATTAATAGCCACTCATGTTTATAGTTTATTTTTATGTCAGTGACAGAAGTAGGTATTTGGTGTAATGTTACATTATTTTAAAACTAAAGTTTAGTTTTCCAATCTGTTAGATTATGCTATTATCTCAGATTTTATAATGAATCAGTATTTTTTAATTTTTTAAATAAATTTTATGTGCAATGGTGTTTTGCCTGACCATTGGTATTGGTCAATGATGGCAACCTAGAGAATCATACTACAAAGTAAACATCTAATGTTAATTAACCTTTCCCAGTATCTAGATTGGCATCCTTCATCGGTCCCCATTATGGTGTGGGGTTACTTAATTGATTTATTTTGCTTTGTTTTATTACAGCTATGTGTAATTGAAAGAAACATTGTACTTAATGTGGTTTGAGTCCTGGCACAAGGTTCTTAACTAGGACCTGCAGCAATTCATGTCCTGTACGGTATAGACCACATCTATGTAGACCAATTCAGAGACAACTTGCTTGCTTTCAAGGACTTTCCTTTTTGATCAGGAAGATAAATTTCAAAGTTCATAGCAGAGTGCAAATGATTTTGAAGCAGCAAGATTGCAATTTTCTGTAGATGAGTCAATCAGTGTTAATCAAAAGCTTTCTGGATATAGAGAACTAGTCCTCAGCAGGGCAGTCTGTTCAACTTCTGGTGGTCATTTATTCAGGACGAAGATGCTTCAGGGGGTGATCAGGATCAAGAAGAGAGGAGGTGGAACAAAAGGACTCAGCAGATGCTTCATGGTCTTCAGGTATGTGTATTCTACTGAAAGTCCTTCCCCTGAAAGCAAGTCCTCCTACAACCTAGAAGCATACCTCTGCTTCTCCAGGGCTGTATTGTTTGGAGGATCTTAATTACATACATGAATTGATAATCCATAGAGTAAACCTAGACAGCATCTAGGGTACATAATCAGTAGTTACTCTGAAAAACAGTCCCGTGAAGCTGTGCTAGAGACTTCCTGTGCATTTGTTTCATTAGCAAACTAATGTGCCAAGTCATAGGCTGTCAGACGTCAGTAACCCTCAGCCTCAGTGTCCTAGACACAGGTGAGACTTGAACACTCATGAAATGCCTGGCAAATGGGATTTCCTACAGTAGACTGAAGGAATGAATGGTTGATAGTTAGGGTTTGGCATCTGAATGGGGGCTGCTTTAATTTTGTTTTTGTTTTAGCAATTTATTTTTGCTATCCCACATCTATATTGTAGCAACTTTGGACTTTATTTTGCCTTTAGATATATCATGAAATGTTTTGGCCCTTGCCCTTATTAAATAACATAGGAACCACTTACATGACTACACGAATGTCCTGTCCCAGCTCCAGCTGAATTCACTGTACTTTTACCAGAATCTCATCATCCATTTACATCTTTATCACCTGCTTTGCTTTGTTTAATTCCAGCGAGCTCTTGCTAAAACTGGAGCAGAATCCATCAGTTTGCTCGAGCTGTGTCGGAACACAAACAGAAAACAGGCGGCAGCAAAGTTCTACAGCTTTTTGGTTCTTAAAAAACAGCAAGCCATCGAGCTCACACAGGAGGAGCCGTACAGTGACATCATTGCAACACCCGGACCAAGGTTCCATATTATCTGAGGAGCTAGACACGTTAGAACTAGTGTTTACTCACTAGGACGTACAAATTGCCCCCATGTGTAGGGCACCAAAACCCTTTAAGAAAGTTTTTAGATTTTTGTTTGTACAAAATCTTTGCCTTTTCTTTCTTCATTTTTCCCCCCAGTGTTTCTAATTTGTCCACTCTCTTTTAAGGGAAACTGCGTGTTTGGGTCGGGTTTGTATTCCTGGAGAAGACAGTACCCCAAGAACACAAAAGACTTTTTTAACAGTTCAGAACAGATGTGTGCAATATTGGTGCATGTAATATGGAGTAACAGTCAGAAGTCCCCATTTTCATGTTACTTTTCCATTACTATGTTGAGATGGAAAACCTGCCTAGGAAAATGCCTGACACTTTAAGAACTGTGGTTTGAGTCCCTTGACAGGAAGAGAAAATGTCTTCCCGTCAGTGACACCGGCAGTCTGGTTGACCACTGCACCCAGGGATAGTGCGTGAAGCACTGTGGTTGTCTTCTTGATCATGTTTTAAAGTGATTCCATAATGAGCAGGAATTTGTGAATTTGCGTTGTGGCTGATCCTCTTTGACTATTCTGTTCTGAAATCATTCCATGAGTCTTGGGAAGCTGGCAATAGCTCAGAATGGTCAGAGACTCCTACAGTGGTGTGATTCTCCAGGGGCTGCCTGCAGGTCACTTTGTCAAGATG
The DNA here is from genome assembly GCA_028658305.1 of Pachyuromys duprasi. NCBI lineage: Eukaryota > Metazoa > Chordata > Mammalia > Rodentia > Muridae > Pachyuromys > Pachyuromys duprasi. The sequence goes on from CM053752.1 coordinate 45,570,369, forward strand.
TTTGGATGTTTGCTTGAGGAATGAGATCATGAAAATTAAAATTCCTCCTGACTGCCAAAGGAGAACCTACACCAGGTTGACTTTCCTTTAAGCAAACAGCGCTGTAAAAACTAATGGCTTCTCTGATATTTATTATAAATGTTAGTACTGATCTCTTTCCAAGGCTGCACACTCCTGTATTTGAAAATATTTTAATAGCTTTGCAACTGTAACCCTGTATCAGTTTCCTGTAATTTAAATGGAGAAAAACATCCAGATAAAGGCTTTATTATTAACAGACCAGATAGCACCAGAAATTATGTGACTATATGAATATCAAAACATGTCTTTACTTTGAAGGGCAATTATGTTGAAAGTTCTAGCTTAAGTGTTGGCACTTTTATGGGGGGGAAATCATTTTTAAAACTAAGACTTCCGTGTATACCCAGTAATTTAAAATTATGTGAAATATTTTAAATTTGTGAACTCGTAATTACTATTTTAATGATTCAGTTTCTCGAATGATAATTGTATAAAATTGATCTTGCAGTTTTATTTTCAGTACGACGTGCCTGTAAACCATGGACAGCCCCTTTGTAAAAAGACATTGTAGATAATTGAATGTTTGATTATAGAAAGTTCATTAGTTTCTTGTTAAACATTTTGTTAGTCTTTTTTTTTGTTGCTTATTGGGTTTAATATTGTTCTTAAAAATAGTTGCTGTTATGTATAACTTTTCTAATAAAAGTTGTGTTTTAAGCTGTACATTTTGGAATATACTCAGTTGGTGGTATATCCCAGAAGAAGCGCTGACTGAAAAAATTAACATGGCCAAATATTTCACTTACTTTACCTTGAATAATCCATGCTAATAACGTGAATTTTTTTGTTTGTTTTGTTTTTTTGTTCAGTAGTCACGTGAATAACGGTGACCATTATCTGACAGCTGCTGTGGAAAGGCAGCACTGTCTTAAGGTAGTTCTAGCCCTCAGCAAGTGCTTGGAGTCTGTACACACAAGTCTTTGTGCCTTCCTAGAGTTTACATTCTGACAGGAGACAAGTCACAGGAAGCCAAAGCTAGAGGGCCAGACAGTAGGGAAGGCTGCAGTGTTAGTGTTGGGCAGTCAGAAAAAGCCTCAGAGAAGATGATTTTGTGGGCAATAAAAGATTTGAAGATTTAGGCCTGGGGTGGGTATTAGTAAATGGGTCAAGTGTTGCAGAAGGGGAGACCCACAGACAGGTAAAGGCCAGTATAGTTGGAACTGTAAAGATAGTAGATGTAGCAGAATCAGCACAATTCAGATTGTGTGTGGTTATACTTTACAGTGCTGTCAAACCCAGTGAACCTTAAGACAGACTGGCTAGATGGGCCCGCGCCCTACACAGTGGACTCTGGCTTCTGGCTTTGTATTTAGGGATAATTGAGTGACTGGAGGGAGCTCCGAAGTGTGGGGGTCTTCTGCCAGTCTTGGAGTAATACTGATGCTTTCGCAGTATAGTTGAGAACAGTCCTTGGAGTCCTACCACTGCAACCCAAATTTGAGAAAGAAAACAGCTTGATATTTGCAGTCAAAATGGACCAGGACTTGAAACTTCTGCCTTTTAACAGTAGTGTGGTCTCGAGTCTTGGTTTTCCCAATTACAGAATTTTGTATTAAAGTCTTAAAAATCACATGACATAAAGAATAGTAAAGTATCTAAAACCAGGTATTCAAGAGATGGTAGCTCTTGTGAAAATGTTTAAAACAAGGAACCCTCTTTTTTTAAATAGCTATTTTCAGGACTGATAATGGTGGAGTGTTGAGGCTAGAGAGACTAAAACTGACTACTAGGAGTCCCTCCATTGAGCATGTTGCCTTCATTGTTTGCAGTGTGCATTGCTTACGTAGGCAGTGAACACTGCTTACCTTTCAGATTCCAAATGAGGGAGAATTCCTCAGGGGAAATTGCGCTGATCACACCCTCTGCCACTCTAGGTCAGGCTTTCTGCATGAATGCTCTTTAGGCTCCCGGGAAACAAATAACTGCCAGTGCTCGAAGCAGTTAGTTTCAAATTAAGTTCTTTTCAAACTCTTCCATCAGTTTGACTATATAATGCTAAATATATGTAAAATATCCCAAACTCTGAGAATTGTCAGGGTTGGTCCTTTAGAGTCACCTGTGATAAAAATCCTACTCCACAGGCAGGTTGACCATCCACACTGTATAAAAGCATGAAAGGGTCAGCTAGTGTCTCTCAAAATACCACTCTTAAGGCCAGAAGGTGGTATGTGCCTTAATTCCAGCACTTACAAAGCAGAGGCAGATGGATCTCTGTGAGATCAAGGCCAGCCTAGTCTACAGAAGGAGTTCCAGGGCAGCCATGGATACATAGAGAAACCCTATCTTGAAAAAAACAGCTAGTTGAAACTAGTTTTGTTTTTAATGAGGATATCGCATTGAAGCTCTTAATAAATTTGTATAGCAAGACATAACTTTGTCAATAGTTACACGTACCTACAATGCACTAGGAAATATAGCAACATCTTTCTAATCTTTCTTGTTCATTCGATTTAAAGTGCCAAAAGTAAATGGTGTCAAAGTTCTATATGAAGAATGAAAGTTGATCTCTAAAAACTGGACTCCATGTTCTGTAAGTTTATGAAGGTGGCCCCATGGCTTTAGTAGAAATAGCACATTGGGTCTCCACAACCTGAGCCTTCTTATGCTGTAGTCAACTAGCAAGGCAGAATAGATCCTTAAAACAGGTGGGAGGACGGGAGGCTGGGGTGTTTTAAAAGATGCTGGTGGTTATGGGATAGATTATTCTACCTGTGAATATATTTTGTAATAAAATCGGGATTTTTAGTATATCCACATTTACTGCTTTTCTGCTGTGAGACCATTTAAAATCTAGCCATTTTCAATTACTGATATAATTGACTGTGGACATCCATCTGTGTAGTAGAACACCACAACTTAATGTAGTCATAGCTTTTAATGAATCTTGTGACTTCCCCCACCCTCAGCCCCTGGTAACTTCTACTTCTGGGAGATCCACTTCTCTTCATTTCACAAGAAATCCTGCAGTTGTTTGACTGGTGCCTGCTGTATTTCTCTTGGTCTCTTCCAGGCACATTGGTCCTGCAGGAAAATTCATCCTGCCACAACCAGAATTTCATCCCTTGTTATGAGTCAGCTTTTTCTTTGTCCTTTCATCCATTGGTGGAGAGTACTACTCCTTGCTATTGTGAATTGAAGCATGACTTAAAAGAACGCATTGCCCAACAACATCTGCCCGTTTTGTGGGTTTTGTTGTCCATTCCTGCTGTCGTAGGTACATAAAATGGTGGATATTGTGGGACTTGTCCTCGAGCATACAGAATTGCCTTCTGAAGTCAGCGTGAACACACAAAATCAGACTCACTGATATTCCCTTATTTCCATGGTCCCCCTTCTCTCTGAGGAATTGCCAGGGACAGAAACTGAGAATTACAGCTCCTGTAAGTAATTTCAGTTCAGCTGATTCACCAAGCTAGACCCAGGTGGAATTGTTTATTGAGGTGTTGGTTCTTTCAGATGAAAAAAAAAATCTCAGGAAGAGTGCAGCAGTGGGCCAGACAGTGACCAGGCTTGCAGTAAGAGTAAGGTGGGGAAATCTGATGACGGAAATCCTACTGGAATTTCTTTTGTATAGACTATAAAGCATGGCTACATTTAAGGGTTTACCAAAAGAAGCCCAAGGAAGATGGGAAAAGGTACCCTTTTGTTTTACTTTTTTATTGCTATGAAATGCCAGACGGAAGTAAGTATGGGAAGGTTTTTTTCCTTGTGTTTTCAGAGGCTCCAGCCCATTATGGTGGGCTAGGTGCAGCATCTAGAGCTGTTCCTGGTAACAGTCTCCCTGAAGGAGAAAAGCTTCTGCCAGCCAACCCGTTTCCCAGAGATTGTGCAGTCACCCAAAACCACCAAACAGCAGGAAAGCGAGAGTTAGGGATGACACTTCAAATTCAAAGCACCGTACTGGTGCTGGCGTCAGTCCGGCCGCTGTGCAACCAATTCCGGTTCTTCAGAAAACTGAAAGTGAAAAGAGCTAAAGTGGGAATTACATGAACGAGATGCTAGCAATAGTATATCTGTTCAAAATAGCCAGAGACGGTAACAACCTCTAAGTGTCCGTTGACAGGTAAATGCACACATGAGAAATACGGTATGTATACATGGTGGAATATTGAACCATCAAAAGGGTAAAGTCATGTGAAGCAGTGTGGATGGAACTGAGTGACCAGGCGTGTTGCCCTGGACCTGAATAAGATCAACCCAGTCAACATTTAAGCACGGAGTAAGAAGGGGTTCATAAGCCCTCACACCTATCTGAAAAACTACAGCTAGCTGATGGCTTCTAGAGAAAGAGTCGGTTTTCTTAGAGGGCATGGCTCCTGATAGGTAGACCATACTCCAGTGGGCGACTCCGTAACCAGGAGCACATGGGCAGTACAAATTGGGAGTCAGTGGTTATTAAGAAAAGTGGGTATGAAGTTGGGATACAGCGAAGTAGGGACTGATCTGGGAGGAGTTGGGGAAGGTGTGAATATAATCAAAGTAGGTTGTATGAAATTTCCAAGATACATAATAAATTATATATAATTGAAGTCAGACACAAACATGGAAGCTATAAGGTTGATCTCAAAGTAGAGGACTTCAGGTGTGGCCCAGTCTGGGGACACTGAGATGGAGGAGGATTAGAGAGTTGACAGCAATTAATTGGATATTTGAAATAGAAAACAGGATATTGAATGTTCTAAGTTAAAAGTTCAATGTCTAAGGTGGACATACCAGTTACAATGACCATTATGTGTGTTACTATGATCATTATGTGTTGTCTGTATTAAAATGTTACGCCATAACAAGCAGTTTATTTTTGGCCAATAAAATGAACACTCCCAACTTTTAAACATTTATGATCGCAATTGTTTTTTTATTTATTGCAATTTATCCAGTTTGTATCCTAGCTATAGCCTTCTTCCTCATCTCCTGGTCCCACCCTCCCTTCCTCTTCTCCCCCATGCTCCTCTCCTAGTCCACTGATAGGGGAGGTCCTCTTCCCCTACTATCTGACACTAGTCTCCTCAGGGTTGGCTGCATCCTCTTCCTCTATGGCCTAGTAAGGCTGCCCACACAAGCGCGCACAGGGGGAAGGTGATCACAGACCCAGAGTCCACGTCAGAGACAGCCCCTGTTCCCCTTACTAGGAACCCACTTGGAGACTGAGCTGCGTATGGTCTACATCTGAGCAGGGCATCTAGGTCCTCTCCCTGCATGGTCCTTGGTTGATGAAACCTGGAGAGGACAGGAGCTCTACAAGGAAAACAACAGAGCCAAAAAATCTGGGCTCAGAGGGCCCTGCAGAAACCGATGTGTAATTGTGTGGCCACACCTCTGCAGGCAGACCTAACCTTAGGCCTCATGATGTGTCTGTATGTGTGTTTGTTCTGTTTTATGACAAGGTCTCATAAAACCCAGACAGCTCTCAACCTCTGGGCCCTCTGTTGTTTTTAAAAACCAAAATCCCAATCATTAGATTTTACCAGTAAGGACTCAGAAGCTAGATGCTGGGTTAAAATCCTAGCTCAGAGAGGCTGAACAAGGACCCAGCTGACCTTCCTACTCAGCCGACATCCCAGAAGGAAAAAGCCAAAAGCTAAAAACCAAAGCCCCTTCTCCACACTGCCTTAATATCTATCCTTCTCTCAATGTCCCTCCTTTCTACTTCATCACTGTCAACTGGTTTTCTTACTCTGCCTCTTGACCTATGTTTAACTTTATTTAGCTCTTGTTTACAGAAAGTTCTTGGATTAAAGGTGTGTGATAGGGCTGAGCTACCCCACAACTAGAAACAGGTTTTTATAGTTCATGATCTTGGGGCTCACAATGGGATCAAACATCCTCCAACAGCTCTGCCGCAGGCAAAGTGCTGGAGTTTCAGGTGTATGTACCATAGGACTCAGCTCAAGCCTTTTGTCTGTGACTTGAGTCCACTGTGTAGAAAATAATTTTCATTAAAGCATGGCTGCCTGGAGTTTTTACTCAGTCAGCTTCAGATGGCCTTTGTTTTATTCTTCAGACCCAAAGGACAAGTGAGTGACATGGACTGTGCTAAAAGTTTATATAATGAGTGTACTCTTAATGACCCTACTGGACATATGTCTATAGTCATACATGCATACTATGTATTTGCTTTTATATTACCCACACATACACACACACTATGACCCTGTTAACTGTTTTACAAACATTTCCATCCTAGGGGAAAGCAAGACTTGAGTGTAAAAGTGCAAAGGAAATCTCATTTCAAATCTCCAAGACCAAACAGCACAGGGATTTCATGTGTTGGTGATCGAATGACACACGTGGAAGGCAGTGGGTCTTGTAATCCTAAGGGTTGTTCCAGTATTGGACCAGGCACTCCTGGAATACCGAGGCAGACAATTCCTAGGTGAGGTTGCGGTTTCAAGTGCCTGGCTCACTGGTCAGAGCTCCAGCTGGAAGCATGTGTCCTCTGATCAGCCCTTAATGATGCTCTAGGACTAATCCATTCTCATTTGGCCAACAGCTGCTGGGGGGGATTCCCATACAATTCAAAGACACAGTGAGGCTTGCCAAGATGAGCAACTGGTAGCCTGTTATCTCCAAAAGACATATGGTCAAAGGGGTTCCTGTGTCCCTTTCTGATTGCCCTAGCTGCTGACAGTGCCCTAAGTGCTATGAGTATGAGTGAGGAAGGGGGCCAGTGGGTGAATATCAACATCGATAGAACATTTCGGCTCTTGAAGTGAATGAAGTCAAGTGAGTTCAGTGCTGCTTCTCCCTCTGCCCAGAAACCATGACGAACACCTTAAGTCTTGCGATCTTAGGAAATTTACCATATCTGTGGTACTAACATAACACAAGGAAAGCACCCACCGTTGTTGTGAAACCCATGGGAGCCACAGCCTATCAGCTGCTTCACAGGCCACAGATACTGCACGAGCTTTGCAATCTAGAAAGCTCCACAAATGTAGTTAGGATAAGGAAGTCGCTTCCTCAGGAAGGAGAATGTCCTATCAGGGGATGGCAACATTAGGCCTTCGTGGGGGAGTCAGTTTCAGCAAGGTAAGATGAGGACATAGTGAAGGTGTTTTCTCAGACCAGTGACGGCAGAGAAGCTATTATAAATGTAAAGAATATAAAAGACTTAAGAGAATTTCAGCATTTAAGGATTTTGGTTCATTGGTTTTTGTTGTTCTTGACCGGGTATCTCCGTATAACCCTGCCTGTCCTGGAACTCACTATGTACACCTGAGTGACCTCAACCCCAGAGATCTGACTGCCTCTACCTTCCAAGTACAGGAATTATACCACCACCTGGCTCATTTAAGGGTTTTCTTTTTGTAAAATTTTTTATCATCATTTGTTACAATTTATCCAATTTATATCCCAGCTGTAGACCCCTCCCTCATCTCCTCCCAATCCTACCCTCCCTCCCTCTTCTCCTATGCTCCTCTGCTAGTCCACTGATAGGACTCCTCCTCCCCTTTTATTTGACCCTAACCTGTCAGGTCTCAACAGGACTTGTTTTCTCTATGGCCTGGCATGGGTACACCCCACAGGGGATGGTGATCAGAGAGCCTGCCACTGAGTTCATGCCAGAGAAAACTGCTTTCCTTACTAGGGAACCCACTTGGAGACTAAGGATTTTCTTTAAGGGATTCCAACAGAAGCAACTTCCACAAATGCTCTCATATTCTGGCACAGTTGTCCTCTAAAATACTCCCTACTGGAGAAAAGGGAAATATTTTAACTAGACATCTGCTTAGTAGAAGATGCTATGCTAGGTGCTGCGGGCATATGATCATACTTTCTAAGAATGCTAGAGGCAGGAGTAGAGTTTCAACTGGACCTTAAAAAGGATAACTTCATCTTTACAGGCAGAGAATAGAACATAATAGGGAGGGGTTTTCCAGGGAAAGGCATGGATGTGAGGAGCTGGGTGTAGGTAAAAACCTAAATATAACGACCCAAATCAAACATTGCAAGCACAGAATGAACTCAGACATAGGAAAGCATCGGCCGCAGTTTCTTTCCTTCATTCCCTTTCCTACAGTACAGTGTGTTATACCAACAAATAAGGCCTCTTGATAACATTTCCCATTCAGTTTTTGTTCTGGATGTACGAGGTCATATACCACAACAAACCAGAGAATGCAAGGCTGAAAAAATATTCCCAGAGAAGTTTTCTATTTGAGGAGAACCGCCTTGCATATGCTGTTTCCAGTGCTGTTTAGGTGTGAGCTTACTGCCAGGAACCCAAGCTGTCACTCTATAGCCTCTGTGCTGCAGCAAGGTCTCCCCACTGACACCCCAGAACCAAGGGAAGAACACTGGGGCCTTAAACCCGTCACTAGGCTGTTGACAGGTGTCACAGCAAGTGCTAGCAGACAGGTTAGGCTAGAGTGGAAAGTGAAGAGCAGCTTCCTCTGCGATCAGTTTTCTGCAATATATAGTCACTTGCCTTTCTCTTAATCAGCCTAAGTATCTGAGAACAGGTGAATGGGGGAAGAAAATGTAGTCCATTTGCACAGTGTCCTGTCATTTGTAACAATGTGGATGAGGGCATTCTGTAAGTAATCAGACAGGCAAATACTTTCATTATCTTGCAGCCACAGTTCTTTCAAATGTTAGTCCACATTTTGACTAGTTGAACATCATATAACTTGATTTTCCTCCCCTCTCCCATGGTTTCCTGGAAAGATGCACCACTACCATGACCAGTGGCTGCTCCTCACACAACACTGTGAAGATCAGTCTTCACCTTGTGTGATCTCACATATATTAGTCATTCATTTGACTGCTACTTAGGTTTTTTTAATCCCTACTCAAAGAGAATCTCCAGATCCTCAATTCATACCCATCCAGCCTCCCTATAAGATGGCAGCTGAGCCCTCACTTGTATATTTGTGGTCACCTGTTGGTTGAGGGTGTTGTACTTGTACCTGATTTATGAATGACTGTCTTCAGTGATGACAGACACTACCTCACGAAATGTCACTTACAGTTGAGCAGTCTTGAGCAAGTTCACTGCTTGAAAGGACTGAAGAGCTGGGGTGCATGGCAAGAGCAGTGCACAAACACGCTTCAGAAGTCTGCCTTGTATTAGGTTTTTGTTTCACTGACCAAAGAAAATGTAATCTTCAAGTCCATAAGACAATATGACAGGAAAACACTTTTATAGTGAACATTCACAGTAGGGGATTGATGTAGACATTTAAAAAAGAATTCGGCTGTTTTAAACAAAAACTATTTGGCAAGATTCTACAGTATAATTCTTTTCAAAGTAACCTTTACATCATAATTCAGGATACCACCAAGGGAAGAGACATCTTCCCGCACGGTTTTGCAAGAAAACAGTTGTTAAGGACAGTTTACATTCTGTAGTTCCCCATCGTTCTTTCCTGTGGAGATCCGCTCTTCGCTGGGACGTGGTTACAGCTGTAAGGAGATCCGCTCTTCGCTGGGACGTGGTTACAGCTGTAAGGAGATCCGCTCTTCGCTGGGACGTGGTTACAGCTGTAAGGTGATCCGCTCTTCTCTGGGACGTGGCTACAGCTGTAAGGAGATCCGCTCTTCTCTGGGGCGTGGCTACAATACAGCTGTAAGGTGTGTTGCCTCACCTGTCCCCTCTCCACCCCACCATGTGACTCAGATCTAACTGACATTCAGAGTCGGGTCCACATGTCCAGTGAAACCAATCAGCCAACTTCCCCTAAAGCAAGGGGGAGAGATGCTAAATTCTGGAAGACGTAAATCTGGAATAGAAAAGCTACAGCCACATTTCCCAGGATATAGAGACACCCTGCTTACAGAATGAAACAAACAGGGACTGGGTGGAAAAAACAGAGGGTATATAAAAATGATACATGCATGAGATCGTTATTGGCAACCATGCTGATTAAGCCAACTCAAACTTTGAATCCTGTATTAACGGGCAGACCAAGAATAGGCTCATGCTTCTGAAAAGTCTCTTGGTGCTCAGGCTCAGGGTACAACATTTTTTTAAAGATAAATAAATAATTACATCAGTGTTGGGGGAGCTACCTTAGCGAGAGATTTTTGATCGGCCTAGTAATATCTGCTTTATTTATAAATAAAGCTTTGTGGTATGTTCCAGATGCTACAAAATCTGACCATAGTCAAGGTCATGGATGGTCCCAGAAGTCTATCCAAAGTAAACGTAGCTGCTATGGATGATTGTTCAGTGGAAGACTGAGAAGTGACCAGGCAGACACAAGCCAAAGTTAGGACAGGATGACATTAACTATAGTCATTTCATTGTGTATGATTAATAATGATTGCCAACTTGACAAGGTCTAAAATAACCTAAAAGAAACGTCCTTGGGCAGGTATGTGAGAAAGTTTTCTAGATTAGATTAGTTGAGATGGAAAGTCGCTTCCTAAATACAGTAAGCAACATTTCATGTGCTGTCCTAGACTAAACAAACAAGAAAAACTAAGCACAGTACCAGAATTCATCACTTTGTACTTCCTGACTATGGAGACAGTGTGACCAGCACCTTACTTTACTGCTGCCATGAGTTCCACACTATGATAGACCATACTCTTTCAAACTGTAAGCCAAAATAAACCCTCTTCTCTTAAGCTGCTTTCATTGGTTGTTTTGTTGTGGCAATAAGTTATTAATATACCAAGAAGATCTAGGAGCATGGAATGCTGCTGTTAGTTTATAACCATCCTCCATCAGTTTCTTCCATTCTATTTACCCCATATGCTAGCTAGTTTTCATGTCAACTTGACATAAATTAGATTCATCTCAGAAAAGGGAACTTCAGTTGAGAAAATACTCCTCTAAGATCCGGCTATAGGGAAGTCCCAGGGTATTTTCTTTTTTCATTATTATTATTATTAATTACAATTTATTCATTTTGTATTCCAGCTATAGCCCCCTCCCTCTTCTCCCAATCCCACCCTTCATCCTTTTTCCTCACCTACTCTCCACTGATAGGGGAGGTCCTTCTCCCCTACTATCTGACCCTAGCCTATCAGGTATCATCAGGATTGTCTGGATTTTCTTTCTCTGTGCCCTAGTAAGGCCACCTCTCCAGGGGGAGGTTATCAAAGAGCAGCCAACCAAGTTCATACCAGTGACTGCCTCTGCTCCCCTTACTAGGAAACCCACATGAAGACTGAGCTGCCCATGGGCTATATTTGAGCACGAAGTCTAGGTCTTCTCTCATCAGGACCCCATGGGCCCATATTTTTGGGCTGTGTTGCTATCCTTGTTGAGCTCCTGTTCCCTGCAGATATTTCTATCTCCCCCTTCTTCCACAAGATTCCCTGCACTCTGCCCAAAGTTTGGCTATGAGCCTCAGCATCAGCTTCAATACCCTGCTAGTAGAGTCTTTCAGAGGCCCTCTGTGGAAGGTTCTTATCCTGTTCCCTGTCTTCTCCTACTTCTGATGTCTATCATGTTTGTCCTTCTGAATGAGGATTGAGCATCTTCCCTAGGATCCTCCTTGTTGTTTAGCTTCTTTAAGACTATAGGTTTTAATATGCTTATCCTATATTATATGACTAATATCTACTTATAAGTGAGTATATATCATGTGTGTCATTCTGCTTCTGGGTTACCTCACTTCGGATAATCTTTTCTAGTTCCATCCATTTGCCTGCAGATTTCATGATTTTCTTGTTTTTAATTGCTGAGTAGTAATTCCATTGTGTAAATATACCACACTTTCTGTATCCATTCCTCCATACAGAGACATCTAGGTTGTTTCCAGAGTCTGGTTATTATGAATAAAGCTGCATTGAACATAGTGAGCAAATGTCCTTGTTGTACGGTTAGGCATCTTCCAGATATATGCCCAGGAGTGGTATAGCTGGATCTTAAGGTAGCACTGGTCCTGATTTTCTGAGTAAGTGCCAAATTGATTTCCAAAGTGGTTGTACAAGTTTACATTCCCAGCAGCAATGGAGAAGTGTTCCCCTTTCTCCACAACCTCTCCAGCATGAACTTAAACACCAACAAACCAAGTAATCCAATGGAAAAAAAAATGAGGCACAGAGCTAAACAGAATTCTCAACAGAGGAATTTCGAATGGGAGAGAAACAAAGAAATGTTCATCATCCTTAGTCATCCAGGAAATGGAAATCAAAACAACCCTGAGATTCCACCTTACACCCAAATGGCTAAGATCAAAAGCTCAAGTGATAACACATCCTAGGGCATTTTCTTAATTAGTGATTGATATGGGAGGGCCTAGCCCATTGTGGATGGTGCCATCCCTGGGCTGGGGGTCCTGGGTTTTGTAAGAAAGCAAGCCAAGCAAGCCAATAAGCTGTATTCCTTCCTACCCTCTGCACCAGCTTCTGCCTCCAGATTCCTGCCCTGTTTAAGCTCCTGCCCTGACTGCCTTCAGTAATAAACTGTAATATGGTAGTATAAGCTAAACAAACCCTTTTCTCCCCAAGTTGCTTTTGGTCACAGTGCTTCATGACAACAATAGGCAGCCTACAATCATTTTCTAGTAAGTCCTTCAATATATCCCCTTTTCTTAAGGTACCTTGAGTTTCTACCATTCACAACCAAGAGCAATGATTGATTTGAAACCCTGTCACAGCTGTTAAATCAACTCATCTTTTCATTCCAGTCTAATCACCATCTTCTGCTGTCAACTCTTGGACACTTTAAAACTTCACTCAACCAAGGCTGTCATGAGAGGAGATAGAGGAAGAAGGGAAAGAGGCTGCAGAAAATGAATGGGCCATTGGGATAAGGGAACCGACAAGAAGAAAAATTACCTCTCAGAGTGGCCTGACACAAGAGGAAGCAGACAGATAAATGGGGGAATTCTGGCAGCTGAGAAAGTAAATGAAAGCATAGGAAAGATGACAGAATACTAAGAACAATATCACCTGAAATACTCTCAGGAATAAGAGCTCAGCCCAAGAGCTCTAGGGGCTGTCGGCAGTTGCTCTTTGGAAAAATATACTTAAGATGATCATGAAAAAGAAAAAAGGAGGAAAAGTGTGATGAGCAAGCCACTGTACTGCACATTAAAATGAAAAGTGGGTTGTAGAGAGAATTACTTCTTGATTAAAGCACAGCCCTGTTGCTCCCAAATTTTGGTATTCCATCAAAAATCCATTAAGGTAATACAGGCTTATCCTAAGACACCAAAACTATCTTGTATGAAGTTTGCTCCAAGGATCATCTCTATAAAGTGTAATCTAGAGTAATTATGCTACAGCATTCTGGTCTTTATGTCATGTAAACTGAGTTCCTTTTTAGCTTCCTGTCCTGTGTTCTAACCTCACCTTCAATGTTTTTCTCTCCAAAAAGAAAAAAAGAAAAAAAATTGTTCGTCAGTGTCTCCCAGTATCTCAGTGACCTGACCTCTAGTCACTAGCCAGGACCATCCGAGGTTTTATTTTCTTACACAACACTTTTGTTCCTACCCTGAAGCTATTTTAAATTCTGAAAAACGAATAAAAAGAAGTGTTCCACACAGCTGTTTTCAGGAACAGCGCTGGCATCCATATGGCTTATGCTTGAGAGAGAAAGGGCTCTTTTTTCTACTACTATCATTATTATTAATTATAATGTATTCACTTTGTGTCCCAGCTGTAGTCCCCTCCCTTCTCTCCTCCTGTGTCTCACCCTCCCTCCCTTCCCCAGCCCATGTCCCTTCCCTAGTCCACAATTAGGGGAGGTCTTCCTCCCCTACTATCTGACCCTAGCTTATCAGGTCTCATCAGGACTCTATGAATCCTCTGAAAAAGGGCTCCTGGTAGTGTTGGGGGAACACAATTTTGCTGATTGACAACAATCTCTGACCAGAATCTCTCATCATGCTTCTGGAGTTCTTTGAGCCTGCATTCAACTCATCTGTATTTCACATCTAGCATTTCATATATGTGAAAATTCTTTGAAAAGTAGTTCCAAGGTGGGTGTGTTGGCACATGACTGTACACCCAGAATTTGGGAGGCTAAACCAGGCAGGAACTGAAAGTTTAAAGTCAACCAGGGATATACAGCAAGACCGTGTATTAACAAGTAACTCAGGACTGGTGAGATACATTTGTGGGTAAAGGCACATACTGAAAGCCTGACAGATATAAATTCTACCTCCTAAAACATGCATGATGGGAAGGGAGAACTGACTTCTGCAACTCATCTTCTGACAGGATCCTTACATGAAAAAATATACATATAAAGATAAATACTCATGTTTATAGATACTGCCTATAGGTTGCTATTTTCTCCTTCCTTGTCTTCTTGGTCTAGCATGTACCTATATTATGCAAAATTATTTCTTGTCTGTGAACCACTGGACTCATGAAATAATCACCCTACCTAGCCCATCCCTGAGAACTGAATCCTGACATTGTAGACACGTATCTAGTCCTCCGGATTTGTTTTTAAAAACGCACTTTTTGGAAGAAAATAGAAAGTTGTATAAAATTAAGTCTGAATTGAAAAACCAAAATCTTAGGTGTCATAAGCCACTTTCAAGCCCTGACGTTGTAAAGGTAGAAAATTTTAACTTGGCCCTAACCATGGGAACTTAAACTTGTGAGCTTTACGTTTCTAAGAAACACCCTTCTTTGTTCCTGGACCGAGAAGTGAAAACAGTCCCTAACCATCCCCTAGTCACCATACCTGGGCACAGCCAATCACTGACCGCCCCATTAGAAAAGTCCCTTACCCATAGACCCCCTCCTGTTTTGCGGTTTTTGCCTTTATAAACTCTGTGATTCTGCTGCTCAGGGCTCTCCACCACCCCCTAACATGAGAACTGTGTGCAGAGCCCCAGCACACTGGCTACTGAATAAAACCTTTTGCTGTTGCAGCAAGCTCTTGTCTTCATTGGTTATTGGCATCTGGCATATATATATATA
>CM053752.1:45585784-45602362 GCA_028658305.1 Pachyuromys duprasi
GTCTGGTTTTATGTTGAGGTCTTTGATCCACTTGGACTTTAGCTTTGTACAAGGTGATAAATATGGATCTATTTTCATTTTTCTGCATACAGATATCCAGTTGGACCAGCACCATTTGTTGAAGATGCTGTCTTTTTTCCATTGAATGGTTTTGGCTTCTTTGTCAAAAATCAAGTTTCCATAGGTGTGTAGGTTCATTTCTGGGTCTTCTATTCCATACCCCATTTTTAATTGGATTACTTGGTTTCTTGCTTTTTAACTTCTTTATATATACTGGATATTAGCCCCCTGTCAGTAGTAGGATTGGTAATGATCCTTTCCCAATCTGTTGGCTGTCGTTTCATTCCGATGACAGTGTCCTTTGCTTTACAGAAGCTTTTCAGTTTCATGAGGTCCCATTTATTGATTGTTGCTCTTAGAGCCTGTGCTGTTGGTGTTCTGTTCAGGAAGTTGTCTCCTGTGCCAATGAGTTCTAGTGTATCTAGATTTAGTGTATCTGGTTTTATGTTGAGATCTTTGATCCACTTGGACTTTAGCTTTGTGCAAGGTGATAAATATGGTTCTATTTTCATTTTTTCTACATGTAGATATCCAGTTGGACCAGTACTATTTGTTGAAGGTCCCGTCTTTTTTTCAATTGAATGATTTTGGCTTCTTTGTCAAATCAAGTACTGATGGGTGTGTGGGTTTATTTCTGGGTCTTCTATTCAGTTCCATTGATCTACCTTTCTGCTTCTATGCCAATACCATGCAGTTTTTATTATTAGTGAGATGGCTTCTTTTTACCCTTTTTATTCAGTTTGAAAGCCCCAGTCCATGAGATGGCTCCACCCACTTTCCTTTAGGGTGGGTTCCCTCTCCTCAGTTTAATGTGTTTGGAAGCTGGACACTGTGACAGGTGCCTATGATTTCAGCACTTGTGGAGGCAGAGAAAAAAACAATCATAATAATAATAATTTGTTTGGAAATGCTCTCATACATCAGCTTAGAGTTGTGTCTCCCAGGTGATTCTAAATGCAGTCCAGTTGATAATAAATGCTATTGCTTCTCTCTTTAGCTTTCACTTCTCAACACTGTTGCACAGGGACTTTCCTTCACATGAATTCTGGAGCACATGCTCAGAGCATCGCACTGGCTCTTTGTTTGTTTGGGTTGGGTTGGGTTTTTTGAGACAGGGTTTCTCTGTGTAGCTTTGGCTTTCCTGGATTCACTTTGTAGACCAGGCTGGCCTCAAACTCACAGAGAGCTGCCTGCCTCTGTCTCCGTGAGTGCTGGGATTACAGGCTTGTACCACTGCACCTGGCTAAGAGGACTGACTCAGCATGAACTAAGAGGCAATTTTATGAATTTGTTAAGGGCTAGGAATCCTCACTGTGATCATCTGGTGCATTCTTTCCTTACTTCATAGGGCCAACACAGTGGATTCATGGGATTCCACACATAACAAACTCTGACTGACTCTCAGCAACATTCAGCTTCTGGCTTACTTTGGTTTCTTCACAAATGGTTGTTGAAGAAGTCTCACTGGGAAGTAGAGATTGCTCCCCATCAGGTAATCCCAAAACATGATCCACAGGCATTAAACCAGTGGCTTAGTGATCTCGGTAAACAAGGAATGTTTTCAAATGACCAGTGACTAGTGAACACTTCTAAGAAGTCTCGGTCACTAATGTTGTAGCGAAGCCTGGAGACCTGTACATTCTCAAAGTTTCCAAAACAATTACTAAGTACATTTTGGAACAAGTGATGTGATTAGGACTCATAAACTCAGAGTTTTGCAGGTTCCAGGAAAATCAAGCTAAAAATAAGCACAAAGTCTCTCAGTTCTAGAGGACAAGATGCCATTGTTGAAGACACCTTACACCTTGGTTGCTAAATAGAAGGCAAAATGGAACTGAGCTGGGCAGTTCCTCCCAGATGGCTAGCATTCAAAGTGCTGGAAGCTGCTATGGAGACAGCTGGGAGAGATGGAGGCATGAATTGTCGCAACCAGCTCAGAATGCTACAGATTACAAAGGCAACTCACCACGCAAAGAGGTCTCCATCTGCGTAATTGTAGAACAGTGTTTATGAGGGTAAGCAGCCATCCTCTAAGTGCTCAGAAGAGAAGCCATAGTGGCACTGTGAGCCTCCTTAGGGCCTGGTGAGGTCATGGCTCAAGGGAGGAACTATTTAACTAAACTGACTTACTGCCAAACTCCCTTCTAAATATTTATGTTTATATATTGTGTGTGGGGGGGTGTGTATTCATGAGCACATTGCAGCTGTCACTCCTTGAGGGTTGTCCACCTTATTTTCTTTGTGACAGTGCCTGTCATTGTCTAGGAATTTGGCCAAGCAAGCCAGACTGGCTGGCCAGCAAGCCCTAGGGTTTTACTTATCTCTTCATCCCCTGGGTTGAAAGTATTTTACTGATTGAGTTTCCCTGCCCCTCCCCATAGCCTGAAATTTCCAAATATCTTAAAACTGTATAATTTTTACCTGGAAGGGATGAACCTTACATGCAGAACACACAAAAATTGAGTACTAGACTGGGATGTCTTCAGTGAATTAACACAATCACCGAATGTGGATGTGTTTCTGGAAGCACCAGTAGTAGAACTAGCATTACCTGTTGGGGTAAGAGTACAAGACTACTACCCAACCTGGGCCACAAAACTATCTGAGTTAAGATAGCTTTTTACAAATCTATTTGTTTATTAGTGGTCTCTCTCTCTCTCTCTCTCTCTCTCTGTGTGTGTGTGTGTGTGTGTGTGTGTGTGTGTGTGTGTGTGTGTGTGTATAAAACTTAGAAAAGGGGTTGATTTGTTGTCAGGCTAGGAACTTCAGCTAGTTGCAACACATCCACAGTCAAGAGCAGAGATAAATAAATGCATGAATTCTTACTTGTTTTGGCTGCTTGCTGCTCAGCTGAACTTTATACAATCCGGGACCCCCTAGGAAATGTGCCACCCACGGTGGGCTGGGTCTTCCCACATCAATGAACTTAATTAAAGCAGTCCCCACAGACATACCCACATGCCAATCCAATATCAGCAATTCCTCATCGAGACTCTCTTCCCAGACAACTCTAGGTTGTGTTGAGTTCAGAATGAAAGCTAGCCATCACTGTGTACCTTTCCCTACCGCGCTGTCTTACTGGCCATGAGACATTCTTACATGTCAGGCGGGAATAAGAAAACCTGATGTCACTTTTAGAATTAAGTAATTACTAAGAAAGCACTTCAGAAATCATGAAATGTTGGTTCTTTATAGTTAAATCAGAAAATAGCATTGTGTGCAGCAAAATTTCCTCCACGAATATGAATGGAAAAGTTTTGTCATTGGGTTTAATCTTAGAAAAAGAGTTCTGGGTTAAAGTGTATTGGTGTCAAAGAATGACAAGATCAGAGACTTCAACTCCAAGTGACCTTTGTTTTGGATTTGATTTTGTGTCCTGTTTTGTCAAGAATGAAAAGTGATAGCTTCTCTCAACAGGGACCGGCAAGGCCAGGATCCTGGAGCCTAGCAGCTTCCTGGCTTCATCACCTGCCCCAGCTGGAGAGAGTGTGAATTGGGAGATTGGGAGCGCAGAGGCTTAGGCGGGAGATGGAGAGATGATACAGCCCTTGTGCCCTGAGTGTAATGAACTCCAACGCAGAGGATGGATGGTGCTGATTAAGTGAAAGTAGCCCCAAGCTGGACTGTCAGATGTGAAACCATTTCCTTCGTGTGAAAAGTCATCTTGGCATGGTTTCATCAGGAGAGGAGAGCTACTTCTGCCGGCAGGCAGTGAGGCCTTGCAGAGAAGTGCCCCCAAATCTACTGAGTGCAGCTCCTGAAGGAAGCCATCATGTCAGAACTGTTGAATTCCTGCAATTCACTGGGCCTGAAATGTGTACAAAGGGTCAGATTCTCTGAGAGTCGGGTTACACCCTCTGTCTTCCTGCTGAGGTGGAGCTAGAAATGTGAAAGCTAGGAACTGCTTTGTGGCTACCAATTCTCTTCTTAAAATGTCCCTAACCAGGCAAACATTTTATTCCTGTAGCCATGGAAAAGACTGATTGAAAAAACTGTGCTTATTCATGCACAAAGTTAAAAGCTCATGACAAAGAAAATTAATTTTGTTGAAATATGGTTAACAGAATATTTTAAACACATCTATGGTAAAGAATAATGCTTCTTATTAATGAATTTAAATAACAAGCTTTGGCAACAAGTCAGTCTCAGCCATAATTTTTAACAAACAACAACCCTCGGTAACCAGAGGGTGAGATAGAAATGTGTGTGCTTTTTTTTCTGGTTGAGGAGGCCACTGGCAACATTGTCTGTGTGTACTGTCAGGGAATGCTGACTTTCAACTTGGAGTTAATAATGACAGCATCCTTTGCCTTCAAGTGTGGAGATCTCCTGAAAGTCTGACTTCAAATTAAACTCTATTCTGAGATGAAGAGAAACTAATTCATTTGTTTCACCTCCATGGCCCCCTCCCAAATAATCCGACAAGAAAGACCTAAATAATATGATTCTAAGCAAAGTGAGGACATGAATTAGAGACAAGAAAGAATATATATATATATATATATGAATTAGAGACAAGTATTATATATTAGAGTATATATATATATATATACACTTGTCTCTAATTCATGTCCTCACTTTGCTTAAAATTATTACTAATACCAGAGCCATTGGGGTAAAACAGTAAGAATGGCCAGCATGAAGTTTCTTAGTAGTTTGTTGAATGCAGTCTTACTTTTAAAATTATGGAATTTTTCAGAAAACAAGAACATATATATATAAATGCCAGCCAGGTGCTCTGGCCCACACCTGTGATCCCAGCACTTAGGGAGGCAGAGGCAGATGGATCTCTGTGAGTATGAAGCCCGCCTAGTCTACAAAGCAAGTTCAGGACAGCCAAGGCTACACAGAGAAACTCTGTCTCAAAAAACAAACAAAAAGAATGCCAATATTTATAACATATAAAGAATATTTAGAGATGGAAAAGGTACAGCTGTTTAACGTAGACACAGGAGAAAACATGAAGGAAAGTCAAATAAAAAGACCATTTAAACATATTACAAATTACTTTCAAACAGTATAAAAATGCAAATTAAAACATCTCCATGAAATGTTTCCTTCTAAGCAAAGTACAGGACATGACATAGATTTAACCTTCTATATCAAACCAAGAGAAGAAGAAAAATACATAACCCAATGGTTTTCAGGTGCTGACCACTATGCAGCTAAGGATAGTGTCCCTGAGGAAGCAATTTTGATCCACACTCATCTCACCAAATGGAGAAAATCCCTGGGTTTCCACACTGAGCAGACAAACCTTAGTGGCTCCCAACAGTGCCACTGATTTGGTTTGGTAGAACTAGGACTTCCACAAAGTCAAGGTGACTAAAATTCAGTATCACCCTCAGGACCAGGATACTGCAAAAAAAAGGACTTCAGCATTTGAAAGATGGTTGGTCCACTTTGAATCTTTACCTGAATGCTAATTGGTGCATACATGTGAACTATGAGAACCTAGGAAAGAACCACACAGAGAAGCCGGGCTCACTACTGCGTAGTCAGGAGACTATGCAGAGATGGACAAAGTTTGTGTTCCATCATCACTCACAGTGGTAAGTCTAATAATGAATGGAGGTTAGGTAAAGATATCAGAAAATAACTGCCTCAGGAGTGGAGATAAGAAAAAGATTAAATGTGTTCTGTATCTAATAACATTTGAAAGAGTTGGAAGGAACCAAGTATTTTAGTTAAGGTTTCTATTGTTGTGAAGAAACAGCATGACCATGGGAACTATTATAAAGGAAAACGTAATTGGGACTGACTTACAGTTCAGAAGTTTAGTCTGTTATCATCATGGTGGAAAGCATGATGGCACACAGGCAGACATGGTGCAGGAGAGGTAACTGAGAGTTTTACACCCAGACCAGAGGGCAGCAAGAAGATAGAGTGACACTTGGCCTGGACCCAAAGCCCACCTCCAGCGATACACGTCATCGAACAAGGACACACTTTCTAATGAGGTCACACCTCCAATTGCACCACTTCCTATGAGTCTGTGGGAACCATTTTCATTCAAACCATCACACCAATTAACCGTTCCGCAGGCCTATAATCCAGTACTCAGGGTGCAGAGACAGGGGAGAGGGGAAAGAGGAAGAAAGAAGGGAGGGAGGAAGGAAAGCACTCAGACAAGCTTGAGAACACAGAAATATGGAACTACTCAGTATCCAACATAGTACAATTCACAGAAGCAAATCCAAAGTTTCCACACTTGCCTATAAGAAGGAAAACATAAGGCATGATGAGCCAAAATGATACTGAGAGCAGAATTAGTGACAAACAGTAACGGGTTATTATAACTTTTCCATATGTTAAAGAAGACGATGATTGAACAGGTGAAGGGACACTATAATCTTTAAAGATCAAAACTGAACTCTTAGAAGTGAAAAATATAATGATTGAAATGAAAAAAATGACAAAAATATTAATAGACTATGATACATTGTAGTAAAAGAAAAAGCAAACTTGAAGATGTGCCATTAGAATTACCCAAAATGAAACTAGAGAGAAAGCAACTGACATAAGTTGGATGGACAGCCAATAAGATCTTGAGAAAATTCAGGCAGCTTAACAAATAAAACAGAGACCCTGAACAAAAGGAGGACAAAAAAAATTTTTTTGTGAAAATAATGGAGAAAACTTTCCCAAATGTGCTGAAAGCCACGAAGAAAAACAAAGACTCTCAATACAATAAACATGATAAATTATGCAGTACAATCAGTAGTTTAAAACCACCAGTAAAACAGGAACCAGTGAACAAGGATTCATTATGCAGAAGAGAACCAAGATGAAAACAATTGTTTTATTTTCATCAGAAACACAGCAAGTGGACTAGAAAGGGGTAGACTGTACAATAACCCAAAGAAAACTGGAGTGACCATGTTAATATCACACAGAGATTTCAGAACAAAAACTATTACCAGGGATATTACTTCTCAAAATCACAAAAGAGTCAATTTATCATAACAATGCAGGATCCTAAATATTTACACACCTAATACTAGAATTTCATTATTCATGAAGTAAACTCAATAGATGGCAAAGTAAAACTGGCAAATCCATCATGAGAGTTGTATATTTTCCTCATCTCTTTAATAAAAACTGTGAGGAGAAAGGAGACAGGAAATCACTAAGGATATGAGCAAGATAAACAAAATTGTCAATCAACTTAACCAACATGACATTTACAGAACTCTACCATCATCAACAACAACAAAAAGAATACACATTCTCTGCAAACATGTACAAAACACTTATCAAAATTTGTCATATCCTGGACCACAAGGCAAGAGCCAAAAATATTAAAGATTAAAAATGAAGCTACTACATGATCTGTGATCCCAATGGAACTAAACTAAAAATCAACTAGAAAACTTCAGATCTAAATAGACTTTTAAACAACATGGCTCAGCACATAAGTCAAAAGGAAAGTTATGAATCAATTAAATGGGTGAAAATAAATACATAAACCATTAAAATATATGGAATTTAGAGGGAAAGGTCTCACAGAGTCCTAACCCTGCCTAAGTACATATGTCAATTTATAGTGGCTGAGGGGGCCCTCACAAGGCCATCCCTTTCCTGAGGACCAATAGTTCGTGGCTGTTAGGGAAGGCGGACATTTTTTTCTTTAGCGCTGTAGCCAGGGCTTAAATTAGCCACGCTCCTACACGTGAGCCCACTCGGAGTTCAGCTAAACAAGCACATGGACGTTCATTGCACTGAAGCGTAGAGGTTGATCTGTGTCCTCAGCCTTTACAAGTACCAGAACTTTTTAAACCCATGATAAGTATAGTAAAAGAAGCACTGAAGATAAAATCAAAAAGAAATTAAGTCAAACGTAAAGGAAACTGAAACCCATTTGCCAAATGCCTTTAACTAGAGACGCACAAATTCTCAACAAAACGAATGCAGACTTATTCCAGTATTTTATGTATTTGCTTAGTTATTCTTCTTTGACAATTTCATATACACAAAATATATTTTTGTCATTTCAATTCCCCATTATCCTTTCTCATCCTATTCTTACTTCTGCTGAACTCCGAACAAATCGTTGCCTTACTTTCATGTCTTTTGTTTGTTTCATGACTCGGTGAGATTATTAGGGTTCCTTACATGAATATGGGTAAAGGGTTATTTATGGAAGCGTAGGAAACTTAACAATGGCTCCATCACTAAAGAAACCGATCCCTTTGCCCCAGTAACCTTTAATTCCTAATAGTTCTTAAGGGAGTGAAGGGCCCTCTGAGTCCCTACCCATCCATGATGAAATGTGAGGAGCTCCATCTTTTTTTTTTTAATTATTCTTTCATTAAATACATCCTGACCATAGATTCCCCTCCTGCCATTCCTCCAAGTGCTGCCCAACCTACCCTCTCATCCAGATTCACTGCTCCTCTGACCTTCTCTGTCCAGCAGTAGTCTGGGATGCAGCTGTCAGCTTCTATCGAAGAATAGAGGAATCCTAGGGTCAGAGGTTCTGTTTCTCTCTGGA
Organism: Pachyuromys duprasi; assembly: GCA_028658305.1. Taxonomy (NCBI): domain Eukaryota; kingdom Metazoa; phylum Chordata; class Mammalia; order Rodentia; family Muridae; genus Pachyuromys; species Pachyuromys duprasi. The sequence goes on from CM053752.1 coordinate 45,594,339, forward strand.
CCAGCTACAACACTTTAAGGCAAGGCCTGTGCACTAGGCAAGGCTTCCAGTCTTACCAAGGGAGGTGGAAATGAGTCTTCCACTGGATGTTACAGTTAGCTCTTTTAAAATGAGATAGCTGGTACCAGATGGCAGTGGGAACTCAGGCATTCCAAAAGCTGGTGATGATACCAAAGTGGGTTACAGCCCTTTGGTAAAGCTGCTGTATTAACGACAGGGGCAAGGGTGCAGGAAAAAGCCTATGCCTGGTTAGCTTGCAGCCATAGCACAGGCCTGGCAAGCTCAGGCCCAGCAAGCTAGAAGGCAGGCCTGGCATGCCCTTCAGCAGTCAACACTGAGCTCCTGGTGGTCAAGCAGGCTCCAGCCAGGGAGCTAAGCTCCAAGAGTTCAGTGATGAATTTCCAGGGAGAAGGGGAGCCCTCTCTTCCCCAGAATTAATGATGAGTCTCAAGTAGCCCTGGTGGAGAAGTGTACTGAGAGAGTACAAGAGAGCTTTACTTTGTGAATCAAGGACTTATAAGTCTTGGGCAATGGGAGGGATTTCAAGGGTGAATGTGTTTGATTTGATGGAGCTAGAAATGCTATGGATACTTGATTTACATGTAGTGGTTCATCACCTTATTTACTTATTGTAGCACAGTCCTATCACAAGGAAAACACAGTGCTTAATATCCTATGGGTGGGGGGAAATCTCCAGGTACAGTAAAGGCCATTGTTGGAAACCTAAGACACAAAGATATCTTATTAGCATAGGATAGGTATCTCCAGGAATTTCCAGGTGCTTGCTGAACAGGTTTCTAATCAGAAAAGGGTCAGGCCTGTAGTCTTCCCTGAGGGCTATGTGATGTTCCTTACAGGATCTGGGATTCCCCAGATCAGGCAAAGAGAGAACCCTGCTGAAAAAGGGAGTCTGATATTATAGACCAAGCTCAGAGGCTATCTGGAAACATCACACTTCAACCTTATCATCAGAGTCCCTCAGGCCTCCCAGGGATATCAGATGGTGTGGCATAACACGATGCAATAATAACACTAAGCACAAACCCTCATATCAAGGCTATACAAGGCAACCCAGTATGAGGAAAAGATTCCCAAGTGCAGGGAAAGGAGTTAGAGACACTCATACTCACACTCTTAAAAGTACAAAAACCCCACGCTAACAAACCACAGAATGTATGCAGAGGGCCTTGGACCCAGGCAGGCTCCATCACTTTGTCTTCAGTTTCTGGGAACCCCTGTGGTCCCTGCTTAGTTAATTCTGTGTGCTGTCTTTCTCTGGTATGTTTGACTTTTCTGGAGGCGCCCCATCTTGTGAAGATACTGTGCAGGTAATCATAACTGCCATGAGCCATTACAATAATGAACAGATGTGGATGGCTACAATGGATCTGTACAAGAAGCTTTACCCCCTGACTGTCCTGACAACAGCTCATGTGACCATGGAGATGGATGAAGCAGTTGTCTCTTGCACCCTTCCTCTGCTGGCTAGGGGTGCATTTATTACTGCCACTCACTGTGCTTTTTCTCTAACATTGGGATCACGGTACTGCAGGCCCCTATAACTCTGTTGTGAAAGTGGATGAAGAGAACAAATACAGAGCCATTGCCACAGGTCTGGTGAGGAGCTAGGGTTTTTCAGGTAAATAGACAGACAGCCCATTCAAGAAGTGTCACAGACTCTTGGAAGGTTTGTTCCTGTGAATACAATCTTGGCAAGGAGACTTGATGGTCATTTATCGAACACCTTTTACCAGACAAGCTACTGTATGAGGGAATTACAATGAACTGACTTAACCTTCACAATATGCCCATGAGGCAGGTGTGATTGTTTTGACAGTTCTGTGGAGGGAAGATAGTGATCAAGCAAGTAGTTCCATTATTTATCCTAGGTTACTCCTCAAGTGAAGAGTGGGGCCAGACACTGGCTCCGGAGCCCACGCACATGACCTCAACAGTGCTCTGATATCATAACATATCATAGAAGTAAAAGGAAGCAGCATCCATAGCCCACAGATAATAACACAGCCAAATGGAGGTATATATGCACTTACACACATATGTGCATACATGTCACAACTATTCTTAGTCTAAGAGGGCTTACATAAGTCATCAAACTCATCATCTGCACCATAGGAGTGGAGACTTCTTTACAGAGTAACCTGAAAGTTAACCAAGGACCACCCAAGGTAATTCCAAAGGTTCTAGTCTGTGATGATTAATATAGTGAGTCTGACTATATTAACAGACGCTTAAGAGAACCCAGGGTGTCTGTGAGGGTATGTCAAGAGATGAGTGGATGATGAGGAGTCTGGCCTAAACAACAGTCGAGTCCAGTGATGGGTCAACATTTAGAGCAACTATTGGGAGGTGGTAGAACTCCAGAAGGTGGCGACAAATTGGAGAAACGGTTATCTGGGACTGCCTTTGAAAAATAGGCCTTTTCATCTTCTGTTTCTTGGCTGCCACAAAGTAAGAAGCTTCCTCTACCACTTGCTCATTGTAACAGTTTCAACTGCTTGTCAACTTTACAGGATCTAAAATCACCTTGAAGACACTGGAAAGTGTCTAAATTTCTAAACACTGGAAAGCCTGTGATGAAATATGTAAATTAGGGTTAATTGGGGTGGGAAGATCCACACTGTCAGGCTAAATATAACAGAGAAAGCAAGCTGAGTACCAGCACTCTTTGTCCTCTGCTTTCTTGCTGGAGATGCAATGGATCCAGCTGCCTCAGTTTTCTGTTAGCAGGACTTAACCACAATGGATTGAATACTTGAACTCCCAGTGTAGGTTTCCACAGCAATGAAAATCACAGATATGCTTGTGCTGCTGTCTCACCTCTGCCCCAAAGCAAGGATCACGTGCTGATCATGAAGGCAACATTCAGAGCCACAAGCTGAAATAAACCCATACTCCTTTCAGTTGTTTTCTTGAGCGTTTTGTCACAGTCATAAAACGCCAACGAACACGCAGTCTCATGATAATGTGTCAGCCACAGAAAGCAAACTCAGTCTAAATCTCATCCTTTCTAATGCTTCTCATCTGATTCATATATCGTCTAGATCCACAGATTTTCCTTACCAACATAGTAATCATTCTTTTCTCTGATGGCAGCACCACTGTTTCTAGATCAATCACTTACTCTCTTTTTTAGATAACTGCATATGTTGGGGGCTGTTCTAATGCTGGCCCTCAAGATCTGGTTACACGTGCTTGTTTTGTAAACTTGCCTAAGTCATTATATCTGATCAGTTCATTAAACAGCCTATACATAGGCAGAGCAGAATGAGGTGGGCATGGAAAGGTTCCTGGGCTTCAGAGAGAATCGCCAGAGACAGATGGAGAAGAAAGAAGGAAGGAAGAAAGAAGACGATGGGTTGCCTGGAAAAGAAAACACAGGGGCCGAGAGGAAGGACTCCAACAATGGTGTAAAAAGGCCTTGATAAAGAACAAAAGCAAGTATTTACAAGATCATGGATGAAAGATAGGATGGTAAGGAGAATGGCATTGGATGGGGGCTTGGAGATGGATGGTGAGGTGATTCAGACAATAAAGGTAAGAATATCTGCCCCGCCCAAGGTAAATAAGGCAATTATAAAATCTAACAGGTGTCTGTGTCTTATTATTTGTGATAGTGCGTTAGATAATACCACTGTGATAATCATAGTGCAAATAATAAATAACATTATATAGCCCAAAATACTCATCTTTCTTATTTACTACAACATATGCAAGACTACCAACTTTTCTCCCTGACAGTATCTTTGCTTCCCTCCTTGGGGGGAAAAAAAACAATATTTCATCACTTGCCATTGAAAATCATTCTTTAAAAAAATTTTTAAAAAAAGAAAAGAAAATCATTCTTATTTTTCCTCTTACTGAAAATAAGATTCTTACCTTCCCCCTAGAGCCATTGCCAGTGTGACTGCTGGGTCACATGTGGGTCAGTAGGTGGCAGAGAGGAGAGAGGCCATGTCTACGCTTAGTGTTTTTACTTATGAACATCTGAATGATTAGTAGCCTTACCTGAAGAAAAGTGAGCCTGAGACCACCATTAGTCCAGTGCCAGGGGACCCAGACAGGGAGCTAGCCTGAAACGACCACCAGGAAAGCACCAGGCAGACCTAGACTGTCTCCCAGGATAAGAAACAAGCCAGAGACTAGAAAAACCCCTCCTGGGGCCAGTGGTCCCAAGAAGGAGTGAACCCAAGACAGATGGCCCCTTGGGTAGTCAGGGCAAGGAGAAAACCTAAGACAACCACCAGACTGATGCTATGGGTCCCAGACAGTGAGCTAGCCTGAGATTAACAACAGCCTAGCAATGCATAGGTCTGGGGGCCTGGGAGGTGGCAGACCACCCTTGAGATGACCCTGGTCTGGTGCCATAATGTACAAGCCGGGTATAGCACTCCTGAGACAAATCCTGACATGATCCCAGACACTCAGAGACCCTGAATACCACTAAGAGGAGCAAGTAAGTGGTGGAAAATGGAAGAGAAAGAGAAACAGAAAGATGTGGGCACAACTGAGAAGTAAGTACAGCTGATGTGAGTAGCTGGTGATGCCACCTTGGACCATAGTGGGGTCCTGGCCTGTGCTGCCACTGGAAGCCATGTCTGGAACCACAGCCCTGTAGCATCCAGGGACATGTTGATGTCTGAGGGCTATGCAGACTGGCGCCACCCCTCATCAGGGCATTGTGCGAGAGCTGACCCTAGAGGCATGAGAGCAGGAGAGCTGACCCTACCTCTGGCAGCTGCAGTAATCAAGAGAGCAGCCCCCCACATTGCGGGAGCTGCAAATGAGAGGGCCCCTGAGGATGCAGGCATGGAAGAGCTGGCCTTCCCACTCACCTCCCTGTGGTGGCATGGATGAGGGAGAGATACCCTCCTCCTCTTCCTCCCCTCCCCTCCTCTTCCTCCTCACCACCACCACTCACCACCTGTGAGAGGTAGGAGACCTGGACCTGGGGTCAGGAGATCAGGAGAGCTGCTCCTGCTCTTCACTAACTGTAGCACTTGGGAGAGCAGGCCCTGCACCTCACCTGGGCAGCATGGTAGAGCTGACCCTGGTGGTTGGGGAGAGATAAGTGGGCCCTGAGGGCGTGAGCATGGGAGAGCTGGGCCCACCACTTGTCTGCCATGCAGTGACATGGGTGAGGAAAAGACGCTCTCTCTCATCCATTGCCACCTACAGCAGGCAGGAGAGCTGGCCCCTGGTCATCAGCGTGAGAGAGCTGCCCCTGACCCTCACCTGCTGCAGCAATCAGGAGAGCAGGTCCTGCCCCTCACCTAGGCAGCACAGTAGAACTGGCCCTGGATGTGGCAGTTGAGGACACTAGTGTGGGAAACCTGGCCGTGCCTCTTGTCTGCTGCTTGGCAACATGGACAAGGGAGAAATGCCCTCCCCGACACTTAGCTTTTTGCCATGTATGGCAAGCAGGAGAGGTATTCCTGCCCACCACCTGCTGCAGCACTCAGGAAAGTGGGCCCTGTACCTCTCCTGTGCAGCATAGTAGAGCTGGCCCTGGCTGTGGGGGACTGCAGATGAGCCAGCCACAAGGGTATGAGAACCAGTGGGCTGACCATCTCTGATACCTCCAGGGATCTGAATTGGCCTACTACAATATCTACCCGATGGATGAACTGCTGAAGGACATGAAGAGGTCAGTTATACAGATCTAAAAATGTAAATGACACAGAGCAATAACAGGATATCCAAGAGGAGTAAGGTACCAGTATTTATAAAGTAGCAGAAGCCAGAGGCCTCATACCAGCCCAACAAGTCTTTTCAATGAACAATTGCAAGCAAAGAACTGTGCACAGAAGGGTATACCGTGGGACACACTGTGACACACTACAGCTTCCACAATGAGACTTTTTTTTCTGTTGGGGGAGGTTGCAAGGGTGGAGGGTGGGTATGAGAGGAGAGGGATATGAGTGGAATTGGAGTGCATGATATGAAATTCACAAAAAAAATCAATAAAAAGTGTTTTTGTAAAGATTTTTTTTTTTCAAAACAGGTTTCTCTGTGTAGCCTTGGCTGTTCTGGAACTCATTCTGTAGACCAGGCTGGCCTTGGACTTTGAGATCCACCTGCCTCTGCCTCTCAAATGCTGAGATTAAAGCCACTACTGCCTGGATGAAAATAGATTCTCTTTTCATACAATATAACCTGATTAGAGTTTCCCCTCCCTCTACTTCTCCTAGTCCCACCCCCCTCCTCTGGATCCATCCCTTTCTATCTCTCATTATAAAAGAACAAGCTTCTAAGAGATAACAATCAAACATAACAAAATAAAGCATACTACAACAAAATAAAAACCACCACATCAAGACAGGACAAGGCAACCCAACAGAAAGAAAAGAGCCCCAAGAGCAGGCACATGAATAAGAGTATCACTTTTTCACACACTCAGGAGTTCCACAAAAATTCTAAGCTTAAAGTTTATATTCACAGAGGACCTGAAGCAGACCCATGTAGACTCTATGCTTGCTCCTTCCGACTCTGTGAGTTCATATGAGCCTTGTTCAGTCAATTCAGAGGACCTTGTTGTCCTGGTGTCTGCCATCCCCTTGGGCTCTTACACTCTTTCTGCTCCACTTCCTGGTGTTTCCTGAGCTCTGACGGGAGGGATTTGATGACTGCATAATGTCTGGTTGTGGGTCCTTGCATTGGTTCCATCTACTGCAGGAGGAAGCTTCTCTGATGATGACTGAATAAGGCACTCATCTATAAATATCATTAAGACACATTTTACTGATACTTTTATTTTCTTAGAACAATAATATTTGGCTTTACCCTAGCTTTCTGGGCTATACAGTCTCTGGTTCTTGTTCAGCCAAGCAATGCAGAGTATGGGTTCCACCTCATGTAGGGGGCCTTAAGTCAAATCAGACATGGGTTAGCTACTCCCACGAGTTCTGTACCACCATTGCCATAGCATATCTTGCAGGCAGGACAAATTGTAGATCAAAGGGTTTGTGCTGGGTTTTTGTTTATGTTTTTCTTTTGGTAGCTTGCAGAGCACTTTCTGACAGCAAAGACCATAGAATGTAGGGATGAACGGTCTAGTTGGTCACCATCTCAGCTTCTCTATGTTTAAAGAGTTGTGTTGGTGTTGTCCTTAAGAAAGGGGATCCTACTGTCAGTTTGCAGAGAGCATCCCATTGCCTAGCAACAGCCTTGTTTGGGGATTTCCATGGGACCCTCCTTGACCAATAATTCAATTAAATACAGTTCAGTCTCTTTTCTGAAAGTCTCGTTTTGTGATAAGAGATAGCCAGTTGGGACTCCATCTCCCCCCATTATTAAGAGGCCTCATTAGGATCAGTCTGATATAATTTAGGAAGTTTCCACTGCCCTAGGTTCCTATATCATCCTTCCAATGCACCTCAACTCCAGCTGTCTCTCTCTTTGTTCTCTCCCTCAACCCTATCTCCCCTCCCCTCCCCATCTGATCCTCCCATTCCCCTCTTACTCCTCACCTGGCCCCAGTCCACCCATAAAATCTATTCTATTTCCCTCTCCCAGGGAGATGGACCTATTCCCGTAGTCCCTTCCTCTCCTGCCTAGTCTCTCTCTATGGAGTGTAGGTTGATTATCATTTATTTGTCATTGAAAATCATTCTAGGGGCTGGAGAGATGGCTCAGAGGTTAGGAGCACTGTTTGCTCTTCCAGGGGTCCTGAGTTCAATTCCCAGCAACCACATGGTAACTCACAACCATCTATAATGTGATCTAAGGTCCTTTTCTGCCTCTCAGCTGTACATGCAGGCAGAACATTGTATACATAATAAAATTTTAAACAAATAGGAATAGCACTTCCTCAAGATCCAGCTATACCACTCTTAGGCAAATATCCAAAAAAGAGGTTCAAGTACACAATAAGGACATTTGCTCAACCATGTTTGTGGCAGCTTTATTTGTAATAGCCAGAACCTGGAAACAACCCAGATGTCCCTCAACTGAGGAATGGATACAGAAATTGTGGTACATCTACACAATGGAATATTACTCAGCAA
>CM053752.1:45602462-45616741 GCA_028658305.1 Pachyuromys duprasi
AAGAAGAAAACAGGAAACAAGCTAGGAGCCTGTCACAGAGGCCCCCTGAAAGGCTCTGCCCTGCAGAATATCAAAGCAGATGCTGAGACTTATGGCCAACTGTTGGGCAGAGTGCATGGAATCTTATGAAAGATGTGGGAAATAGTAAGATAGAGGACAGGAGCTCCACAAGGAGAGCAACAGGACCAAAAAATCTGAGCACAGGGGTCTTTCCTGAGACTGATACTCCAACCAAGTACCATGCAAGGAGAAAACCTATAACCCCTGTACAGATGTAGCCCATGGCAGTTCAGTGTCCAAGTGGGTTCCATAGTAACAGGAAGAGGGACTGCCTCTGACATGAACTGATTGGCCTGCTCTTTGATCACCTCACCCAGATGGGGGAGCAGCCTTACCAGGCCACAGAGGAAGACAATGCAGCCACCCCTGATGAGAGCTGATAAACTAGGATCAGAAAGAAGGAGAGGAAGACCTCCCCTATCAGTAGACTTGGGGAGGGGCATGCATGGAGAAGGGGGAGGGAAAGTGGGATTGGGAGGGGTGGAGGGAGGGGCTTATGGGGGGGATACAAAGTGAATAAAGTGTAATTAACAAAAATTAAAATAAAATAAAAAGAAAACAAAACCAAAAAGAGAAAAGAAAATCATTCTAAAAGCCCATCTTAATGGTGCAGGCTTGTGATCTTCGCACTAGGAGATGGAGGCAGAGGAAGGTGGAGTAAATTTGAGGCCTGACTGCTGATGTAAAAATCTCAGGCCAGACAGTAAAGTGAGACCCTGTTTCAAAAATAAAAAAGCATTCCAAGCCACCAATGTTTTCAAGTTAAACCCTCGCACAGTCCTAGCCTCAGAACAATGATCTCTGTACTCCTGGTAAGTCACATAGTCTATGGTATGGTCTCACCTTTTCATCCTTATCCACCTGCCACACTTTCACTGGCAGATGTTCTCTCTGCCTGGCATTATGATGGAGTATCTTCCTTACTGCCCTCTACTATCCCTAGCCTTTACTCAGAAAACTCTTGTTCAACTGAAAGGACTCACCCAAATTTTATGGTTCTTCTACAAAAGGTAAATATATTTAAATGTCTTCAAAGCTGTGTCCATAGCCGCCAACTGTAACTTTCTCTTAACACTGGGATGTAAACTTTTAGTGTATACTTCTGTGAATACATTATTCAAATTCAGCTCCAGACAATCTGGCACACAAATATTGAAAGTATTGTTAGAGCTTTACCATGTTTCTTGGGTGTCTGCCAGCTCCACAGCAATGTGAGCTCCTAAAGGGCAAAAACAGTACCTTTTACCTCTGTAGTGCATACAACACCTATCCCAACGTCAGGAATAAAAAAATGTTCAGTGCTGACTGAACTAATGTACAGACAAACAAATGAATAAACCACACAAGCCTCCGGGATTTTCTGTCCTGTCCGTGTAACCTAACCCGACTGATTCCCTGTTGTCTAGAGGGCATGTGCTCATCAAAAGCAAATCAAATACAGCTGAAAGATGCCACTAGAAAGCAAACCACACTACCAGGGACCAAAAGGTGCCCGAATTACATGAGCCATGATGGTAAATAAAAGCACACTTCAAGATGGATTCCCTATCTAAACTCAGAAGAGCGGAGCTTCTGCAGGATACTGATTCGGTCCTACTTATCAGAGGGGTTTTGAAAAGCTGTGATTTAATGTGTTGTCTGAAAAGAGAAGACATTCACTCCCTTGAAAGTCTTTAGAAAACTCATTTCCACAGCCACTCTAAGGAACATTCAGGTTTGTCCCATCGCCTTCCTGGGAGGTAGGCCTTAGGATTGCCTCTGCTAAAGAAAGGAACTACGCTGAACCACAGAGTAAACGGCAGACCTGGTAGTCCTGTCTAGGGCACATAGTGAGAACTGAGTACGTGTCCAGTCGTATCACCCGAAAGCCTCAGTGAAGGGCTGTCTTTTGGGAATCCTGTCTGCAAAGGAACTCCACCTCCCTGAACAGTGCTGAACACACAGGAACTGGTTGTGGCGACAGCTGAGTCCTTCTGTCCCTTTCGCACCGAGGAGCATCTGTGGTGTGGCTCAGGACATTGTGTGCTCAGCAGTTACTGTGCTTCTGAATTAGATAAGAGCACAATTAGCCTATGTCTAATTATTATATGTCTAGTATCCACTTATAAGTGAGTACATATGGTGTGTGTGTTTCTGTTTCTGGGATACCTCACTCAGGATGATCTTTTCTAGTTCCCACCATTTGCCTGCAAATTTCATGATTTCCTTGTTTTTAATTACTGAGTAGTATTCCATTGTGAAGGTGAGCTAGAAGGAAGACTGTGGGTAAGATGATCCTCATTCAGAAAGGCAAAAGGGATGGACATTGGAAGAGGAGAAAACAGGAAACAGGACAGGAGCCTACCACAGAGGGCCTCTGAAAAACTCTACTTAGCATTGTATATAAGCAGATAATGAGACTCATAAACAAACTTTGGGCAGCATGCAGGGAATCTTAGGAAAGAAGAGGGAGATAGTAGGACCTGGGGAGGACAGGAGCCCCACAAGCATAGCAACAGAACCAAAATATCTGGGCCCAGACCGATACTCCAACCAAGGACCATTCATGGATATAAACGGATATAACCTAGAACCCCTGCACAGATGTAGCCCATGACAGCTCAGTCTCCAAGTAGGTTTCCTAGTAATGGGAACAGAGATTGTCTCTGACCTGAACTCAGTGGCTGGCTCTTTGACCACCTCTCCTGGATGAGGTAGCAGCCTTGCCAAACCACAGAGGAGGACAATGCAGCCAGTTTAGATGAGACCTGATAAGCTATGGTCAGATGGAAGGGGAGGAGGACCTCCCCTATCCATGGACTTGGAGAGGGGCATAGGAGGAGATGAAGGAGACAGGGTGGGGTTGGGAGGGGATGAGGGAGGGGGCTACGACTGGGATACAAAGTGAATAAATTGTAATTAATATAAAAAAATAAAAATTTAATTAAAAAAAAGCACGATTAGCCTGGAAAGAGATGGATGGCTTTCATAAATAATTCCTGGTAGCAGGTTCCTGGGCTAGATAAAGATGATGGTTTTGAAGGCTATTTAAGAGTAAGAACATTTTGTCCCATGTGTGGCTGTTCAGCCTGCATGTGCCCATATCACATTAATGCAGTTCTTGGATAGGCCAGAAGAGGGCATAGCACCCCCCACCCCCCTCAGGACTGGCATTACAGAGGGTTGTACGCTACCATATAGGTTCTGGGAATTGCACATAGGTCCTCAGGAAGAGCAGCCAGTAGCTATTAGTCGTTTCTCCATCCCTGATAGGAACAATTTTATCTCAAAGATAGTTATAGATTTCTGTGGCCTTTCCCCTGAGCTGCAAATAAAACCCAACATGCTAGGCAGGTGCTCCACTAATGAACAACATTCCCAGCTTACTGCATATTTATTATTATTTATTGGTTCCATTATGACACTTTTATAAATGCACACATGTATTTTGATCATATTCACTCAACTGTCTCCCTTCTTCCCATACTTCACCTTTACCCCCTCTCCCTCCCGCCCCATGTGTGTTTGTGCATATGAGTAAAACACAGTTGTTTCAGCAACAGCACAGGAGCATGCCAAGGAGGACCTCTGGGGGGGGGGGGTCAATGTAACGATGTATCAGAGCAGATATTAAGACTCGAGATCAAGACTTTGACAGAGGGCGAGAAGTGATGATAGAAATGGGGGAGGTTGGTGAGACTTGGAGAGAACAAGAGCTCCACAAAGACCAAACTGAGCAGGGCACAGGGGTCTTGTATGAGATGGTTTCTACAACCAAGGACCACGTGCGGATGTGGCCTGGAACCCCCCCCCCCCGCACAGATGGGGCCCATGATAACTGGGTGTCAGACTGAAGACCCTAGTGAGGGAAACAGGGACTGTTTCAGTCATGATCTTGATGGCTGACTCTTTGACCTTCCCCATACAAGCCGGGGAGTGACAGACTGGCTAGATCCCAGGGGAGGACATTGCAGCCAGCCCCGAGGAGACAGGAGGAGCTGGGGTTGGATGGAAGGGGAGGAGGTCCTCCCCTGTTGGTGGACTTGGAGGGGGCAGGGAGGAGGGAGATGAGGGAGGGAGTGGGAGGGTGGGAGGGAATGAGGGAGGAGGCTACGCCTGGGATGCAAAGTACCTAACCTGTGATTGAGATAAAAATAAATAAATTAAAAAAATAAAAAATAAAAACACAGTTGTTTCATTGGGCCCATCACAGGACTATGGGTGAGGGCATGGACACCTTGCCAGAGCTAAGCCATCAAGAAAAAAAAATAAAACTAAATAAAATAATTTTGTAAGTCTCTCTCTTGCTATCTATCAAGCATTATCTGTATATAAATCCTCAGGACCCTACCGCTTATTTTAAAGTGAATATTTTGGTTTCAAAGCTGTGTGTAATATTTTCACACCTACACATAATTAGAATATTGCAAATGTGGGCGTAAAACGCCTCTGGTGTGCCCTTTCGGAGTAAGACTATGATTGGCTTTACTGCCTTCCATAGATTTTTTTTAATGTTTTGCTTTTATAATCAGATTAGAAGTTATAAAAAGTTGTTTGGTTGCTGTTGTCTTTGAGTTGCTTGGGACAGTCTCCTTCAACCCAGGGTAGCCTTAGACTTCCTGTGTAACAGAGGGTAGGCATGACCTCCTGATGACCCCACTCCAACTGAGATGCGCTGGTGGCTTCAAGTGCATAGCATTACATGTCACACTTAAAAGTTTGCTTTTAATTTCTTTATTTTTCATTAATTACAGTTTATTCATTTTGTATACCAGCTGCAGCCCCCTCCTTTCCCCCCCTCTCAACCTTACCCTCCCTCTTCTTATCCTATGCCCCTCCCCAGTCTACTGATAGGGGAGATCCTCCTCCTTTTCTATATGACCCTAGCATATCAGGTCTCATCAGGACTGGCTGCATTGTCTTCCTCTGTGGCCTGGTAAGGCTGCTCCCCCCTCAGGGGGAGGTGATCAAAGAGCCAGTCCCTGAGTTCATGACATAGACCCTGTTCCCATTACTAGTAAACTCACTTGGAGACTGAGCTGCCATGGGCTACATCTGTGCAGGGGTTCTAGGTTATCTCCATGCATGGTACTTGGTTGGAGTATCAGCCTCAGAAAAGACCCCTGGGCCCAGATATTTTGGTTCTGTTGCTTTCCTTGTGGAGCTCCTGTCCCCTCCAGGTCTTTCTTTCTCCCCCTTCTTTCAGAAGATTCCCTGAACTCTGCACAAAGTTTGGCTATGAGTTTCAACATCTGCTTTTATACAATGCTGAGTAGAGTCTTTCAGAGGCCCTCTATGGTAAGCTCCTGTCCTGTTTCTTGTTTTCTCCCTCTTCTGATGTCTGTCCTGTTTGCCTTTCTAAATAAAGATTGATCATCTTAGCCAGGGTCCTCCTTCTTGCTTAGCTTCTTTAGGTGCACAGATTTTAGTATGATTATCCTATATTATATGTCTAGTATCCACTTATAAGTGAGTATATACCATGTGTGTGTTTCTGCTTCTCGGTTACCTCATTCAAGATGATCTTTTCTAGTTCCCACCATTTGCCTATGAATTTCATGATTTCCCTGGTTTTAATTGCTGAGTAGTATTCCATTGTGTAAAAGTACCACAATTTCTGTATCCATTCCTCCATTGATGGACATCAGGGTTGTTTCCAGGTTCTGGCTATTATGAATAAAGTTGCTACAAACATAGTTGATCAAATGTCCTTGTTGTGTACTTGAGCATCTTTTGGATATATGCCTAGGAGTGGTATAGCTGGGTCTTGAGGTAGCACTATTCTTAATTGTCTGAGAAAGCACCAGATTGATTTCCAAAGTGGTTGTACAAGTTTGCATTCCCACCAGCAATGGAGGAGGGTTCCCCTTTCTCCACATCCTCTCTAGCATGTATTCTCACTCGAGTTTTTGATCTTAGCCATTTGATGCATGTAAGGTGAAATCTCAAGGTCATTTTGATTTGCATTTTCCTGATAGCTAAGGATGTTGAAAATTTCTTTTAAGTGTTTCTCTGCCATTCGATATTACTCTGTTGAGAATTCTCTGTTTGGCTCTGTACCCCGTTTTTTAATTGGATTACTTGATTTGTTGATTTTTAACCTCTTGAGTTCTTTATATATTCTGGATATTAGCCCTCTATCAGATATAGGGTTGGTGAAGATCCTTTCCCAGCCTGTAGGCTGTTGTTTGGTTCTGATGACAGTGTCCTTTGCTTTACAGAAGCTTTTCAGTTTCATGAGGTCCCATTTATTGACTGTTGATCTTAGAGCCTGTGCTGTTAGTGTTCTATTCAGGAAGTTGTCTCCTGTGCCAATGAGGTCAAGGCTCTTCCCCACTTTTTCTTCTAACAGGTTTAGTGTGTCTGGTTTTATATTGAGGTCTTTGATCCACTTGGACTTTAGTTTTGGGCAAACAGATGCCAAACTCCAGAAATCCATCTCAGGATTTGAGATTGCATACCAGAAGTGATTAGACTTTATCTTCTTGGGTGGAGGGGTGGAGGGGGGTAGGGGGTGTGGCTTTGTATTTTTAGATGAGGTCCTGCTGTGTAGACCAGCTTCGGCTTGCCCTTGTAGTGTTGCCTTTCCTTTGCCTCTAGACTGCTGGGATTACACCAATACACCCTGCTGTTTAATGGTAAACAGAAGACACTTCACTTTTGCCATTGTAATAAAGCAATGCATCTTTCTAGCAAAAGAGACATAGCAGTAAAAGGACTCAGAATGTACAGTAACAGCCAACAGTGCTCAACTGTTGATTCAACAAAATTGGCTGAGCTTCTATGCCTTGCGATCTGTACTAGCAGGGGAAATGTAAACAAACACTCTAAAGACACACAGTCCAAGTGAAACAAGCTAGGAAAGAGATGAACTTCAGCATAGTGAGATAGCATAGTGAACCCAATGTGATGGGCACAGAAAGGAGGAAGCTGCTGTTGGTAGCAGGCATGAAGGAGCAAGGCAGTCTCCACCCTCCTGAGGTTGCCTGTTAAGGCAGATGATAAGCCCTTAGACCGCACAGTTCATACTAAATCCCCCAAACAGTCAATAGTAATTTTCATAAAGTCTTCATTGAGAATGCTTTCCGAAGCATTTCATTTCGTAATTGGCAAACAAGTGCAATAACTTAAGCGAATTGTTGACCCCTTTCTCCAGCAGAGATTTCCAGTGTGTAATGCTGAAGGGATTGGACAGCTGGGTCGACAGTAGAGAGCACTCACTATTTTTATACCTACCCACTTGTGCCATCTTCTCGGCTTTATGTCACCTGGGCACACAATAAATTACCTCCAGGTTAATGTGGAAAACACTGGTGCTCGGGCCACGTACTCACCATGGTGAGAATATCGCTGGCTACTTTGTGAAAGTTCCCCAACATTATTTTAATCTATATATAGGGTGAGGATATAAATGCAATCCTTTTTCTTTTGTTTTGTTTTTCGAGACAAGGTTTCCCTGGCTGGCCTGGAACTCTGCAGAACAGACTGGCCTTGAACTCACAGAGAGCTGTCTGCCTGTACTTCCCAAGTACTGGGATAAAGGGTATGTGCTACCACAACCCAGCCCTTAATTTTTAAAAATATTTACTTCTAGCCACATGTGGTAGCACACAAGTTTAGTCCCAGTACTCAGGAGGCAAAGGTAGATGAGTCTCTGGGAGTTCAAAGCCATCTTCATCTACTTGGTGAGTTCCAGAACAGCCAAGGCTATTTAGAAAGACCCTTTCTCAAAACAAACAAAAAAACCAGCCAGACAAAAATCTTTACTTCTTGGCTTTGTTGTAAACTAAATATGAACCTGGGTCATATGAATCACTTTGTAAATGCTCAGAGATATCTAACTTTGTCTGTTCATATCAACTGAGCGACTTAGATGTCTGATGTTTTCACCTTATTGAATTGCACAAATTACATGAGCATCACATGTAAACATCACAGAATTCCAAAGCACCAACTGAAGTGAATGTTACTTTAGCTATCCAAGGGGAAAAAAAGGACATTCATATTTACTGAACACTATGAGCTAAACATGAAACATACATTAGGGTTTCTCATGTTTTTGAAACATTCAGCTATGAAATAACTTTGGTTAGTCACAACCAGAATTTCTTATGTAAAAATAAATTGAGAAAAGAAGAGATATATTAATGTATCAATGTGGTCATTGGAAACACTAGTTCATAAAAATCTTTGTTTCAGTGGCATGCCAGTATATGGATGTAGGTTTTTTGCATGATGTTATTAAATTGTTTTTCTCCTTCCAGATTGCTGAAAAATATTTGAAGGACAATCTAAATAGCTCCTACCAAATCCATTTATACAGGAATGTACTGAGGTCCAGAGATCTTAAACAGTTCACCTATGGTCACATAGCCAGAGTGGCAGGACCTATTTCAGGTACCAATATGTCCCACTGTCTTCTGGAGAAATCAAACCTTGGTATAAATAAAGAAAAGGCTTCTGAAAAGAAGAGCCAGGAGTGTCAATAATCATTATTTAAAATAATATTAATTTAACAACAGTGTTGCAACTTCCTAGTTGTATGGTTAGGACAGTGATTGATTTGTGAACTGTCGCAAGCCCAGGTAAGTTTTTGTTTTATTCCATCACTGCTGAGCCAATGTGAGTTTCTGTGCCATGGGTTCCTTTGGTTTTGATTTGCTTTTATTGTCATTCTAGGCACACCTTAGACTCCTCCCCTGAGTTCTCTCAGCCTCACAAGGGGTCCTGCCTCTCAGAGGCCAAGTAGGTGACCTGGGGCATACCTGGTTGTCTTGGCACAGCTGCTGAGTGCACACATTTGCTCAAAAGCACTGCACCTGCACAAACAGGACTCATTTCATGGCTCCAAAGACAATATTTCTTTGCTGGATCGTTTTCCTTTCTGCATCCTCAGCCATTCCACAGAGAAATGCCTTCCCCATGCTGTCTGTAATGCTTCTCCTGACACTTCTGCCTTTGTAGTGGTTTGGGCAATTTGGAAATACAACTAAAACAATAGTTTAGTGATTTTTCCATGTCTTTCTTCTTCATCCTCCTCTGCTTCTTGAAGATCCACAGGTTATTATTTTTACTGTGGCCATAAAAAGCCCTGATCTTTTCCATAGAATCCTTCTACCTAGCAAATGATGGTGAAGCAAAAGTACCAAACCCACAAACTTGGAGGTTATTTTTTTCTAGGCAACCCCTAGCTTTGTACTTACAAAGCCAATGAGACAACTTTAGAAAAGGTCAGGGGAGATGAGCTGGTGAACCTCTGCTTTGACTACAGAGAACAAAAGATTTCAGTCTCCATCATGGGATGGAGCAACATGGCAAGTCTTGCTTACTCTGGAAGATACTGTATTTGATGGTTTGGTTAAGAGAGAGAAGGCCAGCTATGTGATTTTTGTGTCAATGCAAAACCAGATGTGTACATACAGACATTGCATAATGTTGCAAATACATACAAACATACATGGACACACATACAGCCTACACACACTTACATAACCTCAACACGTTAAATCAAGCATAAGGTTCTGTGTTACTGCTCCTACCACACAGTTATGAAACTCATCCTGGGTGCGTGTTCAGGACCTACACTGGCACTGTTGCTTGGAGACAGCATTAAACAAAACGAAGCCTCTTCTTTTCCAATCTTCTGTGACTATGTGTAAATTCTGGCTATTTGGTTCTATTAGAGTTATATATAAAGAGCATTTAACCAGAATTGGCTATCTGTCTAGCTCTAAATAAATTATGTTGTGTATATTTGTATTTAATCCTGAGGATAATAACAATATCCTTTCTGTGTATGTGTCTGTGTCTGTCATACACACATATCCACACACATGCACACGCACATATATACATGGACACATGCACATCCCTAGGAAGAGGTGCTGTCATTCCCATTTTGCAAATGAAGATGCTGCACAGGATGATACCTTAATTATTAAAGATAATTAGGTAAAAATATCATCTAAGTGTGGAAAGGAAAGGCAGGCAGTAGAGATGCTTGTCATGGGAAAAATTAATGAGATGCAAAAAACAGTTATAAAGAAAAATACTACATCAGTGTAATATTTTACTTAAATTTGGTATGTTGAAATACTTCCAGGTTTACTTGAAATTGTAAGAAATAATAACCTAGCTTCCATTTGCTCGGGTTCGTCTTCTTTATAGAACTATATTCCAATACCACAGCGAGGGTGCTGGTATTAATCCATGAGAATGCAAGCTTACAAAGATAGACCATGTTGTGTTTTATGAATAACTCTAAAATGCTCCCCCGTGTCCCCCATCCCACCACACCTGTGGTCAGAAAGATGCCTAGAGCCTCTCTCCAGACCCTGAAGAATTAGAAAGAAAATGAGGTAGGATTTATTCCCTGAAAATCTGGCTGAATCTGATACTATTTACAGCTCTGGTAATATTTATTTTTGTTCTGCATGAAAAGCTTTTGGAAACCTTTTTCTTAGTGTGGGAAATATTGTTGGGTAACTACTTTTTTAGAAGATTTATTTTATGGTTTAAATTGTGTGTGATGTAATTTATAAATGTGTGTAAGAGAAATATGTATGTGTGATATGTGTATATGAGAGATGTATACATGTATAAGTGTATTGTGGTGTGTGTATGAGAGATGTATGTGTGCATATGTATGTATGTGTGGTGTGTGTGCAATGGGTATGAGTGCGTGACCTGTGGAGGCCAAAGAAGGTATTGGATCCCCTGCAGTGGAATTACAGGCTGCTGTGAGCAGCTTAACGTGGATGCTGAAAAACAAAGTCAGATCCTCTGCAAGAGCATTACAGGCTCTTAACCAACCACTCCAGCCATGTCCAATCCTTCTTAAATCTTCCTGTTGAGCCACAGAACAGACTCTCTGCTGAATTCCATAGCTGTAGATGCTGTTCTACCTATGGCTGATGCTGTAGTCATCAAATCACATCCATCTACACTGCCTTTTCCTCTTCACACAATCCTATTTTTTCTTTTGTTCTTCTTTCTCTTCGAATTCTGTCCTCCCAGAATGCTAGCTCCATCATCAAGTCCAGAGAATATTTTTTATTGGTCTAACTCATTCTGTGGCCTGTTACTCTGGCTTCTGCCACAGATGTGGGTGTGTGTTTATAGAATAAGCCACAGAAACACAAGAACTAATATCTTGGCCATTCTGTCAGTCTGTAGATAATGGACAGATAGAGGACAGCACTGAAAGGCCTTCAGTAATCTTGTTGTTGTAGCTCATGCCTGTAATGTCAGCATTAGGGAGGCTGAGGCAAGAGGACTGTCAAGAGTTCAAGACCAGCCTTGGCCACATAGTAAGACTACCAAAACCAAAGAGAAAAAAATGAAAAGAAATCAAGGAGATGGGCATGGTTTCCAGTCATTAAATGGCTTTCGCAGTCAGGGGTTAGCTGAGAGAATCCATAACCTTATTCTGTTGGATTAAAAAGTTTGCTACTTGAAGCCACAGTCACTTCTGATCAACATAATATCTAAGATTTGGACTTAAGCATGGAGAACTCATGACTTTTTTTTTTCAAGTCTATTACAGTGTAAGTGTATCTTATGCTCAAAGCTCTACTGCCTACCTGTCCATATTTCTGGAGATGGTTTTTAAAGTCATTCTTTTCCTCTGCACATCCTCTTGTTTTTTTCCTCCTAGGTATTACTCAGAGTTGGACATTGCCTTGGCTAGCAACAATATGAAAGCCATATGCTTCTTAACAGAATGGGCATCAGACCAGCCCCAGATGCAAGTCCCCACAGGTTTTTATGTATGATGGAAAAAGTTTCACAGATGATCAACAATGGCATCACATTGTCATGGCTTCACCCTAGTTGGCCCATTTTGTTACCATAAGCACAGACATATGGGAGGACAGTTAGCTCGCTGTCTGGGAGAGTCAAGCCGGGATAGAGCCTAACTCATTTCCTTGGCAAAGCCATATTTTCTTGAGGTGCTTTAGACAACTTATGGAAAGCACTGTTTCAGGTCTTGCCTATTCTGACTTAACTACCTCATAGTAGGAAGAGCTGTCCTATGGGGATAATGATACTCTAGAGGAGTTTGGCTCTCAGTCCTATGGGGCTGCATGCTTTCACTCTCAGCAGATTGTTCTTTCCTGTTCCTGTCTACTATAACAACCTTGACTGCTGGTCAGTCAATACAGGCATTGTCAACACCAACAAAAATCAAAGAAGGCCAATAAGGCCTAACAAATATCACTTTTGAAGGGCATGCAGGCCATGATTTGTTACTTCTCAGCAATGCTCCTTAGGTATTTCTAATTCTATTGTTATATATGTTCTGTTGTCTGAGTACCAAAGACCTTAATAATTATTAACATAAGTGACTGAAGTCCACAAAATTAAATTCAATAACTCCGACCCCCTAACTGAAAAGATAATGGCAATTGATAAATGGTGAAAGAAGATGAGTTGGTTTTCTTTTAAGGTTCAGTGCATAGTAGGTGAGCTACACTTCAATAGCTGCTCCCACATTCAAGAGTAAATAGGCAGCACAAATTGGACCTTATGGGTTTAAAAAAGACAGGTAAGAAAAGTTGAGGGTGAACCTGCCAGGAATTAGAGGGGATGAATATGATCAAAATACATTGTATAAAATTCTCAAATAATTACTACAAATATTTTTTTAATTAAAAATATCCAAGCCATTGAGGTACCGGGATTTAATTTTTTGTTAATTGCATGGATCTCCTTCCCCCAGTAGAAGAACCATAACATCAGGAATAAGGTGGCAGCACTTCACAGAGGGAGCATGCAAAGGATATGAACAGTGGAATGTAACTGTTCTGCAGAAATCCCTAGTTTTAATGGCTTCCAAAGCCCTCACGGAATCCATGGGGCATGTTTAACACTTTACCAAATTGCTGAAGCACATAACTTCCTTTGCCTGTCTTGCAAATATTTCTATCATTATAATTACAATCAAGATTCTTAACACAAACAAGACAGTACAGTAACTGTATAAATTAGGATATAGCCCTAAAGAGGTGTTATGTCAAAAAGCATTTCAAAGATCATACCTGTTCCCTGTTTTCTCATTCTTCCGATGTCCATCCTCTTTGCCTGTCTGAATAAGGACTGATCATTTTAGCCAGATTCCTCCCTCTTGATTAGTTTCTTTAGGTGTAAGATTTTTCTTGATCATGGTTTCTCCTCCCTCTTTTTCCCTCAGTTCCCCCTCATTTTCCCTTTTTCTATTGGATCCACCCCACCTCTATCTCTAGAAAGTAAATAGGCTTTTAAATAAAATAAAAAAGAAGAAGATAAAACAAAAACGAACGCATTAGAATAAAACAAAACAAATAGAAGAAAGAGAACCAAGAAAAGGCATAAGAAATATATACTCATTCTATACTTAGGAATACCATAGAAACAATAACAACAACAACAACGACAAAAACACTAAGCTGGAAGCCATAACAGCTGCAGAAGACCAGTAGAGTAAAAAGAGAATATATATATATATATATATATATATATATATATATAATAAAGATTAAAAAAAAACTTTAAAAGCCCTGACATGATAGTATGAGACAAAAAAACCTCCAACGATGACACTAAGTTCGTGTTCTATCAGCCATCTCCTGCTGGGCTTGCAGCCTACCCTTAAGAGTAGTTTGTTTCTCTGGTGAGACTCCCTTGAAGAAAACGACATTTTTATTTGCAAATGGTCATCAATTGGAGATACCTTCTGGGTTAAAGACTGGGGGCATGTGTTTACTTCTTTCAACTCAAGGACCCCATCTGGTAGAGATCTGTGCAGACCCGGTGTGTGCTGCCTCCATCTCTGTGAGTTCCTATGTGAAGCAATCCTGTTGGCTTAGAGGGCCTTGTTTGCCTGGTGTCCTCCATATCCTCTGGTTCTTATACTCTGCCTTGTCTTTAGCAGAGTTTCCTGATCCCTGAGGGGAGAGATTTGGTGGAAACATCCCATTTAGACCTGAGTATTCCAAGGTCTCTCACTTTCTGCATATTAGCTGTGGGTCTCTGGACTTGTTCCCATATGCTACAGAAGGAAGCATCACTGATGACAACTGAGCAAGGCATGTATCTATGAATATAGCAGAACGTCATTAAGAGTTAACATAGTGAAAATGACCATATTGCCAAAAGCAATCTACAGATTCAATGCAATCCCCATCAAAATACCTTCACAATTCTTCATAGACCTCGAAAGAAAAATACTCAACTTCATTTGGAGAAGCAAAAAACCCAGA
>CM053752.1:45617241-45682008 GCA_028658305.1 Pachyuromys duprasi
GGACTTGGAAGGGGCGGGGAGAAGGGAGATGAGGGAGGGAGTGGGAGGGTGGGAGGGAATGAGGGAGGAGGCTATGCCTGGGATGCAAAGTACCTAACCTGTGATTGATATAAAAATAAATAAATTAATTTAAAAAAAAAGAGTCAATTTAGTAGAGCAGTACTATTTGGTTTTTGCCTAGGTCCCTGGGCTATCTAATTTCAAGTTCTTGGTCACCTAAGTTATATTGGGTGTGGTTCCATGTTGTGGAATGGGTCTTAGGTCAAATCATATATTTGTTGCTTACCTCCACAACCTTTGCCATTGCCCAATCTTGCAGGTAAGACACCATTGTAAAAAGCATACCTGGCTGGGTTGGTGTTTACGTTTCTCCTTTGATAGTGGGCTGAGCATTTTCTTGTACCAAAAACACTAGAACACAGAAGTGAAGGCTCTAGTTGGGACCAGCTCAACTTCTCCATATTCAGTGAGTTGTGTAGGTGTTTTCAGTCATGGGGCCTGACTGTCAGGATGTGGGGAGCACTATAGACTTGGCAACAGCATGATTATTTGGGGTTCTCATGGCCAACAACTCAATTGCATATAACACAGTCCCTGTACTGGAAGCCTCATTTGGTGACAAGAGATGTCCAGTTGGGGTTCAGTCCCCTCTACTATTTGGTGATTTCATTTAGATCCCCTTCATCTATATGTATATTATTTTACAAAGCTTCTACTGTGTTTCATACGACCTCTCAAATTAGCCCTTAATTTTAGCTGTTTATCCCTATGTGTCCCCCCTACCCCCCTCTTCCCTTCCCCTCCCAACTTTATTCTCCTGTTCTAGTCCCACCCTCCAATCCTTAAATATCTATTCTATTTCCCTTTCCTTGGAGAAATACGACTACCTATCTAGTTCCTTGCTGTATACCTAAGATCTGTGGTTCTATGGATTGTGGCTTTGTTGTCCTATATGAACGCTAATGTCCACATATAAGTGAATATATTCTATATTTGTCTTTCTGGGTCTGAGCTATCTCACTCAGGATGATTTTTTTAAGTCCAATCCATTTACTGTGAATTTCCCAAGTTCAGTTTTTAACGGCTGAGTAATATTCCACTGTGTAATTACCACACTTTCTTTTTCCATTCATCTTTTGAGGGATGTTTTGAGGGATCTTTGAGGTTGTTTCCAGTTTCTGGATATTATGAATAGAGCAACAATGAACAAGGTTGAGCAAGTGTCTCTTTGGTAGGATAAAGCATCCTTTTGGTATATGTCCAGGAGTGGTATAGCTGGGTCTTAAGGTAAATCTCTTCCCATATTCCTGAGGAACCAATGCACTGACTTCCATAGTGGCTGTACAAGTTTTTACTCCCACCAGCAATGGATGAGTGTTCCCTTTATTCTTCATCCTTACCAGCATGTGCAACTACTTATATTATTGATCTTAGCCATTCTGACAGGTCTAAGATGAGATCTCAAAGTAGATTTGATTTGCATTTCCCTGATGAAAGGGAAAAGATGTTGAGAACTTCTTTCTTATCCATTTGAGTTTTTTCTTTTAAGAAATCTGTCTAAATCTGTTCCCATCTTTAAGCTGGGTTACCTGTTTTCTTGAAATCTAGTTTTGGTTTAGTTTGTTGCTTTGTTTTGTATGTTTTTCCAAGACAGAGTTTCTCTGTGTAGCTTTGACTATCCTCAAACTCATTCTGTAGACAGGCTGGCCTCGAACTCATGAGATCCACCTACTTCTGCCTCCCAAGTGATGAGAATAAAGATGTGCACCATCACCACCTAGGTGAGACAGGGTTTCTTTTCGTATCCTTGGAAGACTTGGAACTTGCTCTGTTGACCAGGCTGACCTTGAACTCATAGATATCTGGCTTCCACTGTCTCTCAAGTGCTGAGATTAAAGGTGTTTGCCACCACTGCCTGGCTTGATATTAACCCGCTATTGTATGTGTAGTTGGTAAAAAAAAAAAAAAAAATCTTCTCCCATTCTGTAGGCTGCCACTTTGTCTAAATGATGGTGTCCCTCACCTTACATGAATTCCCATTTATTAATTGTTGATCTTACTGCCTGCACTATGGGTGTTCTGTCTAGAATGTCTTTATGCCAATGAGTTCTCTTCTGCAAGGTTGAATAAATCTGGTTTTATGTTGAGTCTTTGATTCATTTTGAGTTGAGTTTTGTGTAGGTTGATAAGTATGGATCTATTTTCATCTTTATACATGCAGGCATCCAGGTTGTTCAGCACCATTTGTTGATTTTTTTTTTTTATCCAGTGTGGTTTACAAAAAGAAAAAAAATTAGGTGTCCGTAGATATATGGACTTATGTCTGGGTATTTAATTCGGTCCCATTGGCTAACATGTCTGTTTTTGTGCCAATACCATGCTGGTTTTATTACCAAAGCTCTGTAGTCTAATTTGAATTTGAGGATGGTTATATCTCCAACAGTTCTTTTATCATTCAGGATAATTTTAGCTAGCCTGGGGTTTGGTTTTATTTTGTTTGGTTTGGTTTGGTTTGTCCTTTCAAGGTCTCTGAAGACTTGTGTTGGAATTGTGTGGGGATTTCACTGAATCTGTAGATTGCTTTATGTACGATGGCCATTTTTACTATATTAATCCTATGCATCCATGAGCACAATAGATCTTTCCATCTTCTGATATGTTCTTTAATTTATTTTTTCAATGTCTTGAAGTTTTTATCATACAAGCCTTTCACTTGATTGGTTAAACTTACCTCAAGATACTTTTTAGCATTTGAGAATATTGTGAAAGATACTGTTTCCCTGGTTTCTTTCTCCATCCAGTCCATTTGTCACTACTATATATGAGGGCTACTGATTTGGGGGACTTAATTTTGTATGCACCCACTTGGCTGAAATTGTTTACCAGCTATAAGAGTTTCCTGATGATTTTTTTCAGATCACTTATGTAACTATCATATCATCTGCAAATAAACCTACTTTGACTTCTTCCTTTCCTATGATCTTACTGAGTTACCTTATTACTCCAGCTAAGACTTCAGGTACTATGTTGAGTAGGTAAGGGGCTAGTGTACAACCTTGTTTAGTTTCCGATTTTAGTGGAATTGCTTTGAGTTTCTCTCCATTTAAGTTGATGCTGGCTGTGGGTTTGTTGTAAACTGTCTTAATTATATTTAGGTGTGTCCCTTGTGCCCCTTTTATCATGAAGGGTGTTGGATTTTGTCAAAGGCTTTTTCTGAATTACCGAGATGATAATATGGCTTTTGTTTTTCAGTTTGCTTTTATGGCAGATTATATTTATTGATTTACATATGTTGAACCATCCTTCATCTCTGGGATTAAGCTTACTTGATTATGGTGGCTAGTCTTTTTTATGTGTTTGTTTGTTTGTTTGTTTGTGTCTTCCTTTGAGGCAACGATCTCTGTATAACCACACTGACTGTCCTGGAACTCACTTTGTGGACTAGGTTGGCCTTGAACTCACAGATATCCACTTGCCTCTGCCTCACTGAGTGCTGGGATTAAAAGGGTGTGCCACCATACAGAGTTTGATGAGTTCTTAGATTTGGTTTGCTAGTATTTTTTGAAAAGTTTTGCTTCCATGTTGATAAGGGAAATTGGTCTCTAACACTCTTTTGTTGTTGAATATTTCTGTAGTTTGTGTATCAGGGTGACCGTGGCCTTGTAAAACAAATTGGGCAATGTTCTTTCTGTTTCTATTTTGAAACTATTTGAAAAGTATTAGCATTATCTTTTCTTTGAAAGTCTGGTAGAATTCTCCACTAAAACCATCTTTCCCTGGGCTTTTTGAGAAGAGGGTGAAAAGATACTTTTTAAAAAATTTTATTGATTCTTTGTGAAATTCACATTATGCACCCCAATCCCACTCATATTCACCCTCTGCCCTTGCACCCTCCCTGCCAAAAGAAAACAAACAAACAAAAACAACAACAACAAAATATCTTGTTGTGGAAGCTGCTTTGTGTAACGATGTGTCACACAGCATGAGCTTTTACCTAAACAGTATTTCTTGCAAATGTTCATTGCAGCCAGGCATGGTGACACACACCTTTAATCCTAGCACTCAGGAGGCTGGCAGATCTCTGAGAGTTCAAGGCCAGCCTGGTATACAAAGTGAGTCCAGGACAGAGAAATGCTGTTTCAGAAAACACACAAAAATGCCCATTGCAGTGAGTCATTGGTCTGGATTAAGGCTTCAGGCTTCTGCTACACCATCAATGTGGATCCTCACAGGGACTTCTCTTAGATATCCTGTTGTTCCCTGTCTCATGAAGATCTTGCAGTTTTGGACCTTCAGGACTGGCCTCTTTATGTGTTCCAGCAGTTCAAAGATGTGGTAGATGTTGGGGTGAGCCAGCGAAGAGCCTTGGATCTGGACCTGGATGACAGCTGAGTTGGTCAGTTTGACAGTTGGTTGAGAGAGTTTTAATTACTGCTTCTGTTTCACTTAAATTGCTCATCTTATCCCAATTTAACTTTGTAAAGTGGGTATGTATCAAGAAAATTATCCATTTCCATTAGATTTTCCAATTTGGTGGAGTACAGGGTTTTTTTTGTTTTTTAAAGAAAAAATCATTTAAAAGAAGTAATTAGTATGGGTTTCTATCAGGTGTGTTATTAATAATATTTTTACACTTTAATGTAGCTTTGTTGTTTTCTGGGACGGCAAAATATAATCATAGTATGGTATAATTTCAACACATATTTGAGAAAAATGCCATCCTTCAAGGGTAAATTCTTTCTGCCAAAACCTTCTGCCAAAAAAACTCTTGGCTGCTCCTGTTAAGATCTGGCAAGTGATTGAACAAAGCATACTTATGGGATCAATTCTGTAGGGCAACTCAAGGCTGAGTGCCATCCTTAAGTCACACAAGACACCAGAGGGTCAGCAAACCACAAACCCACCTGGAATTCCCTCCTTCCTCTCTGCTTAACCAGAGAACGGAGTCCTGGAAATACATTCGCAGTCACCAGAAACAATAACAAAAGTGACGCATTTGCTGCATGTTGTACAGGCTCAGAGTAGAAGTCTTCAAACTAAAACCTGCACTACAACAACCACATGACACTGAGCCTGGGCTTGATGTTCCCAACCCCATGTAGGATCTCTGCTCCCTACAGCCTTCATCTTCTGTGACTATTTGTTGTGTCATATTTATTCCATCCTATGTAATGACTGTATCCATCTCCCTGGCTACCCTGATTTCCTGCTGGGTAGGAATTGTATCTCATCTTCTTTGATTTCCTAGTCTAAAACAGCACCTGGCATATAGAGGCTGTTTAATAAATGTTGTTGAATTAGATTAAATTGAATCCTGGCCACAGCAACAGACCCTTAGAGCTCCTACTAAAGATCATGAAAATTCAACTTTCCTGATTCTGTTTTCAAAGGACTTGCTAAAGTGGAACAGCATGACATCTTGGCCAGCTCTCCCCCAGGCTTTGAGCAAACATGATATTTCTTCTAAGGAAAACCTGTCAATCTCTGTTTAAGCTGAGTTTAGATTTCAAAGGGCAGAATGCAGCAGTGTCCTGAACCTCCAAATGAATTCATGATGAGAGCACTATTCAAGTCCCCCTCATTTCTCTTGCCCTGGAATGAGTCAAGTCAGGCCAGCCCTGCTCGATGACAGCTCTAATCCTTTCCTCAAGATGCTCTGCTAAGAGTGGATGGAGGCAAAGCTCACTTCTTGAGTTCTTTTTCTGTTCTCAGTGTTTGAGATTGAATTCAAAGCTTGGGGAAGAAAATCCAGGGTCTTGCACATGCTAGGCAAGCCACTGACATTGCTACACAAATCCAGCACTCTGCTATATTCACACACCTTAATTCTGGACCCTTTAAGGTCTTTTCAAAGGCTGCTATATGTTTGGCTATAGTGTCTTTAGCATGCCATGTGGCACAAGCATTGAAGAATTGGAATTTTATTGATCTCATTTCAAATCTCATCTGTAACTTTCAGTAGCTGTGAATCACTGAGAATTTGTTATCTAAACTACAATTCCATCAATTACGTGAAGATAAAGTATCTCTATATTAGAATTATTGTATACTTATATACACTGTATAAAAGAGTGGGTTTCCTTTATGCAACAAGTATCTGAAATGTAATAGTTGCTGCTATTACAAATAATAAATATAAAAAATATTATTATCATTATTACTAATATTATTCCATATCAGTGTCTAGAAATCATGCAGCCTAATGCTACCCCTCCGGATAGCCAGCTATCCCAGATTTTGAAGACACATCTCTTCAGGTACTTTTGTTCCACATAGCCATATCTAGGATGAGACCAGTAGAGAAAATAGCTTCATTTTGTCTCATGAAACTTTCATTATAAAGCAGAAAAAAACTAATTTGGAATAATCAAGCAATACATACAACTTTCCTCCTTAAAAACCTATGAAAATTTCCTCTTTAAAAACTAAACCATGTTTACTTTCTTGCCTCCTTACTTAAGGTCACTGACCTTTTAATCTTAAAATCTCTAGGTTTCCATAGTTGATAAATCTGAAGCTAACTGCTTTGGCTTTGTGAAGCTAGCTTGGTTTTCCGTGCAAGAATGGATCGGTCTACATTGTCGGTGGCTGCCCTGTCTCTAGTCCCTTCCCGTTATTCATCACCACCACCTTAGAAAATGGACTGTTTCATGTTGCATCTCTTCTTGGTGTCTTCTATTGTTGTATTTATTTGTTTGTTTGTTTAATGGGAATTGGTGTGAGGATATCAGATTCCCTGGAACTGGGTTACAGACCATTGTGAGCTGCATGTGGGTGCTGGAAATTGAACCTGGGTTCTCTGGAAGAGCAGCCGCTGCTCCCAACGGAGCCGTCTATCTAGCCCTATATTATCGTTTTCATTGACAGCTTTCTGTCAACGCATTTGAAGATGCACATGAAGCACGCATAAGCAACAGACTCTTCCTCAAGACAGCCTCTGCCTGCAGTTGTCCTGAACAACTCTGTCTCTATGGAGACGTCTATCTTTTTTTAAACTGAAGACTTCTACCTGCCAAGGAGTACGGGGACAGGGTAGGGCAAAGGCCGAGGCATCTCTGTTTTCTCTTCTTTCCCCACCAGGGATGGTTAATCTGCTGCCAAGTCTATGCTCCCCTCTCCTTGAGAGCTGGAACTGACAGAGAAGGCTGGATCTTTCTGACTGCAGTGTGCCAATCTCCCTTACCACAAAAGAGTCTACAGGGACCACACATTCCCTGCAGTTCCTGTGCCTGGAAGGATTTGAATACTTGGATTCCTCCCTTTGCAGTTTACCGTCTGTGTTAGTTATTTTTCCATTACTATGATAAAATACTATGAACAAAGAAACTTACAGGAGAGAGCATTTATTTTGGTGTAAGTTTCCAGAGAGAAAGTTCACAATGGCAATGAAAGCATGGCAGCAGGCAGACAGGGTAAAGAACCAAGAGATCACATCTTCAATCACAAGCCCAAAGCAGAGAAAGAAAACTGAAAGTAAAACAAGGCTATGGACTCGTGTTTGTTTGTTTATTTATTTATTTACTTACTTACTTAAGTTACTTTAGTTATTCACATTGTATCCCAGCTGTAGCTTCCTCCCTCAACCCTCCCAATCCTGCCCTCCCTCCCTCTTCTCCACCCATGCCCCTTCCCCAGTCCACGGATAAGAGGAGGTCCTCCTCTCCTTCTCTCTGACCGTAGCCTATCAGGTCTCATCAGGACTAGCTGCATTGTCTTCCTCTGTGGCCTGGTGAGGCTGTTTCCCCCTCCGGAGTTGGTGATCAAAGAGCCAGCCACTGAGTTCATGTCAGGGACTCTTAAAACCCTACCCCACTTGCACGCTTCTTTCAGCAAGACTGAACCATCTCCCCCGTAGAGCGCCACATCTGGGGACCAAGTGTCTAAATGTCTGCGGCTTTGGGGAACATATCTAATTTAAGCACCACCTCCTACCTCTCTTTCCTGCCTCCAGCACCTTTGGGAAATGGATTTTGTGGTTTTAGTTTGTTATTTTGGGTAATATTTTTTTGTTATTGTTTCTTGATGAAGTGCATAGACTATGGTAAAAGAGTAAGGCAGTTGCTCCTAGCCACTTCCTTTCTAGCCATTTTCATCTTGCTTTTTACAACCCATGTTAAATGCATATCTTTCCTTCTGTACTAAAAGAGAAAAGAAAAATACACGAGAGCCTGAAAAGGTGGGACAGAAGGAAAGACCTTAATGGTCTTTCAAAACCCAGATTGGCTGGATTTTGCTGGATCTGTATTTTTTTCTTCTCCCTAATGGGAAAACCCTTTTTTCACTGTTATATAGAAAAGTCTCTTGACTCTAGTGAGATACCAATTTTGGACAAAGGCCGAGGCAACACAGAATGATCAGACAACATCAGCTTTTTAACTATGGAATATAAAAGCTTATTGCCAGCCACTGCCAGTCCTGACAGGTATTGCAAAGCAATACTGGGTGCCGCAAATAGGCACTGAAAGATAAACTCATCAAACCCACTAGACTCATTATTAATGTTTTCTTCCTGCCATTTTTGAAGCTAAGTACCTAAATAAGATACATACTGTCAAATGGCCCAAACTTGTTAAGATGTCAAATTTGTATATTTAACTAAAATGTCAACACAATTTCATTGAAGACCTTAGCAGGACTTTTACAGAAACTGATGAGCACATTCTGTAAGTTGTATGCAAAGCAAAAGACTTGGAATAATAAAAACAACCTTGAAAGAGAGCAAAATTGAAAACCCACACTGTCTTCCAAAACTATTTATAAAGATGTAGTTATCAAGAAATATGTCATTGATGTTCAGGTAGACAAATACATCCATAAGGTAGAATACAGCCCAGAAATTGACTAACACATCACTTTTTAATTTGCAGTAAATATGCAAAGGGAATTTGGAGAGAAAGGATGGGAACTGAGGTATTGTTATTTGTTTGTTTGTTTTTTTAATCACTACGCATTGCTTAGAGGCACTGCCACGCTCAACGAATCGGTCTCAGTTTTGGACACTAAGACCACTGTAGGCCACCCTGCTGGTCATGGAGAACCATGGAAGTTCCTGGACTTCTCTCCCAAGTACAGTGTTGCTAGTCTTCCCACCAATCTCTACAAGGCGTCAAAGAAAGATACAACTGACTGACAGAAATCAGAACTCAAGTGTCAACAGGAGCTGGTATAAATAGCACAAGTCAATGAGACAAATATGGATGGTGTGAAGTGAACAGTTTCTGCCCCTTCAATGAAGCCAAATAATCAAGTATTTTCCCGAACAAAAGCTAATTATATCATATTCACATGTACACTTTCCCAATGCTTCTACATTGACAATCGACTCAATGTGTTTTAAGTGCCACTTAAAATCAAAAGAACACTGCAGGTGTGTCCCAAGTTACCATCCTCATTTGTTCCATGTATGAAAGAGGCCAAGATAGAGAACAAACGGAATCTCTATTCTCTAGCTTCTATCCTAGAACAACTAGACAACTGACGACTTCTGCCTGCTTCCGGAGAAACTTAGTCCAGTGTTTTCCAGCAGGTTGAAAGAAATCAATTCACTTGCCTCCGAGTCATCACCTGTACTCTCTACTTAAGTAGAATTGGCTCCCTACTCTTCCTAAGTGTCCTCAGCACATGCCTCTTCCTTAGGAAACACTGCCTGATTGTCTAAATCAGGGGTTCTCGACCTGTTGGTCAAGACATTGTGTATCAGCTATTTATGTTATGATCCTTAAAGCAGCAAAATTGGAGTGATGAAGTAGCAACGAATAATTTCATGGCTCAGGGTCATTACAACATGAGCAACTGTATTAAAGGATCACAGAGTTAAGAAGGTTGAGAACCACTGCTCCAAATTCAAGTCCTAGTACACATATGTATCCCGCTCATGGTAAATATAAAAATGTTATTGAGTGGTTTTGTCTAGTTCTATTTCATGGTTTCTTTTTCAGTGCTGTTTATTGGCCTTATTTATACTAGTCTGGTGATACACTACTGAGCTGCCTACCCCCAATCCTCAACTGTTTTTTTATTCATCTGTCTATCTGAAGTTCTAGGGGGAGGTATTTACTGATCTTTAGTTCTTCATCCATCATCCAGCAGATAAGTATTTGCAATGACTTGCATGAACATACATAGGACAAGCTCTTCATTTTCAGACTAGCTAAGCTTTTCTGGGCTTTCACTTCTGAAAAGCTGTAGTGCTTTCTTCTAAGATGCATACATATTTTAAAACAGTCCCATGGAAAAAGAAAATTCAGAAAGAGAATAAATGAAGCAAAAAAAATAAAAAACAAACAAAGTACTCCTCTCTTATATACTCTACTGCCATTGTGAGTGAGCATCTCTCTCCTCATTTATAGACTTTACATAGGTGAGTACACATACACAAGTGCATCTTTTTGGGTTGCTATATACCAGTGGTTCTCAATCTGTGGGCCACGTTTCCCCCTGAGGTCGAATGATCTCTTCATGAGGGTTGACTAAGACCATCTGCATGTGAGATAGTTACATTACTATTCATAATAGTAATAAAATTACAGTCATGAAGTAGCAACAAAAATAATTTTATGGCTGGGGATCACCACAACACTAGGAACTGTATTAACAGGGTCACAGCATTAGGATGGTTGAGAGCCATGGATGTGCACATATTTGGGGTCATGTTATAGTAATGTTCTGGCATTAATTTTACATATATATATTCTTGTCTAGTTATCATGCATGTAACTTTGCCTCAATCTCTTCTTTTGCTTTTGTTGTTGTTATTGTTGTTTTCCAGTTTTAGCTGTGAGCTGACTCTATAGTCTAGCCCTGGCTGTACAGGAACAGCCATATGGGTCAAGCTGTCCTCACATTTGCCTGTGATCCTCTAACCTCTGCTTCTGGAATGTGAGGATTTGATCTTCTTGAAGGATCCATGGGAGTCTGTAGAGGAGAACTGTGCTGTGTTTTATTTCCCCAGCCCCTACCAAGAGTGCTTATTGATTTCAGCATCCACTTTGTTAGTCATATTACTAGGCTTCATCTTTCTACAAATGTGTAGCAGCATTCACATAATAAAAAGGGGGGAGGGAGAAAGTTAAAGAAGCAAGAAAATTAAAGAGGCAAAAATTATTGTCCCTCTGTCTCTGACATGAACTGATTGGCCTGCTTTTTGATCACCTCCCCCTGAGGGGGAAGCAGCCTTACCAGGCCACAGAGGAAGACAATGCACCCACTCCTGATAGACTAGGATCAGAAGGAAGGAAAAGAAGACCTCCCCTATCAGTGGTCTTGGGAAGGGACACAGGTACAGAAGGGGAAGGAAGGGAGGGATTGGGATGGGAGGAGGGAGGGAACTAAAGGGGTATATAAGGTGAATAAGGTGTAATCAATAAAGAATTTAATAAAAAAATAGAAAAAAAACCATTGTCCCTTAAGAGCTGGCAGCCTGGGTTGGTGGCTATAGCTCAGTGGTAAGGGCTTGTCTAGAATCCAAAGGCCCCAGGTTCATTGCAGTACTGAAGATAATAAATAAAATAAAATGAGCTCATAATCTGCTCTTTCTGAAGTCCTGGAGGTGCTGCAATGGCTGGCACCTTATCATTTCCATGGGGCCTCTCCATACTCCCCTGTCCTGTGTGGATATCAGCGAGAGAGCAAGCAACTCAGAAGCCTTAACTTAGACTTCCCAGTTTCAAAGCCCCAGAGCTACCTGTGAATTTTAGAGCACTCAGCCTCTGTAACCAGACACATCATTGGTAAAACAGGTGTAGCAACAATTATGTAACTGAATTGTCACATAAGGAGAAGTCTGAAAAAAAGGGCAGTCCCAGGTCAGAGGCTAACACGCTGCTAACAGATGGCTAACACACCATGTCCTAAGATAACTGGAAGCCACAGAGGGGAAAGGTAAGAGTCTCATTTCTTGTGTCTTTATTAATGGATTTCAAATTTGAGGGTACAGAGAATCATCTCTAACGTGCACGCACATGCGTGTGAGCACACACACATACACATCATGGAAATAGGAGATAGGAAGGTGAGGTCTAAAGTGAGAGGGTAGACAAGAAAGAACAGTGGGTATATGTCCCTAGCAATTAGAAGAGGTGACTATTTGGAGGTAGGGGTGAGAACAGGGAAGGTTAATGGGGGGCAAATTAACACAGGTAATAATGGCTGTGGACAAAAACACTATGATGAAGCATTATTTTATAGGCTAGCTTTAAAAATCAACATTAAATAAAATACATAGTCTAGGCTTCTCTACAAAAGTGTGCACTGAGTAGGTCTCAAGGGCCCAGAAAAGTGCACACCAAGCAGGTGAAGCCTTCCATGAGGCTGTTGCAGCGTACTGAGGAAACCCTAGTCACAGTGAGAAGAATCTTGCCTGTTATAGTGACATCTGTGCCTGGCAGGGTGAGAATGTAAGAAATCCAGCTCTTATTTCATTTCTGGGCTTGTGCCTTCATAAGTAAGGGCCTGAAAAATAACATTTAGGGGCAGTCAATCCTGAGAAAATACAGAGTCTGTAACCTGGGAGAGTGTTAAGCCCCTTCAGAGGTGATGAAATGTAACCAGGTACTTGGGGTGGCTGGATTAACTGCTCAGGGGCATGAAATCAGGGCTGGGAGACACTGATCCCTCCTGTCAAATTTTATATTTGAGCAACAAGCATTTATTTAACTTGTATTCAGCAGATTGTGCTACTGTCATTTATTCATCCAGTGAACCTGCTACATGAAGTCAAAAGTCCTTTTCTGCCGGAGCTAACATATTCTAAAGAGGATGGGTAGCTCATATAAAGTCATTGAAGATACAGAGCATGAAATAAAACCCTGGTGCTTCCTATGGAGCCTAATGCTACATGCCCATCAATCCAGCCTTCTGAGGAGACAGAAGTAGCACAAGTTGAGGCCCCCATGGCTTATATACTGCAGACGTTGTTTCAAGGGGGAGAAAGGAAAAGATTAATTCTTTTGTGGTGGTCTGAATGAAGGTGTCTTCGAAGGTCAGCGGTATGAATACTTATTTCACAGAGGTAGTGCTGTTTGGGTAGGTTTAAAAGCTGTGGCCTTGATGAAGGAAGTGTGTCACTAGTGGTGGGCTTTGTGATTTTAAAATACTCATACCATTTCCTGCAGACTCTCAGGCTCCTGCTTGTAGTTTAAGATACGAGCTCTCAGCTTGCTGTTCCTGCTGCAATATCTGCCCTCCTACTACGGTGGACCCTTATCCTTCTGAAGCTATAATCCCAAATAAGTCTTTCTTGTATAAGTTGACTTGGTCATGGTATTTTATTACAGCAATAAAAAAGTAACTAACACAGCTTTCTTCACTAGTCCACTTAAGAAGCATCACTGAATCCATCTTCGCTCCCTCCCCCACTCTCTGTGTGTATGGGTGTGTTTGTCGTTATCAAACTACCTTGAGACCTGCTCCAAATGTCAGCTCCCCATCCAGCTTTCTCTAAGCTGCTGAGAGGAATGATTTCAAAAAAATATTTGTAAGGAAATAAATTTATTTATTTACAATATCTTGCCTATGCCAAACGAAGTAAGATTGACGCTGCACAGTCTACAACCAAAGGATTTTATGGTTGATAGGGGTTTTATCATAACACTGATCTCAGTGTAATAAAACTCACCATTTACCTGTCTGCTTTCCCAAGTGCATCACAAACTCCATGAGGGGAGACTGTATCTTACTCATTATTGACTCCCAATACATGTAGGTGTTCAGAAAATGAATATGGATACACATAACTGAACAGACTCCCATCAAAATAAGACCCTGGGAAGGAGTCCATTTGTCTGTACTGCTGACACTCTCTAAAATTCCTCCAAATTTTAAAAACTATCTCCAGAACAACTTTCAAAAGCACACAAGAGAACAAGAAATATTAATGTATTTCCACCTTCCCTTTCCCTGTCAAACAATCTATTCTCTAAAAGTAATTACAAGTTTCTTATGGCTATGCGGAAAAATTATATTCCACCCAAAAATCATAACTCGCCACCCTCAAGGTATAGATGCTGTCTGGACAGCCTCCATATATTTTAATCCTGTCCAGCCACTCTGATTCCACTCTGCCCCTGAGGCTTCATCTGCCTCCAAGCCACCTTGATTTCGAGTTCTGCCATTAAATACTTCAATGTGGGAAAAGTGCCTGAGTTCTCTGACCCTCAGTTTTCTCTCTGAAATGGGTAAAATAGGAACCACTGTATTTTTATCACTACACTGAGCTTCCCCGGCCCCCACCCTTGGTCTTTTGTTTTCTTGTTTTTCCAGACAGGACTTCCCAGTGTAGCCCTGCTGTTCTGGAACTCACCATATAGATCAGGATGGCCTCAAACTCTGCTTGCCTCTACCTCTCAAATGCTGGAATTAAAAACAGGTGCCACCATGCCCTCTACACTGAGCATTTTTAAAAGTAATTTTAGTTGACAAAGTTTACATTACTATCATTTTTATTGACAAATCATAATTTTAGACATTTATGATTTTATACTAGACACTGTTATTTTTGAAATTATAATATTTTTATTGATGGTAACCACTCTATTATGCAATAAAGCTTAAAATCTATTTTTCCTTGTCTGAAATTCTGTATCCTTTGCTCAACATCACCATCTTCAGCACACCCATCCAGCCTCTGGGAATCACCCAATTATGTGCTTAGTTTGTTTAGATTCCATATGTAAGATCATATGATATTTACCACTCTGTGCCTGGTTGATTTTTGTTAGCATGATGTCATCCAGATCTATCCATGTGTCACAAATGGCAGGACTCCCATCAATGCATGCATATAACCCCACACATAGGTATTATATATCATCTTTGTATATATACCATATTACATATCTTTGTATATATAACACATCTGTTCACTCACTGTTGAGCACTTAAGTTGATTCTGTATCTTGGTTTTATTGTTGTTGGGTATTTTGGGGGGGTTGTTTTTCTTTTTTATGGGGATAGGTGATTCAAGAAAGGGTTTCTCTGTGTGGCCCTGTCGGTCCTGGAAGTGGCTGTGTAGAGCAGGCTGTTCTCAAACTCACAGAGATCCACCTGCCTCTACCTCCCAAGTGCCGGGATGAAAAGGGTGAGCCACCACCACCTAGCTTGTTGTTTTATTTTTAACAACACTACAATAGATATTTCAGTGCAGACAACAAAACAACATACTGATTTTAGATCCTTTGGCTATATGCCAAAGCTGAGCACACTAGATCATGTATTATTCTTCTCTGTGGCCTTTAAAGGACTCTCCACACAACTTTGCAAACTTGCTGCATTCCCATTTCTCTAGTTGACACTTAGAATTTGTGGGTTTTACATCTCATCTGTCTATCTATCTATCCATCCATCCATCCATCTGTTAGTAGGAGAAACTGTAGTGTGATGAGATTTTTTTTCCTAAGGACACAATAAAAATGTGCACTCATCCCAGACAGAGAGACCACAACAGGCCAAACTATGAATACAATCTAAAGTGATTGGTATCAGCACAGGATCCCCAAGACCAAGTTCTTACACAAAGGAAATACATTTTCTCCAGAGGGACAGAGGGCATGGAATGAGAGAAAAAGACAGGAGATATAAAAAAAAAAAACAGAGAAGAGGAAGGAAACAAGGGAGAAGGGGCAGTATATTTGTCCTGGAGGACAAAGGACTGTCTCTGGGTAGAGAGGAGACAGATGTGGCACAAAGGAAAATGGCAGTTTATAAAATGAACAGAAAAGAAAAGAAAAGAAAATCTCATGTTACAATGAGGTGTTTAACTTTAATTGGGCATGTGAATTAGGTAAACCAAAGAGGGATTTTGATTGTTGGTCTTCAATATTTTGACAGCTGCACCTTGGTATTCAGTCTCAAGAGGAGGAAGTGGCCAAATAAGGGGATGGGCCTCGAAGGCTAACTTTAGAAATATAATCTAACAGTTTTTAGCACGGCAGAGGGAATGAGGGAGGTGAGCAAGCATGTTTGCAACGGTTAAGCTGGCTAGAGTACCTTCAGGACCAAAGTCCAATTTGGTAAACCAGTTCTATTTGGGTTACTTACAGGAATATGGGTCAAAGGTGGCTTACAGCAGCAGAAATGACTCAAAGATAGCCACATCACCAAAGCCTACCCCAGCATGAGTGACAACTCAGAAAAACTGGGAACCTGGAGCACACTGCAGAGCCTTCAGGCGGTAGGTTGGAGAGTGTCCTTTCCTGGTACCTCAGTTGGTCTAAGCCTCTTCCAGGTATCTTGCTGGTTTCAGGTCTTCTTTGCAGCTTAACTTGTCTCAGAGTCTTCTTTGCAGTTTGACTGTATTGCGTACTCTGAGGGGGAGGTGGGTCTAAAGAATCTGGTCAGTTTCAGGGACTTCCTGAAGCTATTCTGAGTTGTTACCCTCTGGCTTAAGGGACTTCCCTGCAGGATGAAATGTTTCAATCTAGGAGGAAACTGTTACACAACAGGCATACATTTCCTTCCATTTTTGTCCTGGAGAGTGAACTCAGGTGGTCAAGGTAAGAAAGAGTCACGTTTACAAGAAGCTAGTGGGTCCAGCCTTCATCTTTTTAATAAAAGCCACTCTAACCATTGTGGGGTGATATCTTATGTTTGTCTTAATTT
Organism: Pachyuromys duprasi; assembly: GCA_028658305.1. Lineage (NCBI taxonomy): Eukaryota > Metazoa > Chordata > Mammalia > Rodentia > Muridae > Pachyuromys > Pachyuromys duprasi. The sequence continues at coordinate 45,633,838 of CM053752.1, forward strand.
GCATTTACCTAATGATTATGATGTCAGACATTCATTCTTGTACCAGTTGGCCATCTGAATAAATGTCATTTTACAGCTTTTGTCCATTTTTAAAATTTTTGCTTATTATTTTATGTGTATGAATGTTTTGTCTGCAGGTAAATATGTATTACAAGGAGGCCAGAAGAGGACTTCAAATTCCCTGTAACTGGAATTAGTTACGTTGTGAGTCACCATGTGGGAGGTGGAAATTGAAACTAGAGCCTCTGGAAGAGCAGTCTGTGCTCTAATACTGAGCCATCTCTCCTGTCTACTTTCTCCATTTTTAATTGAATGATTTGTTTCCCTACGATCGGGTTGAGTATTTTTAAATTTTGTGGTCCTTATGTCAGATTGTGATATGTCCCTACTTTTTCCTAGTCTTTGAGATTAATTGTTCCCTTTGATGTACGGAAGTGTTTTTGTTTGTCCTCACATTTGCCATTGTTGTGTGTGCTTTTGTGGTCATATCCAATATTCTTGCCCAAGACAATGAACCAAGTACTTGTCATTGTTGTTGTTATTGTTTTGGTTTTTCAAGACAAGGTTTCTCAGTCTAGCCTTGACTGTCCTGGAACTCATTCTGTAGAGCAGGCTAGCCTCAAACTCACAGAGATACACCTACCTCTGCCTCCCTGGTGTTGGGAGGAAAGGTGTGCACCACCACCTCTAGGCCGAACTAAGTACTTTGTAAGTGTTAATTCAATGAATGCTGTTTAATATGGGGTTAAAGTATAGTTTAAACACTCATTCCTGCACATTTCCAACTCCTAGAAGTTTTTGCTTCTTTTGACACCTTCTCATATGGGGCAGTGTCTACTTTCCTTCCCATCTCTGTTTTTCTATCCATTCTTCCCATCTCCATTGTCTACCCATTCTCTTTGTATCTATTATGGGATGAATTATTGAGCCTTCTGCAAATTCATATGCTGAGGTCCCAAACTCAGTGCCACAGAGTGTTGCTGTATTTGGAGATAGGGTCTCTAGAGGGGTGATTAAGTTAGCATGTAGTCCTTAGAAAGAAAGTAAAAAGGCTGCAATTCTGACATGCTTGGTGTCCTTATGAAAGGAAATCGGGTCACAGACACACAGAGGGAAGACACAGTGAAGGCTGGGGAGAAGGTGGCCCTCTACAAGCCAGAGCAGAGGTCAGAAGTGACCAAGGTTATTAACGCTTGATGTTAGACTTCTAACACTTGGAAATGTGAGAAAATTAAGTTCTGTTCTTTAAGCCACACAGTCTCTTGTATCTGTTATAGCAACTGTAGCAAACCAGTGCAATATCTCAGTGTTAAAAACACTAAGGAGAATAAATATGATAGGTCCAAGTAGATGATCAAGGTCTCTGCTAAACGAAGCCCTTAGCAGGCCACATCATCAATCCATAGGATGGGCTTTACAGATCAAATGTCCCCGTTGACCAATTAGCTTTCTTCAGGGCATATGAGAGTCAGGAGAGAAGGCACACATGTTAACACAATGGCATTGTATATTGAAGTGCCTATCCTTGACAAAATGGTAGGACTTGGAACACCTTATATTACTAGGAGTCTGGAACCTTAGCAAGCCTACTAAGGTTGGACCTGTATTTAGGACTTCTTTCTACGGACCAAGGCAGACCTAGTAAAACACACTGGGATGTATACCTCAAGACATAGACAGCTTCTGTCATTCGAATGTTGCTCTACCCCAAGCCTCCCCCACTGCACCTGGCACCTGCTCAGCCCTTAAGTAACATGTTAAATCCATTTAATGTGGACAGCAAAATCCAAACAGAGACTTTCTTAGTGGGTGTAGTCCCAAACAGCAGAAACCTTGGGCAAGTCTTGAAAAGGCTGATAGGTCAGAAGATCCATGCTTCAAGAAACATATTCAGAAACCTGCCCTTAGCAGATTCTTCTCAACTGGTCTTGAATGTAAAGTAAAAAAGCAAAATCAACCCAAAACCCCAAGGTGATTTGTAGAGGAGGCTGGAGCTCCCCCTAGGGGCGGAGATGAGGCGTCTTTCAAAATGCGGTGCTGCCTCAGATAGGAAATTTCTTAATTTTTAAGGAAATAAAACCCAACATTATATGGCAACATTTTTGAAACAACCTCACAGAATGATATATTTAATGACAATTTTTTGGTTACAAAATCCATCAAAAATTGTCTATTATTTAATAGACAACTTGTAAGACGTAAGATATTTGAATATTAAAGTTGAAATGTATTAATTTTTATACATCTGTTTCTTTATTCATTTGTTTTGTGGGGCCTTGTAGGGAATGTGGGGACTCAGGCGAGATGTGGCTATAGAGGTAAGCAAACGACTTGCAAGAGTAAGTGTTCTTCTACCAAGACAATGCTGGGGCTACAACTCAAGACTTGGGAGCAAGCTCCTTCACCGTCAGGCCCCAAAATGAAGACTATGTTTCTAAAACATGAGTCTTCTTATACACTGTGTAACTGGAGTGATTTTAATATTATAGAATTTAATATTATTACATTTTTATGAGATGTTATAATTCAACTGTACTTCAAATGGCATCTAGCCCTGCCACCCAAAATTCCTAAACCGTATAGTTCTAGTAGTCAAGAGCACAGGAGAGACTCTTGCTTCTGTTTTTAATTTGTAGTACATACATTGTTTATGGTGTGGGGTTTGTTTTTGCAATTTATGTTAAAAAACATTTTTATTGGTTCCTCGAGAATTTTATCCAATGTATTTTGACCAAATTTACCCTCAGCTTCTACCCTTAAGTCCTCCTAGATCCACGTCCTCCTCCTTATGCCCCCAAACTTTGTGTCCTCCTTTAAAAAAAAATAGCCCATCTATTAAATTCATGTTCTCCATATACTCCTGGTACAGGGCTATCCATTGGAGCATAGTCGACCTACCAGAAGCCACACAATCTGTGCTGGTTTGAATAGGCTCATGTGTTTGAATGCTTGGCCCGTAGGGAATGGTACTATGGGGGAGGGGTGGCCTTGTTGGAGGAAGTGTGTCACTGTGGGGGTGGGCTTTGAGGTCATGATGAAGCTATGCCAAGTATTATTGGACCCTTCTGCTAAGTTTGAAGTCAGGCATTACCCAGTAGGCCCTGAGCTCAGCGCTAAAATGATGGACTCCCTTCCTCAGTTGGGTTCACTCCTCTCTGCCTCATCTGGGGAAAGCCCAGATCCTCTAATGAGTGTCACATTAGCTTTCAGTGATGTTAGAGTTCCAATCCTTTTCTGATAAGAAACCCCTTCAGTGTGCATCTGGGGATTCCTGGAAATACCCTCCCCATGCTAATGAGATGTCTTGGTACCTTAGTTTTCAAGTAATGACCTTTTTTCATACCTCTAACCATACCTGGAGTTCTTCTGCCATCCCCTGCTGCCCATAGGATAATTAGGTACTACCGTTCCCCTTCTTATGATAGGACTGTGCTGCTGCATATAAATGAAGTATCCTTGGCATCCCTACCTAGCCCTAGTGAATCAAACTCATTCAGAAACCTCTCCCACCGCCTTAGGTTTATAAATGTCTCTAGTTCATGAAATAAACTCTCACTCCATTCCTCCACCATGACCGTCTGAGACTTGCCATTTATTCTGGGGAAATAAGAACTCCTTTCCTCCCCCTCCCCCCCAAAAAGAATTCACCAATGGACTCCTGGTTTTGACTTCCTGTCAGGCAGCTACATGCTGCTGGCCTTTGTGAGCTTCCACCATTCATCGGCATATCATGTCAGCGGAAATTGCTGCTGCCATCTTTCTCCAGTCACTCAGCCCAGCCCAGTGCCCACCTATGAAGGCAAGCAGCAGCTGTTCTTCAAGCAGCCATTCTGTCCAATTAAGCTGAGCTCAGAACACTGCTTCTCCATGTTGGAGTTCGGCGAGGCTCTGTTACTGGGGCCACCGACTGGCCTGAGTCGGGCCCGCCCCTCATTGACACCTGGGTTAGGTTTTAGAGCCCTGAGCTCTGCCAACTGGCTTGGTGCTGGCAGCCCAGCTAAAAGCGCAGTAACACTAATTGTGGGAAAATTCGGCTGAAATGGTGATCTTTTGGCCCAAATCTCAGACCCATGGCCCAGACATTCCTGGGAGAGGTGGAACCTTACTTTTGACCCCACAGTTCACTCTTTTCTGCCCAGAAGCCGCAAGCTATGGGACCTTCCCGAGGGAGAAGTGTGCACTTCCAGCCTAGTAGCATCAATCAAGATGTAGAACTCTCATTTCCTTCTCCGCACGCACTATGTCTTCCTGCATGCCATTCCCACCATGATGATAACGGACTAAACCTCTGAAACTGTAAGCCAGCCCCAATTAAATGTTTTCCTTTATACGAGTTGCCACAGTCAGTGTGTCTCTTCACAGCAATAAAATGTAAACCATTAAAGAAAACTGACTCTCCTTTCTCCAGAAGCCATTAACAATCTGCAGCTCCTCAGTTAGGGATAGGAGCTCATGACCTCCTTTCCACTCCATGCTAGAATGTTGATTTGCTTGGTCTCACTGTGTACTTTCAAACGGGCCTGGGAGAAACTGAGTTGTCAGGTGTTTTCTGCGCTGTGATCCAACAGGAAAAGCAAGTGCATGTACCATGGCATTTCTCCAAATTATATTCATTTTCTATTAATTATACCTCGAGGCCAAAACCAGATGAAAGAAGCAGGAATGGTGAGCAGTAGATGCAAATAAATTGAGAAAGGCTTCATCTAGGTAATGGATATTAGCTTAGCCCATTTGTGGTCCCATAACAAAATATCATAAACTGGGTGGCTTATAAACAACAGAGAGCTATTTCTCACAGCCCTGGGGGCTGAGAAGTCCAAAACGAAGGAACCAGCGCACCTGATGGCTGCTGAGGACTCTATTCTGGTTAAGAGGTGTGCCTGTGTCTAAAACTTCACTTTACAGAAGAGGATGGCAGCCTTTGGGAGATGTTTGTTTGCTTGTCTATTTAATGTTCTCTCCTTCTGATCTTCTCAACAACCAATGCTCAATACCTGTGCTCAAATACCAGTACGTTAGTGGATAAATTTGTAGAGATGAATTGGGAGCAAAGGCGATACAAATATTCAGACCATAGCAAGTATTTTCTTCATCTAATGCCATGGTTCTCAACCTTTCCAATGTTACAGTCCCTTAATACAGTTCCTCATGGTGGTGACCCCCAACTATAAAATTATTTTCATTGCTGCTTTATAACTAATTTTGCAGATATTTTCATAGAGGTTTGCTAGAGGGGTCGAGACCCACAGGTTGAGACCCTCTGATCTGCTGGTCCTAATGCTGCTGAGAGGTCAGTTGCTTCTACCAAGAGCTTACAGCACATTATACCAATGCTTGTAGAAATACTGGTAAAGGTGAACACATAAGAGTCCAAATAAAAATTTATTTTGACTCTACTACACAGAAATAAGTAGAGAGTGCCTGTTTCTGGCATGGGAGTTCTCGTTCCACCTTCCTTAGGCAGTATTTTCCCCTCTGAAGCTTGCTCCGTTCAGTGAATTGGCTCTATCAGAATGATGTGAGTGTGTGACACGGCCGTGGGAACCAGAGCATCAGCCCCAAGCTTGTGGCTTCCTCCAGAGCAGCAGGAGCTGAAGACACAGGTCATCTCTGTTCTCGGTCTTGAAACTAAAGCCTCAGGAATGACACAGATGGAGAGCATATACCTCAGAGTAAAAGCAGGAAAATGCGGAGCAGAAATAGAGATGGGGTTCCTAGAAATGGAACACCCGGATCCATCTAAGATTGAAGCAAAGTCTCTCTCTGAACTTTTCGTTATGTGACCCAAAATAGCCTATTTTCTGCCAGCCGGTTTTCTGTCACTTGTAACCATAATTGCTCCGATTATCGTCTGGGATTTACATCTGCACCAGCTCTAAGTCTGGAAATTGATTCTGTCAGTGTTGCCTGCGATGTCGCTTTTTCTACCCACAGCATCAATTCAAATCATAACTTAGATAATAGCCTCCTTCTAAAGCACACAGATTTGTGTACAATAAGATTACTATCATTGAGACTAACATCTATTAGTAAATGTATGATTACCTGGATAAATTTCACTTCTGATAACATTTTATGGGGAAATGACAAACTAGCTTTGAATGAAATTCAATTTGACTTTCTGGTAGATAAAACATAAAATACATAAACAGTTGTAAAAGTGTTTATTACAGATATGTGTGAGAAAGAAAAAGAGAGACAGAGAGTCAAAGGCTTAGTTTGTGGATTCACAAAGTGATCAAGAATAATTGACCTTGGACTCACTACCAAGTCATAAAATGAAGCCACAGAGACAGTTTCCTCGTCTAATGGCAAATGTTTCAGACATTTTATAAGGATTTAACTCTAGAAACAAGGAGAATGGTAATTGAAAAGCTTTCCAGAACAGCCAGAGAGGATTGCTCTCTCACAGGTTGCTAGTAAAACCACCTCTATTCCTTTTAATCTGGCCTTTCACAAATGTCCACTACATAACAAGGAACAGTTCCTGGGCAATAGGATGTCAACAGAACACAGAACATAGACACCCTTCATCTCTAGGTGCTCACAGACCACAAATTCACAGAATGAGAGTATGGCTGTGGGCAACAGCATGATTTACTTTTGGGGGATGTGGTTCTCTGTGTAATAGCCATAGCTGCCCTGGAACCCACTTTGTAGAGTGGGCTGGCCTCAAACTCACAGAGATTCACCTGTCTTTGCCGCTCAGGTACTGGGATTAAAGGCTTGTGTCACCATGCCAGTGTAGCATAATTTAAGGAACATACATCTGAGGAACATTATAGGACATTGGATGACTCTGTCAACTCTGCTTAATGTAATAGAAGCTGGAAGTGTTTACAAGGGTTGAACTTATGAGATTTTAGCTGAGACCGGTAGGCAAATCTCCTACAAGCTTTCTCCTAAACCCTCACCTTTTCCACTCCAACAAACTAATGTCCTTTTTGTTTTCTTTTACCAATGAGCAGGTGGTTTTCACAAGTCACAGCTACTTCACAACCTCTCAGACTCCCTGACCATCACAAGGACCTCCAGAGTAATTGTCTTAATGTTCAGCATCACTTCTTAGCTAAACAAATGTGCAAGATAATACTCAGGCTGCTTGCAAGCTTACAGTGTCTTTTTCTAAAAGACAAGTTGCATATGTTGATGACAAAGAACCTATAACTCTCACAGATAATCTGCTTAAGGCCTGTTTGGTTAAAAACCCTGCTTGCCTCTTCATTTGAAGTATAAATATCTATGAATCAAATCAATGAAAATGGGAAGTGGGCATCTCCATGGACCTTGCAATTTCTATCCCAAGGAAAATTCTAAGAGCAGTTAGAAGCCCTGAGTATTGAGAACACCTGAAGCCTCCTGAAGTATGTGCACATTAGGAGTTGTCCCACAGGCCCCAGGTCCAAATTTGAATTATCACGTAATAGCTAAGGAATCATGAGATTTAATGAATAATTAAATCTGTAGTTATTTAAACAAATAATTAAGGAATCACTTGAGAATTTTGTTAATTTTTCTCATCTATAAAATGAAAATCTTTTCCTTGGAAGATAATGCACGACAAGACTTTAATCCTAAAACTTGGGGTGCAGAGCTAGAGTTCCAGGCTAGTCTGGTCTACACAGAGACTTCCAGCCTATCCATGGTAAGACTCTGTCTAAAATAATTTTTTTCTGATATAAAAGACATTTATTGGATTTAGGTGGAGAGAGAGAAGAAGAGAGAGAGAGAGATGGTGGGGGACCCCCAGGAGAGAAACAGAGACAGAGAGTGAGTACAAGAAAAGAGAGCCTACAATAAAATTTAAAAGTAATTTTAAAAAGTTTAACCACAGTTGTGGCTATTCACCTCGTTGGCTGAAGTTTCACTGTAGACAGGAGCTCAGCCCGTCATACTCAGCCGTCACCAAGAGCTCTGGCTCAGCCCTGGGCAGCACTGTTGAATATCTGAAAAATCTTATTTAATGGCAAAAAGGCAAATGCAGCATGCTTCATGGTTTCTGCTGGAATCCAAAGGGGGAATATAACCCTCTAATATCATTACAGCCAAAAGGATCAATGGATGGCCTAGCACAGGCTAATTCGAAGGTGGAACATTGCTTTAGGATGCCTCAGCCCTTCTTTAAGCCCAGCCACCAGCTAGCTGACACCACATGCAGGTTTACAGAGAAACACACACACACTCACACACATGTTTACTTTTGCTTATGGCCATTGCATTTTAAACCGCACTGAAAGTGAGGTCTTTCCTTCCTGCAGTAGTGATAAAAGCTAGGGTCTCAATCAGCATCTGTACTGGAGGGACTATTACCATTTCCCTCTAACCCAGCTGCTTAGACCAGGGATGAACAACGGAGTGCCTCTCACACATATGTGAACACGGTTTCTGGAAGTGACAAATACAAAAGCAGGTGCTGTTAGGTTTGTGCAGTGATATGAACTTAGAGGCTGAAGATGCCACTGTGTGTGGCATGTACAAGCAGAGCTGAGGCAAGTGGTCAGCTGGAAGTAGGGAGCGAACACAGCAGGAGCCCTTGCACTTCTCCAGGGAGCTATGGCTCTCTTGCTTTCTTTATTGCTGGTCATTGTAGCACCCAGCTTCTTGCAGTCCATGAGACTGAGGGAGACATTCCTGTGCCGTCCAATAGAAGCGTCCCTTTATTAGTAACACTTTGTAGTGGTTTCAGTCGGTATCATCCAGTAATCCCCAAGACAGAACTGCTTGAAAATGACTCGAAGTTCAGAACATTAAGTAGCTTTCAACTGTGTTATTGTCACGATGTGGCACCCACTCCTAATTTACAAAATGAGCAAGTATTTCCCAGACTTCTGTCCACAGAGCCAGCTCTACCTCTTTAGAGTTCTGAAGGCTTTTACAGATTTCCTGAAAGCCAGCCTTCCACTGACCCGGCCCTACCTCCCACAGCCACCAGTGTTAAAATATCTGTCACAAAGGTACAAATTTGAAAAAACAAAATATTTCTGACAAGCGTAAAGAGGAATATTTAGAACTTCCAATTGATGTAAATTATTCAAGTTCTTACCCAGGAAGTGGAATACTGTGTTTGAGTAGATTAGATTTCCTAATAAGAGACGTTTTTCTCCGGCTTGTCGTGATGTAATCCACATAAATTTACAATACTTTAGAGTCTGCTCTCTATTTAGCCAGAGAACAATGAACCAGTTGTCTAAGAGGCTATGATTTTGTGTTCTTTGAATTTCTTGATCTTTTCCACTTTACCCTACTCACTGCAGTCTGAGGCCTCCTCATATTGTAGCTCATGCAACAGCTGAGATTTTCACTCTTTTCTTCTTACTTCATTATAGGTTGGATCCTCATACCTCCACATCTTTCTGTTGTTTTTCAAGATGGGTCGTGTGTGTGTGTGTGTGTGTGTGTGTGTGTGTGTGTTATCCTCACTGTCCTTGAACTCTCTCTGTGAACCAGGTTGGCCTCAAACTTAGAGATCTGACTAACTCTTGTCTCCTAAGTGCTAGCATTAAAGGCATGCACCATCACACTCGTCCAAGGATAGTGTCTCTTAAAACTATAAAAGTCCTCTCACTGTGAACCTCAGGGTCTGATATTATACATATTTCTTGATGTGTGACATGGTTTTTGTCCCAATAAATACATTATAAGTTAAAACTATTCTAAGTTGAAAATGCATAAGCTGTGTGTGTTAGCCCACACCTTTTATACCAGCTCTCGGGAGGCGGAGGCTGGAGGGTCTCTGTGAATCCAGGGTCAGCCTGGTCTACAGAGCTAGTTCCAGGACAACCAAGAGCTACACAGAGAAACCCTGTCTCAAATAAATAAATAAATAAATAAATAAATAAATAAATAAATAAATAAATAAATAAAAAGGAAAGAAGAAAAGATGAAAGAAGAAAAACAACAACAAAAATGTGTTTAATATACCCAATTCTCAGACATCTGCAGCTTAGCAACACAGTACAGTGTAGGCTGTGAGCCATTGTTCCTCATGGCTAGGGTCTAGGAAGTCGCTACAACTCACTGCTGCTACCCAGCAACCCAGGGTGTGGCATGCCATATATGGCTAGCCAAAAGAAATACTCAGAATTCAAAGTACAGCTTCTGGTGGGTACTTATTGTCTTTGTACCATTATGAAATTAAAAAAAAAAAAAAGGATAAGTCAAACCATAATAAATAATGGTCAGGCTGCATTTGGAATAAGGTCATTTTGTGTATAACTAGTTGAGATAAGGGCATGTCGAATCAAGCTGTGCTCTTATCCAAAATGAATAGTGTCCTCATAAGACAAGGAATGTAAAAAACAGACTCCTGAGGGGAGAACACCATAGAACACCAGAGGCAAAGATGGCAGCAGCAACTGAACACACCAAGGGTCACTCGCAAAGCTAAGAAGACACAGGGAAGGACTGTCCCCTGAAAAGCTTGTGGGCAGCATGACCCCACCAACATCTTGATTCTAGACTTCTAGTCCCCAGGATTATAACACACCAGATTTTTGCTGTTCCAAGCCACCCACTCTGTAGCATTCTTATGGTCACATAAGAATAACTACAAAAATAACTAACTCTCCAGCTAACTGTTGAGCAGCTCCTGCTGGCTCTGCCAACAGTGTACATTCAGAATAAGAGTGCCTCTAGACACCGTGTCCACTGCCACCAAACAGCAACAGATCTGCAACCAGCCTCCAGGCATCTGCTGTTACCCCAACTAGAGTCTGTTTGGGTCATGAAAGAGGAATCCTTTTAACATTCAAGTTAGACTACATCTCGTTATGCTGCCTGCAGTGACTATTTCATTCTGAGTGAGGTTTGTCATTACGCTATTCCAGGATGACTTTTCCCTCTTCCTGAAGCCCTTACTCCATCCCCTGTGGACTTCTCCCTGCTCCTACACAAAGCCTATGTCCCTTCCTCCCGCTTCTCCCATCTGCTCTCCCTAAAGCCCATTAAACAGACCGTGCAGTCTCCCACCTCACTGCCTTGGCACTGGCTGTTTCCTCTTTGTAGAACATTCTGGCTCTAGTTATCAAAAAGTCTTGCTGAGTCACTTCCTTGAAAAGCCCCTCTTCTTACAGAATCCCACACTGGACACACTGTTTACCATTACAGTATCTCTCCCTCTCTCAAGTACCTTTATCCTTTATCCTGATCTGTCCTTTTTTTTCCCATGCACATCATCTCTTTCCACACTGTTATTTATTTAATTATGTTCATTTTTCGTCTTCTGTCTCCTAGTCCCACAAGAGTTGGGTATCTTTGTACTTTGGGGTTCCCTGTACAGTAGCTGCTCACTAAATACCTGTTGGCTGATGAAAGCCCAAAGAAGAGCATCAGCCATAGGCCTTGGTCAGCATGTGCTGTCCTACTCAAAGCTATGTAGAACGTGCTCATAGGAGCTTGGGAGAGATGTTTGCATCTCTTTTCTGCTCCTGTTAAGTGACATCACATGGTAATTTGGAAAAAGCCATCATGAGAGTATTTACACCACAGTGATGGGCAAACCCTAAAAATCAGAGTTTGTTTTCAGGAAACCTTATTCGTACACACATTTGGTAGCATATCACCACCAGTTCCAATGCTGATTAATATTGATGGTTAACTTGACAAGGTATGAAAACTGCCCCTGGGCATACTTTTGAGAGCTATTCAGGAGTAGAGTATTTAAAATGGAAAGACCAAACCTAAGTGTGGGCAGCATCTTCTACTCAGGCCAGATAGAAGGATGAAAAAGAGAAAGGCTTTTCCCTGTTGCCTGCTTGCCTTCATGTCCTGCTGGTGAGTTCATCTGCCCTGTTTGCAGGACCTCATCTACTCTGTTATGGTCACCGCCCCTGCTGCTGCTCTCCTTTGCCAACTTTAGAACCCAGCCCCTTTGGCCCTCCAACATGGACTTAGGACCAGTGACTCTCAGAAACCCCCCAGGCCAGTGGTTCCCAACCTTCCTAATGCTGCTACCCGTTAGTACAGCTCCTCATGTTGTGGTGATCCCCCAACCATAAAATTATATTTTTTGCTACTTCATAACTGTAATTTTGCTACTGTTATGAATCATAATGTAAATATGCATGATATCAGGTATATGTGGATCATGATCTACAAGTTGAGAACTGCTGCTCTAGAGAACCCTGACTAATACACCTACCATTGCAAAAAAAAAAAATGCTACAAACTAAATTTTAGCTGTGAGGTCAAATATATGTCAGAATTTAGTTAATTTAGTTTACTATTTTTTAAAATGCAACTTTTCTCTAAGAAGCTACAAGTATTACTAGAGATAAATTTATGCCCTCAGGTACATTGATGTGATGGTGTTTTGCATGCTTGCTGTTGCCAGGCAGGTAAGAGATAAAATGTTGTCACTATCAAACAATGTATTATGACATCAACAGATAGCTGTGGATCAATCCTCCAATTTAACTCATTGCTGAGATTAGAGCTCAGTCATTGAAATGGTACTTTAGCTTGATATATTGAGTGTTTGAGAAGGGCCAAGCACTGTGACAGGAGGTGGTGAGAGAGAAAGGTCTGCCCTTATTCTCAGCGTGCCTGCAGGCTGGGTACAGAGAGAGACTCGGGTAGTGCTACCTGCTAGGAACTAAGGATGTGTAGAGAATTCTTTAAGACAGAAAGGCGTAAAAATAACAGAGATTATTTTTCCATCTTTAATGGTTTTTTAAATTATAGAAGTAATATAGAATAAAAGCCACAGGTGACACCTTGGACCTAATGCATATGATATCTGGATCCTGCCTTGTCAGGGTTCGTGACATATCTCCTGGGGATGAGGAGGAGGAGGAAAGGGTCAGAACTCTTTCCCTCTCTCAAACAGCGAAGAGGCCGAGGGTGGATCCTTACAACCTCGGCTCCTTGTTCCATTAACAGCCAAGTAAGTGTGAGCTCTAACTAGCCAGAAGATTCCCATAAGCGCCAGCAGACAGAGGACTCAGAATGAGGACAACCGTGGGCTCTAGTTGTTGTGGGTCCATACCATTTTGCACCTTTCACCATATTTAAGCATTTGATTCCTAATAAGACAAGGCAGGCACGGACCAGCAGGTGGCGCCAAATACAAGAGCAGTTCAGGATTTCCAACTGTTCCTTAATTTTGCTGTTACGTGACCTCGTATTCTGTATCATTTTGTACCGATTCAAAACCGCACCTTTTCCAAGAAGTTTGAACATAATGAAAGACTTTGAATAATTTTTTAATGCCCAGTTGCTTTCATCCTTCGGGCAATACCTCTCCTCAACTGTTTTTGTTGTTGTTGTTTGGGGTTTTGTTTTGTTTTGTTTTGGCAAGCGTGCATTGCGTCTTCAGTGGTCAATTTCGGCTTTTTCGAGACAGGGTCTCTTGCTGAACCTGGATCTTACTGATAGTGCTAGCCAGGCTGGCCCGCAGGCTCCCAGGATCTTCCTGTCTGGTGCCCTGATTACACTCGGTTGCTCGTGCTCTCACAGCAAGCATTTTACGATTGAATCATCTTCCAGGCTCAGCACCACTCTTCTTCGTAACAATGCACTCACACACCGCACTGTGTTCCGAGCCTCTGAGGTGTAACTGCCTGACGACCTGGCCAACATTTACCGTTGCTAAGCTTTTGCCTTTTAGGACTAAAAGTGTTAGGCTGTTTTTTTCTGGCGTATTCAACAACCCTTCCTGAGACCCAAACTAACAGGGTGCAGAGTAGAAAGAAAGGGTGTGGATCAAAAGACACCGAGGTGGATAAGTCACTTAAAGAGGCCGGATCCAGCTATGTAAGTAATGTTTTAGGAACCTGAACCTGAATCTCTTAAGATTCTATTGTCTTCTTCGGACCTTATCCTAAAGAAATCACAGTACCGTATCCATGTCAAATTGTCCCTTTCCACGTCACAGTGACCTCTTGTTTGGTTGGAACCCTTGCTCCCTGCACAAGCCAGGAAACCTCATCTGTGCTCCTTCCCTCAACGGAGGAAGCTCCAGGTAACATGTCATCAGCCCTCGCCTCGGTGTTTCCGACAACCCACCCAAGAATGCCTGCCCAGGGGCTCAGCTTTTGACTATATATGAGCACAATCCCAGTTCCTAGCTGACGTGTCATCACCTAAAACCAATAAAACCCCCTTTCCTCAGCCGGGGTGTGTGATTTCCTTGGCCCTGTTCCCTTGAGATTGGTCAACCCATGTGGGAGCAGAGTCTAATAGAGCTGCTCCTCTTTACTTTTAATTTGGCTTGAATTGGCTTATTTCATCTTTTGAGAAAGCCTATCGCTTCTTATTTCAAAACCTGGTTGGTCATCTTTCGCCAGGACATTGCAACAATGTCTTAGTTAGATTAAACATTTCCACTGCCCACCATCTTCTCCTACCCATACTCCTCAGAGGGGCAAGTATCATTTAATCCAACATTCATACAAGGTCAGAGCATTTTCCACAATGGTTTCCTATTATTTACAGCATGGAACAGGTCTCATCCCTGCCACTTTCTTCTTGTACCCTTTAACCCCATCACTCTACTCTGGACCCTTTTCCTCGCCACAGGGAATTCTGTGTTCTCACAACCGTAGTCCCCCAGCCCTCCTTCAGGAAAGTCATTGTTTCTCCTGAAATTAGTAAGCCTAGATGTTCATGAGAGCGAAAGGCTGTGTCTGGAGTCTGAGGCCGACTGTTAGTCTTCTGTAGGAACAAAACAATTGTTTGTACAGCATTTTCTTATATTATTTTTCCGACTCAAGGATATGGCATTCTTCATTACGGGAACAACTTCTTTTAGCTCTTCAGTGTCCAAAAGAAAAGACTGTGACTTGTGAGTCATCTGACTCAGTGTCAGATAATGCTGAGAGAAAGAAGCATTTTCCTAAATAGATCTGTCCGTTTCAAATTGTTCAGTTGCAGATACTAAAATACAAAAGTAACGAATTCTTTGAAGCTAGGTTTAATTGCAAGCTGTATATAAATCTTTGATGTTGGAATTAACTGAGTGCATTATTTTCTTCAAGTAGCACTCATCAGTTTATACCACAGTCACTCTTTCCTCCTGATTTTTATCAGACTTGCGTAACTCGAGGTAGAAGCAGGGTTGGGGGAAAAGCAGCAAAGGATTTTGTCAGGGTTTTGTTTTTTTAAGTATAATTTATATATAACAAAATTCACTCAATTTATGTCTACCTTCTATGAATTGGCAGCAATTATGATTTTGCAACCATCACTATAATTGAGAGAAAGAACATTTCCATCACCTGACAATGTTCCTTTGTGGCCTTTTGTAGTATTTTCCCTTCCCCCCTGCCTCACTTCCAGCCTGCAGCAAACACTGACCTATTCCCTGTCTTTACTGTCTTGTTCTTTTCAGAATGTTACACAAATGAAATCATCCCCTTTGTAGCCTTTGCTGCAGGCTTCTTCCCTGTGGCATAATCCTTTTGAGATCCATGCACGTTTCTGCCTGTACCAGTAATTCAATTCTTTCTGTTGCTGAATCATATTTCATTGCATGTGTATAATAGAACTGGTCACTCATTTGCCTATGTATAGACCCAAGGTTATTCCTGGATTTTAGTGGCTATAAATAAAGTGGTGGTATGCAAGGTTTTTGTGTGAACACATTTCTGTATTTCTCTTGGGTCATCCCTGAGGAATGGGATTGCTGGTCCTAAGGACAAATAAATGTTTAGCTTTGTAAGCAATTCTAAATGATTATACAGTATCGTTTTTCATGTCTGCCATCAATGTATTGGAGTTCTAATCAATCCACCCTTTACTACAACCGGTTTTGAAATGTGACTTTTGTAATAGATATAGAGTAATACTTTACTGTGATTGTCAATTTCATTATTTCTAAGTCTGTTATTAGATTCTTACTGAAGGGGATAAAGATAAGTCAACAGGGAAAGGTGCTTGCCACCAAATATGGCTACCTAAACTCTACCTCTGGATCCACAAGATGGAAGGAGAGAACTGATACATGAAAGTTGTCCTCTCCTTTGACCTGGAAGCTCTTGTGCCGTGCCATGCACATATATTAGAAGGCAGGAGGCCTTTGTGCTCAAGATAAACAGTAGGGGAACCCTGAATGTTAAGCACACTTGTTTGTTCCTTCAACAGAAGATCTGGTATCTGCTCAGAAGGCTGGGAGTGGTTGCGCTTTCTAAAAATCTGGTGACCTCTGCACTATTAGTGTGGTTGGTATCCTCCTGAAGAGGCCTCATCATAAACTTGTTTCTCACAGTCTATAGAAAGTGTCATGGGTACTTTTCAAAGAGTTTTGAAGTAGTCATATTCCATTTTTATTTAGCTTACTTTGTTCCTCATGTTGTACATGTGGGATTGAGTTAATTATCACCAGAAAAGTTTTCACCAACTTGTGCTGTGCTTAAATACACGTAAAATAAACCACGTGGGGTCATACTCTTGAAGTTTGAACCAACACCAGCTACTGAGCTGTGTTGAACTGGGTAAAAGTAACCCTTATTTGCTCAGCTCAATTGTTGTCTCAGAGACTAACTTCTTATGTCTGCTAACCTAGTCCTGGAAGCTTCTAGCCTCCATACAATCTAAACTAGTCCTAGAATGTTTTCAGCTCCTTAGATTTACTGTTTAACAAGCTCACCCTTTCTTGTTCTTACTGATCTCTAGGCTGGCTGGCTCAACTCAGCTGTTCTGGTTCAAACTCCTCTCCCAGCTGATTTATACAATTTGGCTTTTCTCTAGGCCCCCTGAACTGCTCTGTTTGGCCTCAAACTAACTCAAGCAATCTGCTCTAATCTCCTGGCTCCTTCAGTCTTCACCTGAGTTCTCTCTCTCTCTCTGCAACCTATTACTGTCCCAGTAAAAACTGCCTTCTCTCTCTCTCTCTCTCTCTCTCTCTCTCTCTCTCTCTCTCTCTCTCTCTCTCTCTCTCTCTCTCTCTCTCTCCCTCTCCCTCTCTCTCTCTCTCTCATTGCCCCTTAAGTAGCTTCTCTTTCCTCTCTCTTCTCATGAGAGTGGGCGTATCTTATTAAGTCAAGCCTTTCTCTGATTTACCTTTACTCCTTACCTTCATTGCCTCTGTCTCCTGGATTAAAGGCGTGTCTGTATTCCAGCTGGATCACACAGACCTAGAAGATATTTGGATGTGATCTCTTGCCAGAGCAGCCATGTTCTGAATTAAAATTCCTCTACAGAACTGAACTGTCTTCTTTCCTCCCTCAGATAATCTCTCTGCAGGCCTGAGAAAGTCACACACACAATAAACAAAAGTACTAATAAAAATCGTTTATTAGCCAGGTGTGGTGACACACACCTTTAATCCCAGAACTCAGAAGGCAGATTTAGGCAGATCTCTGTGAGTTCAAGACAAGCCTGGTCTACAAAGAGAGTCCAGGACAGCCACGGCTACACAGAGAAACCCTGTCTCAAAAAAACAAAAATAAATAGAAAGAAAGAAAGATGTTTATTGAGGGCACTGAGTCAGACAGAAAGAATACTGGCAATTAGACAAAATAACTGTCCTGCCTCAAAGTAGACTTCCAGTGTTGCACAAATTTGAACCAACAATGTTTTTAAAGTATTTTTCTTTTTGTTATTGATAATTATTATCCCTTTCTTTCATAAAAGAGTGAAGAACCCGTGTTTTATAGAATGAATTATTTTAAAGCAACAAGTATGTGTTGAATTCATAGTTTGAGGAAGGCTGTGTAAAATCACTGCTCATCACTCTTAGGAATAGTGCCTCTGATTTACATGAATGCATGCCTGGCTGGAATAGAAATCATACTCTTCATTGCAAGAAGCTATGTCTATGAATTGATTGGCCTGCTCTTTAATCTCCCTCTGAGGGGGGAGCAGCCTTGCCTGGCCACAGAGGAAGAGAATGCAGCCACTCCTGATGATACCTAACAGACTAGTATCAGAAGGAGGGAAAAGAGGACCTCCCCTATCAGTGGACTTGGGGAGGGACACGGGTGCAGAAGGGGGAAGAAGGGAGGGAAATGGAAGGGAGGAGGGAGGAAAATACAGGGGTATATAAGGTAAATAAAGTATAATTAATAAAGAATTTAATAAAAATGAAAAAAGAAGCTATGTCTACATCTTGAATAAATGTGGTACAGCAACTTTTAGGAACCCTCTATAACTAATAGATGAAATGTGAAATGTTTGTCGGAGACACTGGTAGAGTTTTAGAGAAGATCTTCTTGTGCTCAGGCATTCCGGCCATGAGTTGGTGGACTAATGGGCAGTGACATAAGACAGGAACTGGTGAAACTTTTTTATTGGTAGCTATAGCATCTCTCACGGTGATGAGATGGCCTTGTGGTTTGCTGTGTCCCTTAGTATAAATCTGGGACTATGGATGTTCTAACTGACAAAAAACAAACACACAAACACACAGAGAAGGACAGGGTAGAAGAAAAATATCATTCTAACAGGTAACATGCCCAGAAAACCATACACTGTAATCTCTGACAAATCATTTCTCAACTAGTCAACAAGTCTACATGCAGATCTGATGTAGATTAATACACCAAAAGAAAGTCAGCTACAGTTACATATCTGTAATCCTAGTACTTGGGAGATCGAGGCAGGACACTCAGGAGCTCAAAGTCATCCTAGGTTACATAGTGAGTTCAAGGGCAATCTGGAATACATAAGATTTTGTCTCCTTCTCCAAAAAAGACACCAACAGAAATAGGCAGATATAAAAAACATAGATATCATGCCTTTTACTTCATTTTAGTTATTTATCTGTTACCTGTTGGATCCAGAATGAGTCGGTGTTCTTAGTTAAAGAGGCCTCCAAGATGCTGCAATGTGATGCTAACAGCTGCTGTCGTGTCAATACTGGAGTTCTGGGTTCTTTGAAAAACACAGAAATATTATAAGAACGAGTTTTTCTTTTAATCCCAGATGTAGGGTTGTGTGTATTGGAAGTTTGGGGTTTCTTTAAAAACTCAGTTTATGTTATGTAAATATGTTTTTGTTTTAATCCCAAGTGCGGAATCTTAGTTTGGGCTTTAGTTTGTCCACAGCTGATAATTGCCTCCTGTTGGGGGCGGGGGGGCTTGATCTTTGCCAGCTGTTAACAGCCTGTGTCATGCAGCACCTAGAGGAGCATAGTCTAGGACTCTGAGGGGAGCCTGGAGAGAGAAAATGTGACCTGTGGCAGTTTGGAGAGACTAGGGACAGCATGGCGGTTTGGAGCAGATAGAGGGAAATAGATGGTTCAACTCAGCAGCTTGGAGGAAAATGCTGTTAAGAGATTGGTATAGGCCCTGAGAGAACCCATCAGCCCTAAACAGCCAGGAGCAGTAAAGGGGTCTGTGCTCCCTTTCCCCAGTAACCTTCTCTTTCATACCTAGGGTTGGGGGAATGGAAAGGAGAGGCTTTAAGGAACCCCAAATAGAGTTTTTAAAATGAGCGCTACAGGTGTGCGGTTGTTTTGGACTAACCACAGCAGCTGACTATGATTTGCCTTGTGCTCTAGTAGAGGCATCCTTTTGCTATCTGTGATTTTGACAGTAGGAATTCTGGGCACATTTCGGAGAGTATATAAATGGTAGGTCCCCAAAAGATGGGTTGTGGTTGGGTTGTTGGTTAGATGTTGTTTGGTTTTTTGTTTGTTTGTTTGTTTGCTGTTGGTCGTGCTTTGTTAAGTAATCATATGCAAAGAAGATGCAACAGGAAGAAATTAGATATCCTGAAGGTGAATATTAAACTTAACCCAAGGAACTCTATGTCCCTATCAGCAGGAAGCAGTCTAACAATAACATCGCCCCCTTTCCAACGCCTGACTTTATTCAGGGATCTCTTTCTTTTCCTCTCTATGCTTTTTCCTCTCTTTTTTTAGTGTTAAGAGGTTGAAAGGTTGGAAGAAAAAAGGCGGAGAATGGTGGAAGAAAGAAGAACCCTCAAAGTAGCGAAAGACCAGCTACAGAGTGTTACCGTAATCCACAAGTCAGACGAGTTATTATTAAAGTTGGTGGGAAGATGATGTACTGCACAGCTGTGCAACCTTCCAGAATACGCATTTTTTTTAAGTCAAATAAGAACAGGCAAGAGTAGTTGGCCTATAGATGTTTTTGTCTATTAACGATTCCCTATTGACTTTGTCATTTGTGTGACTTTTCAATGCCTGCTGTTATCAGCTTGGTTTGATCATAAGAAACCTCCTCTTGTCTGTAAGCATCCTGCCTCCTGGCCGTATGCAGCATTTTATAATGAAATTATTGAAGAAAATACAAGAACACAAGTGCCATGCTTTTAATATGGTTCTCATTACTCTTTCAGGTAGTCCCTAATGCTTCACCCCCTCTCCTGTTGCGGAAGGAATCATCACATGACCTTCAGCCAGATTGCTCATATGACACAATTCAAAATTTATCCAGGGAAGTTCAGCAAACATAGTCAGCAATCCTAAAGGATTATTGTTCAAGCCAATGAGCTTTGGGATGGTTTGTCTTTTAGAAGTAATGTAATTGGCTTGTTTGAGCTATTGTTCTTATGGCTCTCTATTATTTAGAACTGAAAGAAACTCTAAGTAATGTAGATAGAAAGGCATAAAATGCAAGACTTAAGCTCTGTGGGAGAGGGATGGCTATCAAAATGGAAAAATAGAAAACAAGGTAATTTAGTTAGAAATGTCTTTTTAAGGGTCCTATAACAACTGGATATCTCTAAGAGGAAAACAATCAAAATTTACCCTTAACTTGCTCACTACACAAGTGTTAATTTAGTAGAGATCATAGACATAAACATAAAACCCAGAAATATCAAGGTTCTATTTCCTAGTCCAATTATGCTGCACATCTACAATGCATTGCTTTAATAAACATAATCCGTGCAGGTGACTAAATATTTACATGCCAGACACTGGAATAGCATGTTTATGTGAGTTATTTTATACAACCCTGAGAATAGCTCAATAACATAGATGCATGTAGAGAATAGCTTTGTGTTTGATTAGCGGATTGTTGCAGGAATGGTTTCAAAGCTTTTCTCAGAAGGCTTGCCTCTCCTCATGTCTCTGATGGTCTTGGTAGTATGAGACAGGCCTAGTACTCACCCTCTGGATCTGAAGCTGACAGGTGACCTAAACCTGAAACTTGAAAGAAGCCTAACAGATACTCAGATTGATCTAATTCTCCAACCCAAGTTCTTCGTGCTACACCAAAGGTTCTAGCCAGGCTGCCCCACTGAAAATACCTGGAGAATATTTAAATTAAGCAAGTCCCTGGACTCCACTTTCAATTAAAGGCACTTAATTCTTTGGGTTGGGCGTTTATTTGGTTTCCCATGATTCCATTGCACAGTCAGAGCTGGATTCTTTCTCAATCAGTCTTCTCCTTCTACGGTTGACTATAAAGGTATTGTTATGGGTCTGGGGTAGTTTAGATATTCACCAGTCTGATTATCAATACATTTTAACAAGGAAGAGGCTTTTATTTATATACTGGGACCAGGTCTTTATCAGGGACTTGAGATTCTGGGTCATCCAGGGGGTTATAGCTACGAAGAACACAAAGTTACACTCTGTTCTAGTGCAGGTAGAAGGTCTTCTCCTGAAAAACAAGCTTCTGTTCACAGAAGCAGAAACAGCCGTCAACCTTATGACATATTTATTACTTTGCATAAACAACAATTTTGTTAAAATTGTATTAGACCAGGCAATTACAAAAACCAACTCTTATCAGCCCTTAACATTTGTTTATTTGATTGTTTGTTTCAAAATAGGGTTTCTCTATGTAGCCCTGGCTGCCCTGGAACTACCTTTGTAGAGAAGTTTTGCTTTATAGTTCTTGTAAGCACAGAAATTTAAAACTTTTTTGTTTGTTTTTTGTTTTTGAGACAGGCTTTCTCTGTGTACCTTGCTCTGGCTGTCCTGGACTCACTTTGTAGACCAGGCTGGCCTCTAACCCACAGAGATCCACCTGCCTCTGCCTCCCTAAATGCTGGGATTACAGGTGTGTACCACCATGCCTGACTAAATTTTATACTTTTTAACAAAGTTAGCCATCAACACAACATTAGCCATCTCAATATGATTTCTGACTTTTTTATTCCTTGTCCAGGTTTAGTTAATTCCTTATCCTCACTTTTTCTACTTCAAATTCTGCCTGCAAAATCCTCAGAAGGTCCTGGACATAATTGGAACTAAAGTGACAGTACTCTCTGTTTGGACTGAGAAATGTGGGTTGCTGCCATCTCAAGAAGATAGAGCAGGTACATGACAGCAAAAAGGATAATGATGCATCAAGAAAGATAAGAACCAGATGCTTACCAGATGATGGCTCACGTATCATTAATCATTTTGGATTGATAGAAGTAGGAAGGACATAGCCTTCTGTTCTGTTAAAAGTAGAGATGATCTCTCAAAACAGCTTTAGAATTGTTGGGGCAGAGCAGGGTGAAGGGCTCCCATAAAATAATGGGTGTTTTATGTGCTATGATGTATAACAGTTTCCTCTGAGATTGAAACATTCAAACCTGTATCGAAGATCTTTAAGCAAGAAGAAAGTAAACAACTCACAATAGCTTCAGGAAGTCCCTGAAATTGACCAGATTCACTAGGCCCCTCCCTGCCAGAGTAAGCAATAAAGATGGCTGACTCTCAGACAAGCTGCAAAGAAGAGGCTTAAATAAATCAAGCTTCAAAGATGACTTTCAGACAAGCAAAGCTCAAAAAAGACCCTGTCACAACCTGAATTGCCTGGAAGAGAAATCAGCAAAGCTGCCTGGAAGAGGTTTAGGCCAATTGAAGCACCTGGAAAGGACTCTCTTCACCCTGTTGAGCTGCCTGCAGGCTGCACAGTGTGCTCCAGGTTCCAGCTTTTGTGAGCTGTCACCAATGCTGGGATGGACTTTTGTGTTGCAGCTGTCTGAGTTATTTCTGCTCCTGTAAGTAATCCCTCTCCCAAATTCCTATAAGTAACTGCAGTGAAACACATCGATTCAAGTTGGACTTCGGTGGTATCTGTATTTTCATCTGTTGTGGGCTCCCTCTCTGGGATGCACAGGGATATGTATTATGTCTTCCCAGGAAAAAAAAAAACCAGGAAAAGTCTTATTACACAACATCTGGAGTACACACACACACACACACACACACTACCTCCATATGGCAAAATAGTGAGAAATGGTAACTGTTAGAGTTAAACACAAAGACAGGCATGGTGGAACATGCCTTTAATCCCAGCACTGCCAGAGGCAGAGAGGCAGAGGAAGATCTCTGTGGGTTTGAGGCCTGCCTGGTCTACAAAGCAAGTCCAGGACAGCCAGGGCTCAGTCTGTTAAACAGAGAAACCCTGTATTAAAAAACAAAAACAAAAAGAAAGAATAGAAAAAAAAAATAGAGTTACACACAGGAATGTTTCAGCTGGTGGAGGTGAGGTAGGGGGAGGGGG
The DNA here is from genome assembly GCA_028658305.1 of Pachyuromys duprasi. NCBI lineage: Eukaryota > Metazoa > Chordata > Mammalia > Rodentia > Muridae > Pachyuromys > Pachyuromys duprasi. Next base: position 45,657,192 of record CM053752.1, read on the forward strand.
GGCAGGGTCATTTCCCTTAGGGTGTACAAAGGCTTGCCTCTGGATAGAGGAAACAAATGTGACCCATAGGAAAATGGTGGTTTATAAAGGTAAAAGGGGAAAACCCATTTTAGGATGAGATATTTAATTTTAAATGGTTATGTTAATTAGATGAGCCAAAGGGGGCTTTTGATTGCTAGACATTAATACTTTGATAGCTAGACATTAGTTGTCAGCCTCAAGAGGAGGAAGTGGCCAAAGAAGGGAATGTACCTTAATGGATAGCTTTAGGAATGTAACCTAATGGTTTTAGCAAGGCCAAGGGAATGGGGGAAGGGCACAGCCTGCTAGAGCAATGTCTGCCATGCTGGGGCAGGCTAGAGTTCCTTTGCTAAGTACTGCTTCCTTCACACCAAGATGCAAAGTTTTATAACATCCTTTTATGTTGAGAATTTCAGATATCCATATAATGCTTTAATCAAGTCCCTCTCCCTTTCCATCCCTCTAATTCCTTTACTACCCTCTTCACATGTACTCTATTTTTAGACTCACTGAATCCATTTAGTGTTTTTTGTTTGTTTGTTTTTTTAACTGCTGGCTATTTCTAATGCCAATGAATCTTGGGGGCAGGGGTGAAGGAGTTGACCTATGCATGAGCTGAATGGGCAAGCCAAGTGAAGATGGCCACTTTTTTACAATACATCAAAGACCAACACTGTGATCTAGGTAGTCATGAGTAGTTATAAAGCCTTGAGCCCCTGTAGTACAGATGATGGTAGATTTCATCTAAGGTTGTTTCATTCATTCAACAGTCATCAAATTCATTAAAAATGTGCCACAAATGCTATTAACCATTACTGCAAAACAATGGTGATAGACTATGATTTAAAAGACAACGTGTTACAGGTGTTGCCCTAGCCTGTGGTGCTTTTGGAAGAGGATAGGACTTGTAGGTACAGCCTAGCAGGAGTGTGCCCTTTGGTGCGTGCCCTGGAAGAAGATACTGGGATCCCACCCACTTCCCTTCCTTTCACTTACTCGTTACCAGGAAGTGAACAGCCCCTGTCACATGCGCTCACAATGACATATTGTGTCTCCATGGGCCTAAGCAACAAGACTAAATAGGCATGAGCAGAGATCTTCGAAACAATGAGCCAAAATAAACATTTCCTCTTTTATAAGTGCTTCATGTCATGTATTTTCTCAGAAGAGAAAAACTAACACAAGCCATCTATTAAAAAAAAAAGTCTTTGAACTTCAAAGAACATGCTAGTGGCAGTTTGAAGTGTCTAAAAGTATTAGCCCAGGAAAGGAAAACACAGTAAACCCCAGAGCTTTTGTGGTTGGAGCAGATCCCTGCCTGTCCAGCTATCTGGCTCATCACCATTTTACCATTCTATGGAGGCTCAGATGGGACAGGACATGCATATGGCATCTCAGTCTCAAAGATGTTCACAGCCATTCTTCTTCATGCACAACTCTTTCTGAATGTGTAAAACTGTGATAGGCTGGTGTGGACAGGATTGCTCCAGGGTTTATATCTGCTAATCCAATTCTGCAGATCTGTCGTACCAGCATTATCATTTTCTTGTCAAAACATCATTGTGAAATGGTTGTGTAAAATGAGGAGTGTTTGGAAGATATTTATCTTTTAAGCAATTGCTACCTGTGGGTTATCTGTACCATTTTGGCAACTGAGTGAAACAGATGGCAGCCTTCTGGCCGCATTGGCAGAAGATGGTGAGCGTTAGGCTGACAGCAACCCACTTAAGATAAGTTCATGGGAAGAAAAGAAATGACATATCAGCACACAAATAGCTTGTCAGAGCCCCCCCCCCCTTTTTTTCTCTCCTTGAAATAAAAAACAATGACGTATATTCTGTTTTCTTCTTTAACATCCAAAGTGCAGAGTATATTTTGTTCAGTTCTCTTGGTTACTCGACTAATTCATGAATTCATTTGCATACTATGCTTATCATGGGCACATTTTTCAAACAACTTTACTGAGGTAAAATTTATTTACTAGATGACTGAGTCACTAAGTGTACAAAATCAGTGTTAATATAATCTCATGGCAATATTATCAGTCAATACAATTAACTTTACTCATCTTTTTACTGCCAGAAGGAACTCTCTGCCTCTTTTTCTCTAAATTGCCCCTATTTCCTTTGCCTTAGAAATCCACTAATCTTTGACTATAGATTTTCTTATTTGGCGTATTTCATAGAAATGTAGTCATACAATACTCAATCCTTTGGTTTCTTCCAATTAGCAAGTTTTCAAAGCTCAGCCAACTCAGTGTGTATATATATGTGTGTATGTATGTATTTTGAGACAGGGTTTCTCTCTGTAGCCCTGACTGTCCTGTAAATCATTTTATAGACTAGGCTGACCTCGAACTCAGAGATCCACCTGCCTCTGCCTCCTGACTACTGGGATTAAAGGTGTGCGCCACCACTGCCTGGCTCACAGTATAGAGTTTTATTTCTTCTTTACTGCCATGCAGTATTCCATTTCATCGAACTGTGTTTATCAATTAGTAGACATTTGTGATGTTCCATTTTATTATAAAATCCACTGTGAATTGTAGGTAAGTTGTATCTGGACATCTGTTTAATTTCTCTGAAACATATACCTAGGAGTGAATCTCCCAAGTAATGTTGTAATTGCATGTTTAACAATTTGGAAACTGCCAGACTATTTTCCAAAAGAATTGTAGTTTTAAAATTGTGCTAACAATATATGATCGTTCTGATTTTTCCTCTTCACCCACTTTCTATTTTCCATTTGATTATAGCAGTCCTTAACTGGGTGTAAGGTGAGAGCCTCTGGTAGTGTACTTTCCATTTCTCTGGTAGCTAATAACATGGAGCATCTTTACTTGTGCTTATTGGCCATTTGCAAATTTCTTTGTAATGGTGTCTGCTTATATTAGTGCCCATTTTAGCTGCCATGTTGTTCTTTTAGTATCAGTCATTGTTCTGTTTTCCACACATGGTCTTTAAAAGTACATGCTCTCTCTCATTCTCTTATTTGCCTTTCCACCTTTGCAAATAAGAGGGATTCTGAAGGCAAGAAAAAGGCCGAGAGTACTTTACAATTTGTAAAGACAGCAGCATCAGATGGGCCCTTCCCCCGACTGCCTTTTAAGTGTCTTGGTATCCGTAACTCCTTTTTCCTTTGTTTGTCCAGCTGTCCCCTATTCAATCTGACTTTGTATGATTTAGGGGAACTGATTGCTTTACCCAAGCTCCAGAGAGCAAGAGGTAAGACTGGCCAGTTAGAACTTCTCCACCAGCTCAAGAGGGGGAATCACAGCACTTACGAAGACAGAGTATTAAAGAAATGCTGATTAGATATAAAGTCAACGACTATTAATTAGAATTTTCCTCACTGTGACAAATACACAAAAATAATTTAAAGAAGGAAAGGTTTGCATATCCCTGCAGTTTTGTTTTTTCTCTCTCTCTCTCATTGGATATTTTGTTTGCATCTATTTATATTAAGAACTTGCTGGTTAACTGGGTGCTGTGGCACATATCTGCAATCACATCACTTGTGGAGTCAGAGGCAGGCAGATTTCTGTGAGGTCAGCCTGGTCTACAAAGAGACAGCCAAGGCTATACCGAGAAACCCTGTCTCAAAAAACAAAACAAAGAAACAAAAACAGAACTTGCTGGTTTGCCATGTTGGACATGGTGAATTCTTAGTTCTCCTTTGTCCAACTATTCCCCTCATGAAATCAGCATGGCTGCCTTACTCTAGCATGTAATGATGACTGTGATTTCCACTACTCTGCCATGAGGGCCTAGCTTTTGATTTACTCTCCTAATAGAAGAAATCCCAACAGCTTACACTTGACTTTTCCTACTCTAATAATCCATTGTCTATCCATGGGGACACTATGATGACAGATCAGTGTCTAAGTGTGTCTAACAGTTACACCTTCTGAAGCTTGGGGAGAACGCCAGTGGGCTAACAAACATACTGCGCTTACTGGACTAAGAACATGACTTATAGCTCAGTTTATCTATCAACCTAATCACAGTAATCCCCAATGTGAATGGAGGACTAGTAAATGGGTCCAAATAACAAAACTGAAATGTAGACTAGATTGTATTTGGAGCTTAAGCAATGATAGTTACAGTAAGCAGCTTTACTGTTTTTTTTGTATAATATTAAATATCAACTTTACAAGATGGTTTCTAGTGTTAAGAAATACTTGTTGATGAGGGAATAGAAAATGAATAAATTGTAAAAGTAAAAAAAAAATAAAAAATGTTGTTGCATTATTTAAGAAATGAGACTCTTCTGTTTTGCTGGGGGATGGGATGCAGGAGATGAATTCTTTTCTCACAATGCTAGGTGAGCACTCACCACCAATCATCTTCCTAGGCCTGGTCTTGTTTATATAGTACAGTAAACCACAAAGTCTTTTAAAGAGTAAATTTGGTATCTAAATTTCTACAGTTCACACAAAGTACTTTTTTGATAATTATTTAAGGATCTAACCTAAGCTGCTAGACAATATTGATGTAAGATACCCCGGCCACAGTCATCTTTACCAGTTGTTTAGGAGAACAGGTAAGGGACGCACAAGTGGCTCATGAATAACTTGGTATAGACTGTTCAACCTTTCACTTCAAATGTTTGGTGGGTACTGGTATAGTTAGTCATTTCTAATCCTCCTAGCAAAACATCCCCATGTTCCTATAATGAAGTAGTATTTGGTAGGCAGTATTTTAAAACAGTCTAACTTAATATTACATGCTGGGTACTCTGAGACAAAACTAAGATGTGTTGCAATTAGCCAGGACCATTTTCTTTAAAATCAATTTAACTTGTTCTTAGACTTTACACAATCAAAATGGGCACTGACTAGTCTGACCTCCCATCCTCCCACCATTCCTCCCCCTTCCCACACATCTCTCCCTGTGGCCCGCTATGATTAACCAGAGCTGTATGTGTGACCATATCTTATCTTTGAGGCTATCCTTTGGAGCATGGTGGGTTCAGCAGTGGGTACATGACAAAAGACATGATGCTCTGCCCCCACCCCCTCAGGATCTACCTGTAGCAAATGGTTCAGAAGTAAACAGTAGGGCCCATGAGCCCCGCTGCCTCCTTCAGTGTCAATAAGGCCCATCTCAGTTGGGCCTAACGCAGATAACAAGTTTTCAGTTAATAATTGCAGTGACTGTATCCAGTCTAGAAAACAGCACTTTGCAACTCCTCATCCCATCTTCTGGCCCTCTTCTGTAATGTTTCTCGACTGGGTGGTATAAATGTCTTTTTTAAGGCTGGGCTGACAACTGTTATAGCTACATCTTGGGGAGCCATGAGTCTCTGTATTAACCATCATTCATTGCAAAGCAAGGCTTCTGAGAGTAAGGCTGGGCTTTCTGTTTATGGGTGTAAGTATAGATATGTAAAAGGTTGTTTGCTGCCATGTCAGTATAAAAAGACTCAATAATAAGCTTCCCACATGGGCCTTCTGCCCAGGTCTGGGTGGTTAGCAAGCTTACAGTACCAGGAATGGTCTCTCAACACACTCCCCCATTTCTGTGGAGCAGGCTAGGGCTTTGGATAGTCTTAGATGGGTGTAACCAATCCTTTCCCTCCATTTACATTTAAACTAAAAATTCTTAGGATAAGTTAATATAATAAATGACATCTTAAAATATTATAGATTTTAAACTTTTCATTCTACCTACACGTGAAAAAGTATTATTATAATTGTCAAATCACAACTGTGTTTTACATAGATCCAGATATAAACATTCCTAATTCAACTGAGTAATTTGAACCCTTCAACAGGAATCCAAGTCTTAAAAAACTTTTGGAATTCTTGCCATTGAGGGATAGTATTCATATCAGCTATTAAAAACAAAAATCATCATCTCATTGAACACATGGGGCTGAAAAATAGAAGGTTTTCCTCAGGACAATAAATAAACAAGATTTAAGAAAAATGACTTTCAGGTAAGAACCATGTAGTTTGTAATAAAGTATTTCATGGGGAAAACGTGGCACTACTGGTTGAGTGTAACTGTAAAGAAAGTCCAAAAACTGGACCTGAGGGCCTTTGCCATGTGCTGGGCAATGTAAAAGACAGGGCCAATGCTATGAGTTTCAGAAACAGCAAACAATGTACCAATTTAACCATGCTATGTGTCACTCTGTTCAGCCATGAATAATGCTGAAAATGAGTTTGTGATACATAAATACCACAACATTCATATATTAGAAAAATGGAAGGTGTATACCCACTATTTCCAGTCTGTTGAGAACAGAAGGTAGCATTATATTGTATAATTTGGATAGAAATTCAACAGCTGAATGTGGAAGGTTTCTCAAAGTGTCCAAGAAACTACTTTTATCTTAAGCCTTTTAAAACTTCTACTGCCATATATTACTTGTACAAAATAATGGGGTAATTTTGGCCCTTTTCCCCTTATAGGTGAATTTTGCAGATCATGTGGTATTTTTGTGCAAGTGGGGTTAGAAGAGAACTTTTGGGAGTCAGTTTCCTCTTTCCACCATGTGATCTCAGGGATCAGATTCCATCATCAAAGTAGACAGCAAGTATCTCTACCCACTGGGCCATCTCACTGGCAATAGGGCTGACATACATATGGAGCCGGTAGATGACTCAGTCTGTCACACACCTGCTGCACTAGTATGAGGAACTGAGTCCAGACCCCACGACTCATAGAAAAAGGCATGTTCATCAGTACATACTACCAATCCCAGCACAAGAGAGGGGACAGGAAGATCTCTGGGCTTAATGGCCGCCAGTTATCACTTGACTGGCAAATTACTGGCTCAGTGAGAGACTCTGATTCAAAAATAAATGTGGAGAGTGACAGAGGACACCTCATGTTGACCTCTGGCCTTTTCATTAACACAAACACACTAATGCATACACCACACATATACATAACCACTTGGGAGGTGAGAGTGGAGAAACCACTCTTAGGAGAAACCAGATACAATAATTTTATAATAAAAAGTAGCCCCTAAAGCAAGCACCTGAAGATGAACACTGACAAAGAAACCCAGCCACTCTTTAATTTTAGGCAAAAGTGTATGTGCCAATATTAACTAACAAAAATAAGTTTAGTCCTTTGCTATAAACACGTTCACAGTTTTAAAAGGAAATGAGTCTCATACTGTCTTCCAGTGTCCACAGCACTCATCATCCTTCTGCACCCTGCTGCTCGGAAGGTACTTTCTGGGTGGACCTGTTCCGAATCCTTTTCCTTTTCCTTTTCTTTTCCAAAGCAGGCGACTTTGTGTCCTGTGGTTTCTTCTTTTTCTTCAAGCAGCTGAGAGGATTGGGGCCACCCACCCTCTTTTTTCTCCTCTTCTTGAGTTCAGGGTTCTTCACTAAGCCTTGCTCCTCCTTGAGTTGCTTGATACTTTGTTTCTCATGCACTGAGACCAGCTGGCCCGACTCCACTGCCTTCACAAAGGCCACTGTTCTGGGAGAAGGCTTGTCTAAGACTATAGTGTTCTGAATAATGAACATGAGCGGGATTCCAGGACTTTTCTTGACTTTCACAGATAAGTTCTGATCCTTTTAAAAAGAAAATGGATTTAGTTTTTCAACCAAGTTTAGGTACCTAAAATTAAGTTTCTAAGAGATTACAAAGTAAGCTGAAGCTAGGATAGTAGTCTGGGCTAGGAGCTGTAAATGATCAACTAATAAAAACTAAAAGCATTAGGAAGTTATTCTCCCAAAACATCAATGTGAGAAGAGGGTGAAGTTCTCTCAAAACATCAATGTGAGAAGAGGATGAAGTGTAGTAATGAGCTAACTCAGAAATTATTCTGAAAGTATAGTTGAGCAAATCTACATGTATTTTAACATCAACCTGACAATCTCTCCTTTTGCCTCCCAGTCTTTAAATGACTTCAACATTCCATGCTATTGCTAGTCTTTTCAGGTTTATTTATTTTTGTTGAGGTATACCAACACTGAGACATGTCCAAACATGTCTAGGCCTCACTGCCTAGCATAATGACAGCCATTTTGTTTTAAGTCTCCATTTTGATCATAAGGTGAAATTAAGTTCATGTTCTCAGGCTCTGCCTGCCTGAAAATTTAATAGCCTTTTACTTACATACAGTTCAAAACTTTTTGAATGTTCTGCTTGAATTAATGATATATGTTCTCCTTAAACAAAACCACAATACCCTATGTTCCTTTCTCCCAGAGCAGTGGGGGGCAAAAGTCCCACACTGCTTCCGTACCCTATATCCTAGCCAATCAGCTTAAAATGCTTTGTTTAGCTAGTCAAAATGATGTATTGCTGTCTTCCCCGTGCTTCCTACACATGGTAACCTGGTTGTTATCTGGTTACGGTTTTTTGTATAAAAAAGCCTACTATGGAAATAGACTGGCATCACAGCATGGCACCAAGTCCACTCTGTCTCTGACCAGTCAGTTTCTGTTCAGTATTCAATAAACTTTCATCATTCTGAGTGGTGAGTGCGGGCTATTCTCCAACCCCAACAATTATGTGTATTGAGGCTTGCCTGTGTATATATGTGTGCATTACATGTGTGCCTGGTGGCCTTGAAGGCAAAAATAGGAAGTTGGATTCCCTGAAACTGTAGTTACAAATGGTTGTAAGCAGCCTGTAGGAAATTGAACGCCAGTCCTCTAAAAGAGCAGCCAGTGTTCTTAACTACTGAGCCCTCTCTCCAGCCCCCTGAAGCCAGTCTTAAAAGACATGCACCATGACTTTCTGAGAAACAGTATGAATTCAAGAACATGAAAAACAGTTCCGAATATGGAAGGCAGACACTTTGCCCTACTCTTCCCTCCTTGAAGAACCCTGAAGCAATCAACACACTACTGCAGCAACTCATCCCCTAAAAGGAAACGACTGAAGAAAAAAGTTCTGTGGACTTCAGGTTTTCTCCTCATATGTTCAAGTAACTGTCTATACCAACTCCATTTAAAAACGTGCATTTTTAAAAGTCCAAACAATGAAACATGGACTATAGCTAAGTGACAGAATCCTTGTCTAACACACAAGTAAATGAATAAAATTCCGAACACTAAATTGTTTCTTCTGATTATTTTTCCTGATTATAAACAGCTCTATGTGAAGTATTTATAAAAGTGGTTAAAACTCCCTTACAGTTTTAAAAGTAACATTACCTGTGTTGCCACAAAATAATGGTGAGGATTCCCCTCATCCACCATGGACAGGAGACATTCTGATCCACTCACGGCACCTTTGAAATGAGGGCAATTTCGAACCTGGAATTTCTGTGCAATCAGTTTTGCTCCATATAATTCCTTTCCCAGTGTTTCTAACTCCTTTAACACACACCTGAGGGGAAAAGAAGTCATTAGAAAAGCCCAGAATCACAACTGAAACATTCCTTTTGTTTATTTATTTAAAAAAAAAGAGCATAAACACAATACTTACGTTCTTAAAGTAAAAAAACACTATATATAAGAATTTGAATTTATAGTATGGTTACTATTTTCTTCTTAAATGAAGACTTAAAAAAAATACACACTCTAAGCAGAAAATACCAATGCTAGGATATAATGAGCATTTGTGTGTATAGCAAGTATGTAAACTGGTCTTCACATATATTATTGCTTAACCTCAAATGACTCTGAAGCTAGATGATAAATTTAATTAATTTCTAGCTTATCCTCAAGTTGGGCTGGAGAGATGGCTCAGAGGTGAAGAACACTCGCTGTTCTTCCAAAGGTCCTGAGTTCAATTCCTAGTAACCACATGGTGGCTCATAACCATCAATAGTAGGATCTGGTATATAGGCAGAATGTTGCATAAATAATAAATCTTAAAAAAAACCTTATCCTCCTAAAATCTGTACCTCTCTTAGAGGTGCAAAATACAGTGAGCCTTCCAGATGGTATAGGGCACTCCAGATTGCTATTAAAACAAACAAACAAATACAACTTCAGAAAATACTAACAGAATCAAAAGCAACTTATATTCTGTTTGAATCCTGACTTTTTTTTTTTTAATGTTCTTCATAATTATAGGAGCCAGACACCAGGAAAAGATGGGTCAAGGACACCAGGAAAAGATGGTCCACTGACTTGACTAAGCAGGGCTCATAGGAACTCAGGGACAGAAACAGATGTCTTGGAGCCTGCATGAGTCTTCAGCTAGGTCCTCTGCACATATGCTATGGTTGTGTAGTTTGATGCATTTGTGGAACTCCTTAGTTGGAATGAGGGTTCCTTTGACTCTTTCAACTGCTCTTGGAATCCTTTTTCTCCTACTGGGTCACCTCATCTAGCCTTAATATGAGAGGTTTGTACCTAAGCTTACTGCCATCTTGTTATTCCAGTTGACATCTCTGGGTGGCCTGCTCTTTTCTGAAGGGAAATGGAAGAAAAGTGGATATTAGGAGTTGAGGGATCCTGGAAAGAGTGGAAGAGGGAAAACTGCAATTGGGATGTATTTTATGAGAGAGGAATTTTTAAAAGGTTACTCATGATAAACAGCAGAAAGTTAAGAGATGCTCTAACTCAAGCTTAACAAGGTAGAGAAGAGATGGAAGTCAACAAGAATGAGCACTCTAGTACCTGCAAATGCTGGGTATCAATGATTCACTGCATCATTCTAATTTTGTGTTGTATGAAAAATTTCCAAAGTAGCTGGGTGGTGGTGATCCACACCTTTAATTTCTGCATTTGCATGGCAGAGGCAGGTAAATCTCTGAGTTTGAGGTCAGCCTGGTCTACAGAGCATGTTCCAGGACACCCAGGGCTACACAGTTAAACCCTGTCTCAAAAAAAGAGAGAAAAAGATTTCCAAAGTTAAGTTCTTCTTCCTCTCCCCACCCCCCAGACAGGTCCTTGCTATATATATAGCCCAGTCTCAATCTCGTGGTAATCCTCTCTGACTCAGCCTCCCAAAGTGTTTATATTATAGATGCAACATGCCTTTAGAGGCTCAGAAGTTAAAATCCTTGGGGAAAAATGCTAGAGGACATGTATAGATGTATTACTTGCCAACCATTTTACATCATAGCAGTGTACTACTAATATGTGTATGGTTCATGGGAATAAACAAATTACTTATGCTCAGAAGCAACCAATTCAGGGGGATAGGCTGGCAAAGGCTATAGAGGGATCCCAAAGCTAAAGGATCAAAAAATTGAGAGTATTCGACCATTAAACATTTAAAAGTGTGTGTGTGTTGGGCTGGATGGTAATAGCATACACCTTTAATCCCAGCCTTCAGGAGGCAGAGGCAGGCAGATCTTAGTTCAAGGCCAGCCTGGCCTCCTGAGTGTGTTCCAGGACAGCCAAGCTATACATTTTCTCAGAAAATGCGAAAAAGAAAACGTACAACAAATTTTGTTTATATGTGTGGGTGACTGCAGAGGCCAAAATAGGGTTTTAGATGACCTGGAGTTACAAGCAGTTGTAAGATCCCTGACACAGATGCTGGAAGCCATCTTAGGTCCTCTGGAAGAGTAGGAAGCATAATTAACCACTGAGCCATCTTTCCAGCCTTGGATTAAAACTTTGAGGTTATCTGCAACTCAGAAAGAGCATTCCTTGAGAAATTCTAAATGTGAAAGGCTGTTCACTGCAAGGCAGGACATTAACAGCACACAGCACAGCTTGGTTTGTATGAGTGTACATAGAACAGTCTATTTCTGAGCTGTAGTAGTATAACTCATTTTAATTTATTTGCTTAGGTAAATACTGTAAAATCGACTAAATTTTTTAGTTGTTCATGGTCTAGCTTCAATTCACCTTTTCCTTACTTTCCTGTCCCACAATATTAGATACAACAAAGTCTTCTGGGGCATTGACCAATTCTATTTGTTCAAAAGTTCTCACAAACAATAACACCACTATCTCTACCATCCAAAACACACTTATCCCCTCAGGCTTGAACACATCTTGGGACCCAAACATCAACTCCATGAAACATTTTAAATTTTGCCCAGCCTCCTGCTCCCACTGTTCTACCTCAGATGTGTTCACATGAAGCGAGGAGGCACGGGTGTGGAATGAAAGTAGACATCAGATGCTGACTGTACAGACTTCGACCTGCCCACTAAGGCATCCTCAGTGTTTGGAGCAACGCTTGGCACATGCTTGGTACTTATAAATGGCCTTGGGCAAAGTTTTCAATCTCCAGTCTTGACTTCTTTTCCTAGGAACTGAAGATACCTCTTTGGCAGTTGGAAGGCTTGAAAACCTTTGGGTTCAACTTAAAGCTTAACACCCGCTGGAGAGATGGCTCAGAGGTTAAGTGCACTTCCTGCTCCAGAGGACCAGGGTTCAATTCCCAACACTCACATGGCAGCTTGTAGCTGTCTGTAACTCCTGTAATAGGGGATTCTACACCCTCACACAGACGTACATGCAGTCAATGTCAACAGCAATGTACATAAAATAAAAATAAATTTTAAAAAAGCCAACAACCGCCATTGAAAGGGGACTGGCAGTTTGAACGCTGAAAATGTCCTATGTACAGTATAACTCGTCTGACCTTACATCAACTTTGAAGAAGTTATTCAACTAAGCTTTTGTTTGTTTTTGCCTGAAATCACAGCTGGTTTTGACTGGGAACCGGAGTCAAAGCAAAGCCCACCTTCTACATAACACCTGTTCTGATTTCCGCAGCGATAACAGGGAATATTCACAGGGCACAGCACCATTCGCCTTACTTAACAATCAGTTACTACACGGAAACAGACTTATCTGTTTGCACCTCCAGCGTTCTGGGCCACACCCGCGACCCCGCCCCGCAGGCCCACCTCGTGGTGCACAGCTGGATCTCCCCCATAAGGTAGCGGGGCAGCTGGTCCCGCAGCTGGATACGACCCCGCAGCGCCGCCTGGCAGAAAGTGCCGTCCAGAAGGATCTGGTAGGGCTCGCGGACCCCAAAATTGTTGCGGAAGAAGGCAAGATGCTTCTTGGCGTGTTTCTGCCTGGTGATCTTCATGCCTGCCTAAACTACCGGACCCACGGGGACCAGTCTCGCTTCCGCACTCCAATCAGCCAGTCTCCCCCGGAAGCCAAGCGCCTCTGGCCCGGAAGTACATGGCCTTGTGCCCAAGGCCCGCCTCTCTGGCTTGCGTCATTTTCGAGGAGTGCTCACTCCCACCTCCGGCTGCAAGCTTTACGGGGCGGAGCTTCCGCCTGAGCTGAGAAGCCTCTCAGTATGCAAATTAGCGCAGGTTGGCGCTTGCGCAGTCTTGAGCTGGACTGAAAGGGTTTATAGAGCTTGCTCCCTGGCACGTAGCAAGTCTCCAAAAGACTAGTAATGTGAACATAACCAATGATGATACGACTGACCTAAGCAGTTAGTAATTTGCCATTTACCATGTATCATCCCCATGAATGTTTTTAATTTCCAAGTGAGGAAAATGACTCAAAATTGGACAGCCCTAACTTGGGAGGTTTCGCTGGCTGCTGGTCTTAAAGGAAGCAAAGCACTTTTGCTCAAGGCACACGGTTCTTCAGTGTCTTCACCTCACATTCACTGCCTGATCTTCCCAGGTATTTTAGCACACCTTAAGAATTGACCCCCATGATAACAGAGAAAAAAAAGGGGGTGGGGGAAGGTCTATTACTCAACACACAGGCAGTCTCTACCCCATTAACCTAACCTGGAGAACCCAGCTGAAAGAGCCAAATTTGCTGGTTGTGGTAGCGCACTTGCATCCAGGAGGCAGAGGTAGGCTTATCTTTGTGAGTTTAAGGCCAGCCTAGTCTACTTAATGAGTTCCAGGACAGCAAGAGCTACACAGTGAGAGCCTGTCTCCCAAAACAAAAAACAAAGCTGTAGAGAAATTTAAATTCGGAACATGGCTGCTCTGGCAAGAGATCACATCCAAAAACCTAGGGCTGTGTAATCCAGCTGGAACGCAGACATGCTGGGTGGCGGTGGCATACACCTTTAAGAGATAGAGGCAAGCAGATCTCTGAGTTCAAGGGCAGCCTGGTATAGAACAAGTTTCAGGTAAAGAAAAGCTTAGGTCCAGGCGTGGTGCTACACACTTTTAATCCCAAACAATCAAGGCAAAGTTAGTTTGTAGAAGGAAAAAACCACATTTGAAAGTGATGTCTAATTGAGTAGAGGAAAATGTAATGAATCAGAGAAAGATTTGACAGAGTAGAATATGCCAAACTCTCAAGAGGAGAGAGTGGAAAGGGAATCTACTTAAGGGAGCAGCACAGAGAATGAAGGAAAGGAGGCAGCTTTACTGGGAGGGTTTTACAGAGGGAGGTTGAAGAGAAAACAATCGAGACACATGTGAAGACAGAACAAGCCAGATAATGAGAAGGTGCCAGATTAGAACAGATTGTTAGTTAGTTTGAGAGCAAGCAGAGCAATTCAGAGGCCAAAAGAAAATCCAGATTGACTAAGTCAGCTGGGAGAGAAGTTTGAGCCAGAACAGCTGAGTTTAACCAGCCAGCCATAGTTCAGAAAGCACTAGAAAGGGTGAACTGATTCGCCAGTAAGTCTCAGAGGCTAAAAACATTCTAGGCCTAGAATAGATTGTACAGTGGCTAGAACCTTCCAGGACTAGGCCTACATTAGCAGAAACAAGCAGTAAACTTCAGAGATGACAATTACATCAGGCAAATAAAAGGTACTTTTACACAAAACAAACAGCGAAATTAACAGTAAAAAACATTTGCTTAGGGGCTGGAGAGATGGCTCAATGGTTAAGATCACTGTCTGCTCTTCCAGAGGTCCTGAATTCAATTCCCAACAACCACATGGTGGCTTACAACCATCTATACTGAGATCTGATGCCCCACTTCTGGCATGCAGGTGTACATGGACATACAGCATTTGTAACATAAAATAAATAAATATTTTTAAAAATTTTACTTAATGTGGCCAAATAGAGAACAGGGCCAAAAAGTTCCAATGACCAGCCACTACTGCAGTCAAATCTCTGACGTCCTAAAGTGAAATTAATGCATACATAGTAGCCAGAGATATGAACATTTAACCCAGTAGTTCTCAACCTTCCTAATACTATGACTTCTTAATATGGTTCCTCATGTTGTGGTGAGCCACAACCATAAGATTACTTTCATTGCAACTTCATAACTGTAATATTGCTACTGTTGTGAATCATGATGTAAAATAGCTATTTTCCAGCCAGGCAGTGGTGGTGCACACCTTTAATCCTAGCACTTAGGAGGCAGAGGCAGGCAGATCTCTGTGAGTTCGAGGCCAACCTGGTCTACTGCACAAGCTCTAGGACAGCCAAGGCTACGAAGAGAAACTCTGTCTTGAAAAACCCAACAAAACAAACAAAAAACTCTTTCTGACACCAGTTGACCCCAAAAGGGTTTTGACCCACAGGTTGAGAAACACTGAATTCTAACCAATCCTTTTTCATGTATGGTTCTGCCCACCGTTGACCCATCATTTTCTGGGCTTCAGTCTTGTCCTGTAAATTGTTCTAACAAGGTGTTAGAACTAGTGAAGTCTCTTTCCCAGCAGACAAATTAAGTTCCCCCTTGGTGCCAGGCTCGGAGCCTTTTCCTTCTCCCAGCATGAAATTCCCATTTCTTGGGGTCAGTTGTTTTAATTGAGAGACACAAAAGAATACTTTTATTTCTGCCAGGCCAATTACAGAGCCATTATTTGTAAATCCTCATCCTAAAGCCAAGCCGAAATGACTCTGTTTTAGAATTCCCAAGAGTTTCATTTTCCGAAAGGCCTGATCCTACCACTGACCTGAATTGTTTCAGCTCAGCAACTCTCCAAGGCAGCTGTGCCCAGCTTCCTTTTCAAACCAATTTGAAGGTTGATTCAATTTTATAGACATTTTTGTCCACAGTTTCTAACATCAGAAAAACACATATTAGGTTAAAAATAGGAAGCCACACACCTAATTTAAATAATTTAGATGTTACTTAGTCAATTTGGTTAAATGGAGACAATGAACCAGAAGTTTTCAAATTTGATTAACCTTGAAGGTTATCCATTTTAAGGTAAAATGATCAAAGAATGGAGAGTATGGATTTTGTATTTTTGTCTCTGCCTGGAATCTGTCCCAGATCTAGTTTTGGCAAACGATTGAAAGAACCATTTTTTAAATGACTTATAATGTGATTGAAATGTATTGCTTGCATTTGACATTTTATTTCAATTTATAGGTTTATGGAATTGAACTAAGGTATTCTGTAAAATTAGCCCCAACCTGAATCCCAGCACTACCCTGAGATGGCTGCTTTTATTTAACTGCAAATAAAATTAGGAATTTGAGATCATGAGATGCTGTAGTGGAGATGGATTCGTAGTCTTTTAAGCATAATTGCTCAGTATTTTCTACTTTCATCCTTCCATTACCCCTGTATACACACTCCCTGTCCTGAATGACTCTCAGCACTTAGAAATATCATCCCAACCTCATTGTAAAACAATTAAAAGCTTTTTTTTAAAATAGGCTCACATCTTTCCACCTGGATCTAACTTCTAGCACTTTTAAATTCTAAAACGATGTGGGACACCACTAAGAATTTGAACCATATTCTATTTTTTTTTTTTTAGCTTACTGAACTACAGCATAATCTTTTTCCAAGTCTATGTTTGACTGCCAATTTGCCCACGTATTCTTCTTTTCAAAAGTATAAAAGAACCTTATAGCAGTGATTATCAGGTTTGAAATCATTTTCTTTTGATGTTTTTTTTAACATGATCTCCAGATATGCAGCAAAAGCGTTAGAGTGCTGGCTTAGGCACATTGCAGATTGCTCGTTCAGAACCAGTTCTTCTGGAGAGATTCTGTAGCAACTTTGTGATCTTAGACTTTCTCAGGTGGGGCCTGAAATGCGAATAGTAGTAACCCCTATATGGACTGGGTCTCTTCTGATTGATACAAGCCTGTGACAAAGTTTAGCTCATAAATTAATCATAGGAAGCAGGTGTCAACAATAAAACAGAGCAGCTAATACTGCAATAAACTTACGTGTAGTTCTCTTGTCTATGTCTGTGTGTAGGATCTGGTTTTTGGTTTCAGCTTCCACCCACCTACAAGGTAACTAATGGGTTGCAAATATATATGGTATTCAGACAGAAAGGCACATTAATTATGAAAACTTCTTCAAGTCATTGCTGAGCTCATTAGTGTTTATGACTTTTTGCAGTAGAATACTACTGTTTATCCAACATGGTATTTTCATTAAGCAATCTACCAAAAACATTTTTACTCACATGCCAAATGACCTAGTATTAATGACAAGTGAAGATTTTGCTACAGCCAAAGCAGAAGCTGAACATTGGTATTACTTAAGAAACTATTACGATATAAGTTTAAATTTAAAAAATAATTAATTCTTTTGAAAAAAATTCTGTGATATAATTTTTCAATCATTTTTAAAGTACAGTAGTCTGAAAAAATGATCTTATAGTGGCAAAAGCAATAATACCTTAACATTGCTATCCATTACCTCTGACTTAGGTTGGTGCACTGGGTACTTTCTATGCCAGACATTTATATTCAGCTGAGTTGGGTGGAAAATCAGTTTCTTTTTCTTTACTTTAAAAATGCTCTTAATATTCATTATTGTGTCTGGATAAAATATAATTTATAATGTGACATTATTGTACATGGTCTTGGAGGTTTTTCTTCATGAAAGTTTGATGAAACCAAGATGACATAAGAATGATTTATTCTTGGAAGGTGTGACTAATAGGACTATTTCATGAAAGATTCATTGTCTAAATGGAATTAAATAGGCAAACATTAGGTTCAGTTCATAAAGGTTATTTTGTTTCACTCATGAATGTTGGTATAACTTTATTTAATTTCATGGACATCAGGGGATGCATGTAATGTATCTATTGTGATATTATCTCACAGGTATTCATGGTTAAATATTTATAAACATTTGTTAACATGGCATTAACTCAAAAAGAATATTACTTTCCTCTTAAATTATGCATAACATTCTCTCTAAATAAACAACTTAGCTAAATAAATTATAGTTTAGAACAAGTTAGGTAAATTGCTATATAGTGAGGTCCTATTAAGCTCTTTACTGTATAGGAAGATAGAAACATGCAGATGTATTTCATTCTGTAGGAGAGAATCCATGAGGACTGACCTGACCTGCTCAAGGTGTTATTAAGGTGACGAGCCTGGTCAGTAAAACACACCTGTGATCGCAGCACTCGAGCACTCGCGGAGGCAAAGGCAGGCTGATCTCTGTGAGTTTGAGGTCAGCCTAGTTTGCAAAGCGAGTCCAGGACAGCCAAGGCTACAAAGAGAAACCCTGTCATGTGAAGAAAAAAAAAAAAGATTAAATGTAGAAGTATACATTTTAAAAATATTTTAAATGTCAAATTACAAAATTACCCGTGTCAGATATAACAAGTAGAATAAGAAATATAGGACTTTACCTCCTGTTGTGCAAACAGCAACACTTTATCTGGGGAAACACAACACACTTCTACTCATCCCAGGACATATCACCAACGTCCAGCTTGATGATGAGCTTTATTCCAGTTACAGGAATATGGGTGAGGGGTTACTCACAGGAGCAGATATGACTCAAAGACCGCTGCATCACCAAAGCCCACTCCAGTGTGGTGACAGTCTACAACTGGGAACACACTGCACAGCCTGTAGGCTGCTCAACAGGTTTGAAAATGTCCTTTCCATGTGCCTCAGTTGGTCTTAATCTATTCTGCACAGTTCTCATCTGAGAGTTTCTTTATAACTGGGCTCTGCGTACTTTGGCAGGGAATAACCTAGTGAATCTGCTCAGTTTCATGGAGTCCTTGAATCTATCATCATCATTATGAGTATTCAGTTGTTTCCCTCCCTGCTTAAGGAGTTACCCTGCAGGACAGAATGTTTTAATCTAGGAGAATGTTGCACAACAACTCCTTTCCATCTTTCCTAGACAACACACCAACAAACTGGTGTGGATTCTGCGATTTCTCCATATTCATATACTCATATATCATTCACATTCTTATTAATATACATATTTAAAGCAGTCTTCACAAAAACCTGGAATCCCATTTTAGCACTTTCAGAGATTTTCTTTTCTTTCCTTTCAGGGCCCAACTCAGTTACCATGATTTGCCTGAAACTTGCTATGTAGACCAGGCTGACCTTGAGCTCACGGAGATATGCATGCTTCTGCCTTCTGAATGCTGGGACTGAAGGTGTGTGTTGCCACACAAGAGTACATTTGCTTTTTGCTTAACAATCTCGTAGAAATGACCTTGAAATAGAGGAGGTACGCAGAGTTCTTGTTTTTTATTTTTAATGATTGTATGCTATCTTCCACAAAATCAAGGGTAATATAATAGATGTAGCATAGGCTGATTTTCCTCCTTGTACCTCTTCTCTTATAGGATTTTAAAATTATTTATTTTTTATGTAGTGAAGTTTTGCCTGCATGTATATCTGTGAGAGGGTGTCTATCCTGGAGTTACAGACAGTTGTGAACTACCAGGTGCTGGGAATAGAACCCAGGTCCTCTGAAAGCGTAGTCAGTGTGCTCCACCACTGAGCCACCTCCCCAGCTGCTTTTTTATAGTTATAGAATTCTAATTTTACTTTAGACAGTAATGTGCCAGAAAAGAGAATTTATATCAGCCTATTGTGCCATTCGGGATAGATTTAACTAAGGATACATAAGTGTCAAGTATCTCAACGACTGTTGAGAAGATGATAAAAGAAATTGATATGGCTTGGCAATGAACACCTGTGTTTCCCCCTCCTTTCTATGGGATACAGATGTGATGGATGCCACTCAGCATCCTAAGTTAAGTCATGAGGTCACTGCCAAGATACAAGCCATGAACTATGCCGGCAAAGCAAGAAGAGGAAGCTTATGTAGCTTGCCGTTACAGAACTAACTTCCAAACCTAGGCCTCCTGGGATTAGTTATCAAACGACTGGTCTGACGACTATACAATTAGACCACTAAGTTTACTTGAACATCATACAAGATTACTGCTCACTTGATCAAACTGAACGACATTCGGTCTTCCACTGTGGTATGGATAGTATTCACCATTTCAATTTCATGACAGCACCTTTAATTTTTCCTTATAACTGCGTGTGTGCTGAGGGGGGGGAGCTACTAACTAGAGTGAACGGTTCAGAAGTAGCACCCGTTTTGAATATTTTCTGTTAAAAACGAAGCAGCTGCTTTAAACGTTTTGCCTTGATGAAAACACATCGCCATTTGAAATTCAATTACATCATAAGGAAAATGGGTCGAGAAGTTCAGATTGTATGTGAGCCATCATTTTAAACTAGCAAAGCATGCTAGAGATTAGTGAATCCTTGATAAATTACTCTTGGTAAGCAAATATTAGTGCTGTAACTTCAATGAGCTTAAAGATTAAAAATTATATCAGATTACAGCTATAAAAGATTTTCTAACACCCCTATTTATTTATATAGAGCAAAATGTTGAAGACAACGTTTTCACTCATGGTTCCGTGTATATTTTTAAGTGGCAGGAAAACTTTGGGGGTAGAAACTTAACTCCTGGAGGGAAGAAAAATAAATGTGCTCTAGTAATACAGTAGAATATTATTATAAAGTCTAGCAATTATAATTGAATTATACCACTATGAGGTATTAATTACACAATATACAAAATAATCTCACTCTTAGAATCTTTGCTGTTTTCTCAATTCAAGCTCAATTTGTCTTAATACTAGTCAGTAAGTCATAAATCAACATACTGGGATGGAAAGGTCAAAGGTCATTTTAAAAGTTATTATTTTAACAAACTTATAGAAAATGGCCACATGCTGAGTCTCATGAAAGTGAATATTATTTCCTTTTTAATGGTTCTTACTTTACCCTCATTATTATCCCTTCTACAGCATTGAAAAAAAATCACTTACCTTTTCAAAGCATAGTCTCCCACTGCACATAGGACAAAAATGCAGTTAAATTAATGCCAAGAAGAGTGAAGTACCCAGATATATTTGGTCCTTGTGGAGCTCCTGTCCTCTCCAGATCTTACTAACTCCCCCTTCTTTCATATGATTCCCTGCACTCTGCCCAAGGTTTGGTTATGAGTCTTACTTAGTAACTGCTTTGATATACTGCTAGGTAGAGTCTTTCAGAGGCCCTCTGTGGTAGGCTGTCCTGTTTCTTGCTTTCTCCTAGTTTCAATGTCCATCGCATTTGTCTTTCTAAGTGAGGACTGATTATCTTACTCCGGGTCCTCCTTGCTTAGCTTCTTTAGGTGTACTGATTTTAGTATGTTTATCCTATCTTATAGGTCTAGTACACACTTATAAGTGAGTATATACCGTGTGTGTCTTTCTGCTTCTGGGATACCTCACTCAGGATGATCTTTGTAGATCCCACCAACTTTTCCTGCAAATTTCATGATTTCCTTGTTTTTAATTGCTGGGTAGTATTCCATTGTGTAAATGTACCACAATTTTATATCTGGGCACAGGGGTCTTTTCTGAGACTGAGTCTCCAACCAAGGACCATGCATGGAAATAACCTAGAACCCCTGCTTGGATGGAGCCCATGGCAGCTCAGTATCCAAGTAAATTTCCCTAGTGAGGGGAACAGGGACTGTCTCTGACATAAACTCAGTGGCTGGTTCTTGACCTCCCCTCCCCTAGGGAGGAGCAGCCTTACTAGGCCACAGAGGAGGACATCGCAGCCAATCCTGAAGATATCTGATAAGCTAAGGTCAGATGGAAGGGGAGGGGGACCTCCCTATCAGTGGACTTAGAGAGGGAGGTATAGCTGGGATACAAAGTAAATAAACTGTAATTCATATAAAAAAATAAAAATTTAAAAAAAGAGTGAAATGAAAGACTTTTCCTGTGGTTGGTGTTGTGGTTAGAATAGAAAACATCCCCATAGGCTCAGGTGTTTGCATGCTAGTCTCCAGCTGTGGCACTGTTTTGGAAGGTTCGGCACCTTTACATGGTAGAACTAAAGGAAACAGGTCACCGCTGGAGGACTTTGACTTTGTTTTTTTAGTCTGGCCTCACTGTTTGTCAACTTCCTGTTTTACTGAGATGTAAGGAATTGAGCAATCCTAGATCATACTCCAACCATCATGGGACTGTGGGACTGCCGGTCACCATGCCTTCTATTACAGATGGGCTATATTCTGTTGGACTATGAGCCAAAACCAAGTCTGTGCCTTTTAGTCACCTTTTTTATTTTTAAAAGCCAGAAGCCACTTGGAGAGACATTTTATGCTCTTGTATTTCTAAAGATATTTTAAGGAGCTGGGATTCTCTCTCTCTCTGTACAAGTGTGTGTATTGTTTCTGGGTTTTTGTTTTGTTTTTAAAGACAGAGTCTCACTGTGTAGCCCTGGCTGATATGTAACTTACTTTGTAGATCAGGCTAGCCTTGAACTCACTGAGATCTGCCTGCCTCTGCCTTTTCAGTGATAGGATTAAAGGCACCCAGCCCCTTTCTTCCTTTTAAATTGACTATTTGACATATTTTGTAAAAGTGACTGAATTCTGGCCAACACAGTATCTTCTGACTTTGCTCTCTGTTTTTCATACCTTCAACTTAGCTCATGAATTATAATGGCCCTGTGTTGGTATAATGTTCTTGTGGAATGTATGCAATTTACCCTTGTTCATTCAAATGCTCATTTCTCTACCCCACTACCTGGTAAACATGTCACCATTTGTTCTCTGTATTTTCAATAAAACAGCCAGCCACAATGCTAAGCAATGGAGAGAATAGGGTGGGACATCCTGGGGGGGGGGGAGCAAGAAGGAAGTAAGAGGGGGAGTTGGAGAGGAGAGATTGGCTGAAAAAGAATTAGAACCATGAGGAGAGATGAACCAGACCTAAGATATGACTAAAAGCAAGTATAATGTGTGAAATCTGAATGGTAGGAAACTATACGGGCTTGGACATTTAGGATGGAGTAATAATTGCTCAGTGTTGTGCTCTGGATTAACTAAAAACATCCTAGTCTCTGAGTGGTGATTTGGGTCTGCAGCTGGTTTAGGAATAACTGCTGTTTAAAGTTAAATTAAAAATAAATATTGATAATCTAGAACAGCCCTGTATTATTCTCTTGGGAAGGAGAGTTTAGAAGTAATGTTTTTGTTCCCATTTATGAGAAGAGAGGGTTTACGGTACTTCTCGAGAGCAGTGCTGGAAGGTAGGGTTGCTCCAGCCTCCTCCACTCTGCTATCATGACTCCCTGGAGGAGTGGCCCAGCAAGTGTTTTAGTAGATGCATCAGCATAGCATAAAAATGGATCCTTTGCAAGAGAACAGATGAAGATTATAAACTATTGCCTTTTTCTTCATCTCAAAAAATAAAATAAAAAATTTAAAAGCCAGAGAATAGATCTGCCCCCCCCTCAGCACAATCTGAACCGACAAGAAAATAATGGGAAACCCTAATGTAATACCTTGTTAAACATCTCATTGTTTAACCTTAGCTTGTAATTGGTAATATAGACACACTCCACCTCAGGACTATGACATTCATGCAATGTCTTCTGGATTAGGAGGAATAGAACATGGACTGTCTGATCTCAATGTGCCTGGTTCCATTGCACCAAGGCTAGAATACAAGCTAAGATGATGCTATAAAGGTTGGCCTGAAGACCCAAGCAGAAACATTCCTTATCTTTCTGTTCCTGTCGCATCACCAAAGGCGCTGCTTAGAACCAAGACAGGTTTGGGGATTCCAAGTTACCTCACTCCCCACCATTACAAGAAAACTGGTCATAATAGGAACAAAAATTCATGTTAAAAGAAATTCCCCAGTGTTAAATAACATTGAGTGATGTTTAAAAAGTATAGCTTGGTCTATCTTCAGTGTTTCTGTTCTTTGATTTTATTGGTTTGAAAGGAGTTTCAGTTAGGTCTTAGCCAAAGAAGAGAAAGCAAGTAACACCAAATGGCTGGCAGGCACTCACTGGGTTGTACTTTCCTACTGCTTAGAGTCATTCTGCAAAACCAGTCAGACTATCTGTTTTTTTTTTGTTTGTTTGTTTCATTTTTCCACTCAGATAATGCAGGCTGTTTGTGGTTCCTGTCCCCAGGCAGGAATCACACATCTGCAGGGGTCTGAACTGAGTTGGAAGGCTCTTAGTGCTCACCCTCCCCAACTTCTTTTTATCTCCCTTCCCTTCCCCATACCTGTAATTAAATCTGAACTATTTAAGCAAATAGAGAACTTCCGCTCTCTCCCAAAAGACAAGCCTTTAATTTCTATTACAGAGAAAATGCAGAATGTAGTTTGAGATATAGGTTGAGTTTATGTTAAGCAGTAATTGAGTACTGGCAATAAAATTGGTGTCTCCAACAGTAAATTGTGTTCTAGCATCATGGAAAATATCATGTGGGCAACCACTTTTGGGTGATACTTGGTACTCCTGTCTAATTTACTATTTCTTTTCATCAGGATATTTTAGGTCTCTCTCTCTAGGTTTGAAAGGAACTTTTAGATTATTAATTTGAGACATCTGTTTTTTGTTTCTTTGTTTGGTTTTGATTTGAGACAGGGTTTCTCTATGTAGCCTTGGCTGTCCTGCTTTTTTTTTTTGTAGACCAAGCTGGCCTCAAACTCACAGAGATCTGTCTTCCTCTGCCTCCCCAAGTGCTATGATTACAGGTATGTAATCCCATCTGATTTTCTTTTTTTTTTAATTAATTTATTTATTTTTGTATCAATCACAGGTTAGGTACTTTGCATCCCAATCGTAGCCCCCTCCCTCATTCCCTCCCACCCTCCCACTCCCTCCCTCATCTCCTCCCCGCCCCCTCCAAGTCCACTAACTGGGAAGGACCAGCTCATCCTGTCTCTTCAGGGTTGGCTGCAATGTCCTCCCCTGGGATCTAGCCAGT
>CM053752.1:45682508-45794968 GCA_028658305.1 Pachyuromys duprasi
CTCTCTTTTTGTTCCTCTAATATCTGCATAATCAACGCTTTAATATAATTTTCCTGTGTCTCTGCTGAATTAAAATCTCCATTGCTTTTGGGTGTTTCTGGTGGGGCCATGTTGTCCTGATTTTTGCTGGGTGAGTTCTTTCACCGATTTCTGGGCATTTGTTTATATATAATCAAGGAGCTGTTTGTGCTTTAAGGCTGAGCTTCAGTCTGGAACTGTCAATCTCTTGTGTCAGGAGTATTCTTCAAGAAGATCAGGGATTTCCAGTGGTTTGTTAGTGTGTGTTGTTGTCACAGTTGAACTCTCTTGTGGGCTCTGTGTGCCCGGCTTCATGCTCTGTGCTAGAAGCTGTGAGCACTGCAGGCTGGTCACCCCTCTGGTCTGGAGGTTTATTTCCTCAGTCTTTTGAGATGTCAGCTGGGGGCTTTCTGCTCCAGCCTGGGTTTGCTGCTAAGGTCTCTCCCCTGGACTGGAGACTTGGCGCCCCCTTCTGGGCCAGGGCTGTGAACCATGGTCTGAGATGATATTTGGGGCATACAGAGTGGGTCTGGTTTAGTTGCAGGCGTTGCTGAGAGGTGTGCACCCGCTGTATGTAGGCCTGTTTGAAGTGGTGCCCGAGGCCTTCTCTGGCCTGTGGACACACACACGGACCAAGGTGGTTGCTGGTGCCCCAGCAGTGTGGGACCGCAGTGTGCAGTCTGGTTAAAACGGTTCCCCTGTCCCTCTCAGTCCGAGGTGGTTCCAGTGGCGATTGGACTGTGCCTGCTGTACACCTGTTGGGTGAAGCAGATCCAGGCACCTTCCCAGACTGGCCCGCGGACTCACACACTGACTGAGGTTTTTCCTGGCGTATTCGAGCAGCGTGTGCCCACAGTGTGCAGGTCAGACAAAACAGTGCCCAGGTCGTCCTCAGTCTGCCCCAGAGACTATGTGGTCCAGTTTAGTATGGCGGCTGCTGGCGCCCCAAGCAGCTACTAGCTCTGATCAGAGTTGTGTGCCACCGGTCACCGGAGATTTTTCCTGGGAATAACGGGTTGTCCCTAGGGTTTTCCCACTTGATTTTCTCACCGTAGGAGTTCCGCTCACCTGGCAATCACAAATGCTGGCGTTTTAGGTCCCAGAGTTCAGTCTCCTAGTTGTTGTGTTGTTTCTGCTGACCTAGTCCTCAGACATAGTGTCCTCTCGTGGCAGCCATCTTGGATCCCCCCCATCTGATTTTCTAACCCAGGCATTTAGCTACAATTAATAATATATTCCACAAATGTTGATATTTTATATATTCTGCCTTTACCTAGTAAAGTGTGTGTGTGTAGGAACACATTACTTTTCAGGTGTATGTGCATGAGTGTGAAGTTGTGTGTATGAAGTTATGTGTGTGTTGTATTATATGAATGTTGGTATGTGCTTGTATGTATGTGAGTGTGAAGGTATATGCCTATGAGTCCAGGTAGGTGTGTGTGTTTATGTGTGTTTATGCCAGAGGGAAACCTCAGGTATTGTTCCTCAGGTACCATCTGCCTCTTTAAAAGAAATTTAAAATGGTACTCATTTATTTATTGCAAGGTGTGTTTGTCTTTTAGCATGTGAGTGTCATGGTTCACGTATGCAGGTCAGAGGACGAACTGCAGTAAATTCTTTGCTTTCACCATGTGGATTTTGGGGATTGAACTCAGGTTGTTAGGATTGGCAGCAGGTGCCTTTACCTACCAAGCCATTTCACAGGCCTCAGTTCTTTCTGTGACAGAAGTTTTCACTGGCCTGGAACATGGTAAGTAGGCCAGGCTAGTCTGGCTTTTCCAACAGGCCTTGAGAATCTGCCTATGCTTCCCTAATGCTAGGATTACAAATATGCTCCACCACACAACACCTCTTCATGTGGGTTTTGAGGATCAAATGCATGCCTTCATGCTTGCATGACAAGTACTTTATGGGCTAAATTGTCTCTCACACCCCATCTTTTTCTTAAGAGGTAACTTCTTTGATCTTTCTTTTACAATTGGTGGTAGGCTAGGGAGATGGGATTGAAAGAGCAATGACAGCAGAGATAGCTAAATTGAAGGTCATTTGAGGGATAGTGTGGAAACCCAGTGCAATGGAAACTTTGTAAAACATATGAAGGCAATTCTAATTAAATCTCCAAATAATGAGTCCCAAGTGGCCATCTCTTGTCAACAAATGAATTTTCCAGTTCAAGGACTTGGGTTAAATCCAATTGAGTTGCTGGTCTAAGGGGTCCCGTGGAAATCTCCAGACAACCCAAGCTGTTGACAAGATAGAAAGATGTAGGCATTAGGTTATTGTGTAATTCAAATGCTGATTTGGTTGCCATTCTTGTTCTGAGACTCTCCTGACAATGTGTTTAACCACTGCTCCCCAACTGTCCCCTGATATGTCAATAAAGCAGTTTACAGCCAAGCACTTAGCAGGGAGAGAATAGGGCTGGACTTCCTGCCAGCCAGGGGAGGAGGAGTTAGAGGAGGAAGAAAGGAATTGAGCCATAGTGGAGGTCCAGGTGACATCAGAGAGAGGAACTGGAGCAGGAAAAGCTACAAAGTGCAAGTATCTCTGGGATGTACACTGGGAGGAAACCAGATTAGCGTACAGCGTTAAGAACAAAGTAATCACTGCTTAGTTATTGTGTTGTGAAGCTTATTATTAAACAAATATAAAAGAGTCTCTATTATTTGTGTGATAGCTGGCTTAAGAGAGAAACAAACACAATTTTATAAAAATAATTTTAAGAGTAGGTTGCTTTCCGCAACTGACAGTGGACACCATTGCAGAGGACAATACCCATATAATTCACGGAACATGGAGAGTGATCTGATGTGTACATAGAATCTTCACCCCTACATTCTTAGGTCTTTGGTGCAGGAAGGTAGGTACTATGGAGGCCAGCCAAAGATAAACATAAACGCCAATACAGCCACAACCCCTTTGGTCTATGTTGCTGTCTTGCTTGCAAAATATGCTAGGGCAATGGTAGCCCAAAGCTTGTGGGAGGAGCCAACCAATGTCTGATTTGGCTTAAGGCCCAGTCCATGAGATGGAACTCTTATGTGACACTTCTTGGGTCACCAAGAACCAGAGACCAGATAGCCAGAGACCTAGAATAAAACCAAATACTACTAGCCTTAAAAACAAAACAAAACAAAACCCAGAAAACAAACAAAGAAACAACCCCCCCCCCAAACCACCAAAAAACAAAAGAAAAGGTGGGAGGTGGCACACAGCTTTAATCCTAGCACTTTGGAGGCAGAAGCAGACAAATCTCTGTGAGCTCACAGCCAGCCTGGTGTACAGAGTGAGTTCCAAGATGGCCAGGGCTACACAGAGAAACCCTTTCTCAAAAAACAAAACCAAACAAAGAAATAAACAAATTGATAAAATTGACTCCTAATGATATTTGCTTATACTCATAGATCAGTCCCTTATTGAGTCATCACTAGAGAAGTTTCCTCTTGCAGCAGATAGGAACAAATATGGAAACCTACAGCCAGACATATCTCTCTCTCTCCCTCGCTCTCTCTCTCTCTCTCTCTCTCTCTCTCACACACACACACACACACACACACACACACAAGCATACATGAGAGAGAGAGAGAGAGAGAGAGAGAGAGAGAGAGGGAGAGAGAGAGAGAGAGAGAGAGAGAGAGAGAGAGACAGAGAGAGACAGAGAGAGACAGAGAGACAGAGAGACAGAGAGACAGAGACAGACGGATCCTGGAATACAGAGCTTTAAAATCCCCTAAGGGAATCTCTCAGAACAGAAGGCAGAAAGAGTGTTAGAACTGGAGGGGATGGAGGATATCAGGAGAACATGACCCTTTAAATCAATGGAGCAATTCTTATACGCACTTACAAAGACTAGGCAGCAAGCACAGGGTCTATATGAGTCTGCACCACGTCCTCTGTGAATATATCATATTTTCCAGTTTAGAGTTTATGCTGGTTTGTTTGGCTTGATTTTTTTTTTTGAAACAGGGTTCCTCTACCTTGGCTGTCCTGGAACTTGCTCTGTAGACCAGGATGGCCTAGAACTCATATAGATCCGCTTGCCTTTGTCTCCTGCGTGCTAGGGTTAAAGGCATGCGCCACCACCTCCTGGCATGATTTTTAAAATAATTTAAACATTTATAGCTGTGTATTTTGGTGCTAACCTCTGGGCCATTACTTTGGCTGCTTCATATAATACAGAACTTGTAACAGAAGGGGAGTTAGATAGGGACCTCTGTGAAGGGACTCTAGGCAGCCCGAGCATGGCAAGCATGGTTCTGGCAGGCCTTGCCCTTCTCCCCCAATCCCTGTACCTTGATAAAAACTGTTAGATTACATTTCTAAAGCTAGACAGCAAGGTCTATTTCCTTATTTGGACAATTCCTCCTCCTGAGGGTGACTACCAAGGTCCAGCTACCAAAGTATTGAAGTACAGCAATCAAAAGCCCCCTTTGGCTCACCTTATTAACATGTCCAATTAAAATTAAACATCCCATCCTAACATGGGTTTTTCCTTTGTACCTTTATAAACCACCCTTTTCCTATGGGCCACATCTGTCTCCTTTCTATCCAGAGGCAGTCCTTTGTCTCTCCCCCCTCCCCACAGGACATATATACCTCCTTCCTTTCCTTTTCCGTCTCCCTAGTCCTCTGTCCCCTCTCTTTGTCTCTTATTCCCTGCCCTCAGTCTTTCTGGGGCAAATAAATATCCTTTGTGTTGAGAACTTGGTTTTGGGAGTCCTAAGCTGATACCTGGCACTCCATTTTTCTACTACTCTTCTGGGAGGATACAGTCATGTTATGTGTCAATACTGGGACTCCTCTGACTTTCATGGGGATGGTTAATTCCTTGTTAAGCTAGGGAGATGGGAATTTCATCCTTCCCTAAGCATTCAGTGAGTGAGAAGAGTCTCATAACTGTTCTTCCCAATAACTGTTTTGATACCACATACTGTGTGTTACCTTATTTCCTTTGGGCTGTGTTAAACTCTTTATTGTCCTCTAGGCATCTCTGAAGTCTCTCTATCAGGGGATAGCACTGTGGTGAGACTGGAAGATCTTCTCATATGGTATCCACTCCCAGTGTGCAGGGAACAAGCTTGTTGGCAATAGTTTTTTTGTTTGTTTGTTTTGTTTGGTTGGTTGCTATTTGCTTGTTTTTGTCTGTGCCTGTAGCTATCTTCAGCTCACTGAACTTTAGCGCATGTCTGAAGTAGGTGCAGAAAATTGACAACCTGAGAAATAAAAACCATGTTGTTCTTTGGTTGTCAAAGTCAAAGCCGGTGTGCTTCTTCTCCCCTCGTTCATATCGTTTATCATCTCATCTTATCTTTAATATACAATGTTCTTAGGCTTATTTGAACTTAATAGGAAGAATTGGGGAAATACATCCATATCTTCCCAGAAATACCAATATAAAGTCTGAATGCGTGTGTTTGATGGTGTTTATAACACTTTCTGATAGAAAGGAAAGCAGCATAAGATAAACAAAAGAGTTGAAGTATTACCAAGAGTTTTGGTTCTGTTAACAAAGCATGGAGTTGTCATCAACTTATGTGGAGAAGAGTAGGACTATTTTATGTAAATGGTAAGCCCAAATGGGGTGTCATTTGTGGATTAGTTTTGAAAGGCTGAGTGGAAGGTACCTATTAGACATTGACATGGCAGGGAATTAGGCAAGTGGATAGTGGAGAGTTATATAAGGAATATAAAGTTGGGAACATCAGCATATGGATCACATTTAAGATCATTGAGAATGGATGATAACACCATGAAAAGGAATAAGTGTAAAGAAAAGTGAAATTTGAATGCTTAGACTGACTCATTTTCAAGAATTAAAGATTGAAGAATGGTAGAAAAACCAACAATGACAAGTGAGAAGCTGAGCTATGGAATGAAAAGTAGGAATGCAAATGAATTATTTTTTGGTTGGTGTATTTGTTTGTTTTGCTTTGCTTTTTTTTTTTTTTTTTTTTTGAGATAGGGATTTTCTGTGTAGCCCTGGCTGTTCCTGGAACTCACTCTACAGACCAGGCTGGCCTCAAACTCAGAGATCTGCCTGCCTGTGCCTCCCAAGTGCTGGGATCAAAGGTGTGTGACACCACTGCCCTGCTGATCTTAACTGAATTCTTACTTTAAATTTCAAATTATACTTCACAGTTTCTTTCTTTTACTTCTTGTGTCCAGGGTATTTCATACAAAAGGCACATAAACTGTCTTGGGTCAGGTGAAAAGAACCTAATAATGTGTTTGGCAGATTTGACTGTAAAATCTTAGTGAGACATTAAGCAACAACAACAATGCTACAAAGACATTTTACCTTTTAATTTTATTGATAGTGGAAATGTTGGTATTTTAGTATACCAACATTATATAAAACTATTATAAAAATGTGTTATGCATGTTGTAGGATTAGCTAGTTAATGTTTTTTTTTCTTTTTACATACCATACAGTTTTAACTTTCATTTAATTCTTTGTAAAGGTTTATTTTTGCTTTTTACCTTTCTGCTACTGGTTTCTAGTGTAAATCTTGTATGATCCACCTTTGATATTTCCTTGTGGAGATTTTCCCTGTGGTCCAGGAAGCTAATATTTCTTACAGACTCGAAAAAGCAGACAGTAAATCATTAATAACATTTCGGGTGTAATAATTTGTGCTGTCAGATTGATGTATAATAGACAAAAATTGTAACATCAGGGCACAATATTTTCTGCCATAGTGTGACCATTTCATTACTTTTGAGTACTGAGTGAAGAATACTCATTCTCAAAATAAGGAATAAGAAAAGTCACTTTAAAGTAGAGAATTAATTAAAATGGGTTCCTACAACTTATGAAGTGCGTGGCAGCCTCGATAACATGCATTTCAGAGCTGCATGCCATAGGTCAGCATTATTTGTAGGGAATACATTCAGAATACTAATCATTACTCCAGCTTCAACACTCCAACACTACGTAAGAGAACTTTGGTCTTTCACTCAGGTAAATCTTTGATTCTGGAGACTCTGATCAAAGTTAACTACATTTTAAGTATTTTCTTTATATTCTGAGTGGTTACAGACTGCAATCTGAACCTTCATAAAACAAGCAACTCAATATGGCTTGTCATTTATTAACGTTATCACCTTGTCTTGGCATCCTTGACAGTTGGTGAGGAGATTGGGAATTAAATTAGCAGTGGAGGCATTTTTCAGTCTAATGCATTTTTACATTGGAGACGCTACAGAAACGCGATAGTCGTCGGCCTAATGGAGAATAAGCCCACATTTAAAAAGCCTATTTGGGTTTTAAACAGTGAGTGACTATCCTTAAACTGTATACAGCGGGTGGCATCAGACACACTGGGCGCGTGCGCAGAGGATGCCAGCAAATTCAGGAAGAAGGGAAACCACCGGCGAGGCGCCAGGCTACCCGGGCCGCTCCTCCAGACTCCACCCCTTTTACAACGACGTCACGACCCTCGTAATTCCGCTTCCTGTTCCTCACGCCTCTCTTTCTTCCTGTCTGGCTGGAAACATGGCGTCACGCAAGGAAGGCACCGGCTCCACCGCCGCTTCCTCCGGCTCGGCTGGCGGCGCGGTGGGGAAGGGCAAAGGCAAAGGCGGCTCTGGAGATTCGGCCGTGAAGCAGGTGCAAATCGACGGCCTGGTGAGTGCGGGTCGCGCTCAGGGGCGCACGCGGGCCGCAGGTCCCTGCCGAGCGCACTTCCTGCGGCTTTCCCCTCAACAGGCGGACCGCGCTCTCCCCACACCGCCCTTCTCCTTTATCCTCACTTTTGCTCGAAAGACACCACAGCCTTCCCTGTTTTTTACGATGAGAGAGCTGGGGGCCGAGAACAGGAGCAGGAGTAGGTGACAGATTCTCGTGGTCTTCTTTTTAGATGCTCCGGAGAGGGAGAAAGGACTGGTTACAACCAGGTGACAGTTGTGATGAGAAGGATTTAGGGCCCTCTTTAGGGCTCTAGGAAGGGGAGAGAGAGGAAAGGAAGCGCCGTGGCTTCACGGACAGGCTTTTGCCAAGTGCATTCTCAGGAGATTTACTACTTTTTACCATGCTTTTGTGTTCACCACTTTACCAGGAATTGCAGAACCGGGGTAAACTCTTAGAGTCTTCAGTCTAAACCACCAAAAACCATAGACTTAAGTGTATTTTTGGTTAAGGTTCATGATCTGGGGTCCTGTGGAAATTGGGGGTAAGGAAATGGATGGAACCGAAAAGATGTGAATCTAAAATGACTTGGGCTTCTAAGCTTTCGAAGAGTCCCTCCTGCAGGCAGTGACGGCACGTCTTTGCACAGCACTGGTAAGGCACAGGCAGGCCAGTCCAGGAGATTGAGGCAAACTGAGGCTGAGATCCTGTTTCAAAAAGAAAAAAGGCATTTTTAGAGTAATGTTAATTCAGAACACGGCTGCTCCAGCAAGAGATCACATTCAGAGACCTTCTAGGTCTGTGTGATATGGGTGGAATACAGACATACCTTTAATCCCAGGAGACAGAGGCAAGCAGATCTCAGAGTTCAAGACCAGCCAAGTACAGAGCAAGTTTCAGGTAAAGAAAAGCTTCGGTACAGACCTATAATCCCAGCACTCAGCAGACAGACATGTAGCTCTCTGAGTTCTAGTAAGTTATTTTCAGCGGTTCAGCGTGTTCGCTTGAGTCAGTGAGTTGAGAGGCAATACAGGGAAGTTGAGTTCACGGCCGGTCAGTTCCATGAAATTCAAAAGCATTTTTCTAGAGAGTTTTACAGAGACAGGTTGAAGAGAAGTGGAAGGTTAATATGAGGGAAAGCAGAGCAATTAGAGGCTGAGAGAGGTCAGACTGAATCAGCTAGGAGAGGAGTTTTAGCCAGAACAGCCGAGTTGAACCAACCAGCAAGAGCTCAGAAAGGACTAGATATGGTGAGTTTATTTATCAGTAGGTCTCAGAAGCTTGAGATCATTCTAGGCCTAGATTAGATTGTGTGGAGGCAGGAAGCTTTTAGGTCTAGGTTAGGAGAGGAGGCAGTGAGCCTCTTGAGATGACAGTTACACCAGGCTGATACAGATTACTTTTACAGGCATTCTTCCTGACTCTTCCAAAAGCACCTTTTTTTTTTCTCAAGCCAGTTTTCTAGCTGTTTTCTATTAGCAAAGATACTTGTAGTAAGGCCTTAAGATTCATGTGAAAATTGTGGTTGCAGCAGGCAGTATTTATGTGGAAATTGTTAGTAATTTCACTTCAGAATATAGTTGATTTTATAATTGACATGAGGTTTTTGATTTGTCTTTGTTTGCTTTTTAAATATAACCTGCTGTTTAAAGGTCTAGTCTTCTCAGTTATGCCAGCTCTAGTCCTGAGAAAGTCAGATGTTACCAGTGTCAATTACCTAATTTGTTCAAATGGAAGTGAGTAGTTATGCATTGGTGTGTCGTTTGGAAAAACCTTTTTATGTGATGATCTAGAGTGAGCATGTGAGACTGTAGCTGTGGTTATTGTTGGCTGTGATATCTGTGGATATTAGAGTTTGAAAGCTGCAGGGAAGAGCTTAGCTTTGGAAAGTTTTATCACACCCTTTATGTCATTTGTGTAATACTTAGCTTTGGAAAGCTTTATCACACCCTTTATGTCATTTGTGTAATACTTTGAAAAAAACAGTACTATCTCTTTGACTTAGATGACAGTTTCAGCTTTCAGTGGCTTTTTGAGGCAGATGCCTTCAGGAATAAATGTTACATTTTTTTGTTTGTTTGTTTATTTTCTGAGACAGGGTTTTCCAGTGTAGCCTTGGCTGTCCTGGAACTCACTCTGTAGACCAGGCTGGCCTCTCAAGAGATCTGCCTGCCTCTGCCTCCCAAGTGCTGGGATTGATGGCGTGGGCCACTACTGCCCGGCTAAGTAATGCATTTTTAAAGATTGCAAATTAGTTGTTAGGTTTCCATGTAGAAGTACCATTTCAACACTCAAAAAGTATTTTAATTCTTAAGAACTGCGTTTTTGTATGTTTTGAAACCACTGTTTGGATTACTTAGCTAGTTATAAAAGGCAACAGGTAGCTGTTAGAAATCTGTTTGGTGGATGTAATTACAAATAAATATTTTAGGAGTGGTGTTGGGCATGGTAGTACACTTGTAATCCTAGCACTTGGGAAAGTGCAGCAGGATGCGAGTTGTCTTGTCAGCCTGGGCTACATAGTGAGAATGTCAAACAAGACAAAACAATTTTAGGGCAGTCTTGTTAACTGCTGAGCTGTCTAACATGGGGCAGTGATATAAGCACAATAGCAACAGTGTTAGGTGCCTTAAGACATTTGAAGCAGTAAGATTGCTGCAGGTGGCAATTGACAAGGGTCATTTGAGTTCAACAAGCAGGCAGTGGGCCCTGGAAAGTCAAGACATTTGTTTTCAGTTTCTGGATTCATGAACCACTGTTTTCTTATCTGGGAACTGATTACTGCTCTTCACAAGAGATTGGTTCAAAAGTTTAGATGTTGATAGTTTGCTATGAAGACAAAGTACTTAAGTCTTCAATCAAAAGGGCATCTTAATTATGAGCTGTTCTGGCAAAATCATGTTGAGAAATTGAAGCTTTTGACTCCCCAGTGAGTCATAAAAAGGGGTCCTCAGGTTAAGTATCTTTACTTGCTTAGCCATCATGCTGGCCCTTAGTTCAAATCTTGATAAATCCTTTAATGATTTAATTTTTTTCTCATTCATTTAACTTAAAATTCAGATAATACTCACTTTAGTAACTCTTTTCAGTGAATTCTAGGCCCACAGAGGTATAGTTAGTGCTTGTTGTGTTCTTGTTTTTTTCCCCCCCAGCTCTTTCCACATTTTGTCCAGAAGGTATGTTTCAGTTCCATGTGACCAGCTAGCCTTTCCCTGACTAGGTCCTACAGTTTTTCTTTCTTTTGTCTATGGCATTCCTCGTTCCCTCCTTTTCATATACAGTATTAACAAATTTGGCTTTACAGAGCTGTGGTTTTAATTTCTAGTTTCATCTTAGTCTGTGTACTTCAGACATATTCTGTTCTTAACTCATGTAGTGAATTCATGGATTACCTATCTTTTTGTTTTGTTTTTGTTATTTTGAGACCGGGTCTCTGTATTTTTGGTTGTTCTGGAAACTAACTATGTAGACCAGGCTGGCTTCAAACTCAAAGATCCACCTTCCGTTTCCTTCTTTACCACACCCAGCCTATCTATGGTTTACCTACTTTTAGTAACATCTAGCTCTGCAAGATGCTGGTTTTCTTGTGAGCAGTGTAACACCCTGATTATACTTAGCCTTGCAGGAGAGCCACTGGATCATTAGCAAAGAGAGAAAAAGCTTCTAAGAGAATAGCATCCATACCATAGTTTACTAATTTCCGACAGTGGTGATCATGGTGTGTTTATCAGCTCAAGGCATGTCTAAAAAGCTTACACAATTTCTCAACTAGATAGGCAAACCAACTAAAGGGTTTTCATTTAGGCCAGTATTGATGAGAGGCAGTGAGTAACAGGAACTGTCAATTCTTTCTCCCTGACAACACAGAGGCCCAGCTTATTAAGAAGCAGGCCAAAAGGATTTCCATAAATATCTCTCTCAGCTGTGAGGAAGGTCATGTTGTGGTTTTTGATCCTACCAACACTACCAGAGAATGACGATCATTGATTCTGCAGTTTGCTAAAGAACATGGTTACAAGATCTTCTTTATTGAGTCTATTTGTAATGATCCTGACATGATTGCAGAACACATAAAGATGGAGCATGAGAGAGGTCAATATTGGAGATTCACTGATGCCACGGGGCCTAGGCGGCAGAGCAAGCCTGAGATGACACCCAGTCCAAAGCCACACTGCTGGGCAGGCAGAGCACCCCTGAGATCACCCCTACCTGGTGCCACATGATATGGGTAGGACATAGCACTACTGAAGTGATCCTAGACAACCAGAGGCCCTGGGAGCCACTAAGATGAACAAATAAGTGATGGAGAGATGAAAGAAAAAGAGAAACAAGGATGTGTGCACAATGAAGAAAGTCAGAACTGGAGATTTGAGGGCAGTGAGGAACAGCCTGATGTGAATACCCAGCAGTGTCAACTAAAGACCATGGTGAACTCGGCCCATACGGCCACCGAGGGCATGTATGTTTCTGTTATCAGATGCTAGCAGACTTATCTGTTCTGAGCTATCACATGGGGCAATGTTGACATCTGAGGGCCATGCAGAGCTGGCATCAAGGGACAACTGGCCCCAAAGGTGTAAGAGCAGGAGAGCTGGTCTGACCACTTGTTAGCTTGAGCACTAGGGAGAGCCAGCCTAAGAAGCACAGTAGAGCTGGTCCTAGTTGTGGAGGTGGAGCATGAGCCAGCCTTGAGGTTGTGAGTGTGGGAGAGATGGCCCTACCACCTGTCTGCTGTGTGATGGCATGGGCGAGGGAGAGATACTCCCCCTTGCTCCTTCCTACCTATGGCAGGCAAGAGAGCTGGTCCCGAGGTTATCAGGGGGAGAATAGGCCCTTCATCTCTCTTGAGCAGCACAATAGAACTGGCCCTGAGGACATGAGAACGGTGATCCTGCCCCTTGCCTGTTGCAGCATTGGTTGAGGTAGGCCAGCTGGAGAGCTCGCCCTGGTGGTGTGGGTTCAGGAGAGCTGGTAGGCTGAGCACTTCAGCTACCACCCAGGTCTAGATCCAGGGCTTTGAGTTGGCCCACTCCAGTATCTACCCCATCTGTGAACTGCTTCAGAGTGTAAAGGGACTGGTTCTACAGTTCCAAAGCTGCAGGATCTTCATGACACAGGCCAACAACAGGATATCTGAGAGGAGTCCAGGTGAAGATCCAATATTGATAGGTTAGCAGAAGCCAGAGGCCTCGAATTAGACAAATGACTCATTGCAGTGAACATTTGCAAGTAAAGAAGTGTGAACAAAAGGGTATACTGTGGGACTCACTTTGACACACACTTAGCTTCAACTCTACCTGTTTGTTTAAAAATGGCTGGGAGCTTGCAAGAATGGAGTCTGAGTATAAAGAAACAGGGAGTAGATTCAGTAGTTCTCAGGTAGAAATGAGAGTAGCAAAATTACAGTTATGAAGTAGCAACAAAAATGATTGCTGGGGGTCATTACAACATAGGAACTGTATTAAAGGGTAGAAGCACTGATTTAGAAAGGTACAGAATAGGGCTGGAGGGATGGCTCAGTGGTTAAGAGCACTGTCTGCTCTTCCAAAGGTCATGAGTTCAATTCCCAGCAACTACATGGTGGCTCACAACCATCTATAATGTGAACTGATACCCTCTTCTGGATAAAACACTCATATACATAAAATAAATAAATCTTTAAAAAAAAAAGAAAGGTACAGAATAATGTATTCCTTGTTCAGTTGTTAGAAAACACTTTCTAAACATTTGTTCTCTTATGTGGTATGTTTCTGACTTCTTTTCATGTACCTTAGGTATTTCTTAGACAAATGTCTGATTTTAGCAGTTACATGAAATCTGATTGTTTGCTTTTCAAGATAGTTCATAACTTTTGTATCCTATTTAATTCATGGTACTTGGAGAAATCTCATTTGGCAAGGTATACGGTAGTATATTTATTCAAAGACATGTTTCTGTAAACTGCTATTAGAAGGTCATTCTGTAAAGTGGCTGCATCCAGTCAAGATGAAAGACCAAAGTGCAGGGTAGCTTACATGCCTATCTTACTGAGGACAGGTTTTATTTCTTTCAGTAAAACTAAAAGCTTAGCAAGGGATACTTATATATGCCAGAGTATTATTGGTACTAAGACCAAGCATATAAAATTTATATTCAGAAAAATAGTGGTGATTCAGCTTAATATAGACAAAATATGAAGCTTTTACCGCTTCAGTTTGAGTATTAGCTGCATAGTTTTTAAAATTTTTATGTTCTTCCCAGGTGAAGTGTCACTAGTACTCTCTGGACCCTGGTAGTTATGTGATGTTTTGTTTTGGTCATCCTATGCCTTTTCTTAGCCCTGTGTACAACTAACTTCATTATGTAAGTGACAGATGCTTCCCTGTGATACAGTCCATAAAATACAATTTTTAAGAAGAAAAGCTCCAAACATTTATTGTAAGGGAGGTTTGGAGAAAACTCAAAGAAGAAAATTAATTTAGGCTGAGTCACACTCTTTAAAATTTGGAAATTATTTTTCTAGCATTTTTCCTATTTTTAAATTATTTATTTTTAGTTTATATACATTCTGCCTGAATGTATGTCTGTGTGAGGGTGTCAGAACCCTTGGAACTAAAATTACAAACTGTTGTGAGCTGCCATGTGGGTGCTGGGAATTGAACCTATGTCCTTTGGAAGAGTAGCCAGTTCTCTTAACAGACTGAGGCATCTCTCCACCCCCTTTCCTACTTTTTAAAACAAATATGTAGAGTTGAAGTGAAGTGAGTTGAGAGCAATTCATGTTTCTAGTCTGCTGAGCATGCTGCGATATTGCTTTCTTCAGTGGTCATACAGTGCTGTTTATTCTCCCACCTGCAGAGTATTCCAGTCTATTTATTGACTCCATTGCCAACTAAATGTTACTTTTCTTAAAAAAAAAAAAAACACCCCAAAACACCTTTCTTTATTTTAAAAATTAAGTGTTCTTGTTAGTATGCTTGTTACATTGACTTAGTTGATTCTGTTATTAGTGATTCCTCTCTCTGCCTAAGTCACCCAAGCTTCTGAAACATCTTTGTTTCCTAGAGGATTTCCTTGGAATCTCTGAAGATCACTTCTTAGCTCTCTTCATTTCTAACTCTCCTTTCTCATCTATTGCAAGAACCTCAAGTAAGTTGTCTTACAGGCTGTTTTTTTTTTTCCACTGTCCCAGACAGTGCTGTTAAATTAAACTTTCTTATGGGACAGCTGTAGCCCTAAAACTCAAAAATCCTGTGGAAAATCCCCATATATCCAAAGCAGACTCACTTCACTGTGTGATACTTAAATTCCTCTTCTCTTGTTGAAGAGAAAAAAGCTCACACATTCTATGAGCACTTTATCATCAGCTCATTCAGAGGTACCTTGAGCAGGAAGATGAACAGCCACTTTAGGAGCTTACTTTAGTATACTCCTTCACCTGAGACTGGGTCTCTTTCTGTAGCCCTGGAACTCTCTTTGTATGCTAGGCTAGTCCCAAACTCAGATCTGCCTTCCTCTGTGCCACCATGTCTGGTTTATAGTATGCAATTTTAGTGTTGAAAACAAAGTCTGTTTATCTGCACACCTATTGCACTGGGTAACTTATATGTACACATAGAGCAGACAAGAAACTGAACCACCTGTGTTCCATCCGTCTTTCCTAGACAGCCATGATTAATACTCTTTTTTAATGGTCAGGGTTACCTACCATTTTTCCTGGACCTCCTTTAGCAAGTACTGAAGCATGTGATAATCTGAGTGCCCCCAAATTCTAGAATGGCCTCTTAAGTAGTAATTGCAGTATTTTAAGGAATGCATATTTTGTTACAGTTCTGGAATTTTATTTATTAATTTATTGCTTTGTATGAGAGAAGAAATACATTTTGTTCCAGGTAAGCCTTTCTGTCACTCATTTTACTTTAGAATAATTACTTTCCAGGAAAAATTACAGGTTAGAGTTACATAATGCATTGTAAAAACTTGTGAATTAAGCATCCTCCTTAGTTAACATTTAATTTTGCTTGTATACATTGGGTTGTTCCATTGTGCTTCCTGTGACTAATTGTAGGATGAAAGAACTGTTACTCTGTAGAATGTCATGAAGTTGGACTTCTAATCTCCTTCACAGCAATTAGTTGATTGAACTTTAAAAATGTGAACAATCAGTGAATATTAGATCCAAGAGAATAATCATGAATGAAACACGTTCTTTAAAAATGAAATATTATAGAGGTGATATTTATGAGCTATTGGGGAGCATTGTAGCCAAACTCCTATGTGTCAGGGGCAAAATAACTACCCCCACCATTGAAGTTACTTAAGTTTCATTCATATCAAAACTTAACAACAGTGATTTAAATCCCATTTATTCTTTGACTCAGCCAGTTGTAAAATGGAATGCCTGTCCCACTTGAGCTGTAAAATGTGTTAAATTTAAGACTAATGCAGTGTTCTGCTTTTTGAATTTACATTTGGGCAATAACTACTTTCTTTGTTCAGTGTTAGAAAAAAACGATCTAGACTTAACCAAATAAGAATATTCAAAGTTCACAGATCTGGCAGTGAAAGAAGCCAGAATCAAGTGAAAATATAGAGATTGACTTTACAGAATATGCTAACAGGAGATTTTGTGACATTACACTTTCTTTGAGAATGGAAATTACAGAGATTGATGTGAGACGCACAGGCTGTGGGTCTCACCTCCCAGAAGCTGCAGAAACCCAGTAAAGCCAGCGAGGAATTATTCATCTCTTCTGTGCTCTTTAGCCCGACAGTGCCTGCTGCAGCTTGGGCGCTGTTGCCTTGCTTTGAATTTTTAAGGGCCTTTCAGTGGATATCCCCATGGTTTGTAGCCAGGAAATGTGATCTCTTAAGTGAGAATGTATATAACAAATACCCGTATTCCTGGCTTACTAGTATTCTAAATTTTTAAATACAGATTTTAAATCAAGAGCCCTAGTTCAGGACTTTCAAGGTAATGGGTATTATAAGTGCTTTCTCACACCACCCTCTCTCCTGAGTAGTGCTGTTTAAATTTGGTGTCAGGTGCATGATTTTTTTTTGTTTGTTTGTTTTGTTTTGTTTTTTGTCTTTTTTTGAGACAGGGCTTCTTTGTTTAACAGAGCCCTGGCTTTCCTGAAACTCTAGTGGTATTAAGTGATCACATTATGTGTTGTGCTTGTAAATATTACTGTACTGGTTAGGAAAAGTAGCTACACTCTAAACTAGATGTGAAAATAGTGTATTACAGTACATCACCAATGAAGAACACATCTCCACTGTTTACCACAGCCCAACACTTGAGGAAAATGGAGGGAGAAGGAAAGATAAGTTATCTTTAGAGGAAGCACAAGCCCCAGGATGACACACTTCAGCAGCACAGGGTCCAAATGCTCCCCAAGTTCCTTCACACTCGGTGTCAACCCGGCACTCAGCTCACAGACCATGGGCCACAGCCGAGCAGCGCTGCCCAGCTGTGCCTGTGACAGATGTGGCTGTGACAGGGGATGGTGCTTTATTCACTTTCCATTTGGTTGTGTTTGGAGCTCTTATCCATTCAAACAACCCCAGCTGCCTTCACCCTGCCTCTGCCTCCCAAGTACTAGGATTATGAGGTCAGGCACTAGTCCTAGGTTTGTTTGTTTGTTTTTTGTTTTGTTTTTTTGAGAGAGAGAAAGCGAGAATGCATGCACATTCCTACAGCTGTCCTACAGTCAGAAGTGTTGGATCCTTCAGACCCACACATTCAGCTATTTAGACTTTAGGATTAAACAGTTTATGTCACAAAAATAATGTTTTTCAAAATACCCCAACTTAATAGATGTGAACTTCAAACTGTGTGGTACCAAGCTCCTGGTTTTCTCTAGCAGCTCCACTGCTGCTTACAGATTTATTCTCTTCCACTGTGGCCACTCCATTATTCCTTTAGCTTTAACTCTGTTCTGCACAATGTATTTTTATGAGGAGTGAAAATTAATCTTCTTCCATAGCAAGGTTTCTCCTTGAGTTCCAAGCTCTCTACAACAGACAATAAGACAGAGCCATATTCATCCAATGAATAAACCCAGCTGGAAGCTCAACATCCCAAAATTTCAGTGCTTTCTTCCAGCTGCTGCCTAGTAACAGGGACTTGAGAAACACTGTCCACCCTAACCACCTATCACACAGGACCAATTAAGTCCTCAGTAAACACCAGTAACCAGTGACTATACCAGTACACCGCCTACCTATTTTTATTCATGTATATATCCAGCAAATATTTAGTAACTGAGTAAAGTATGCCAGGATCTAGAGAGTACTGATACTATCCCTCTAGAAGTTTATATTCCAGCAAGCTTATTTTTTGTTTTCAACCATGACAAAATGTTAATTGTAGCTATTAAAGATAATCTATCTGAGGTAGGTGGCGGTGGTGCACACTTTTAATTCCAGCACTGGGGACAAAGAGGCTGAGTTTGAGGCCAGCCTGTTCTACAGAGTGAGTTCCAGGACAGAGCTGTTGCACAGGTAAGCCCTGTCTCCAAAAAAAAAAAAAAAGTTTTTGTCTTAGGGTTTTTATCAGTGTGAAGAGAAACTATGACCATGGCAAATCTTAAAATATTTAGTAACGGTTTCAGAGCTTTAGTCCATTATTATCATGGCAGGAAGCATTGTGGCATGCAGGCAGACATGGTGCGCGAGGAGGAGCTGAGAGAAAGAATCAGACCCTAGACCTTGCTTGAGCTTCTGAGACTTTAAAGTGACACACCTCCTCCAACAAAGTCACACCTACAAGGCCAACATCACAATAGTGCCATCCCTCTGGGCCTATGGAGACAATTTTTATTCAAACCACCACAGTCTGTTAGTAAAATATCAACTAAATAAAAGTGTAATAAAGTAGTCCTAGTCCTAAAAGGATGAAAAAAGAAAAGAAAAATCCTTTAGGATTAGAAGCCAGAATAACTGCTGACTAAATTCTAACTTCTTTTTAAAATTTCTTTATCTTTGAGATTTTAATTAAATCATTTTCCCTTGTTCTTTTCTCCCTTCAAACCCTTACATATACCTCATAGACAGACAGACAGATGGACAAATGGATGGCTGATAGATTCCTAAATATGTAAAAATACAACTTGCTTAGTATGCATGCTACTTATATATATGTTTTCAGGGCTGACTGTTCTTTTATGAAACCAGCAGATATTAAGTAATACTTGCCTGAGTTCTGTAAGCCTTTTAAAGCAGATTGTTAAACCTGAGAAGGGTGTCATGGCAACACCTGCTTTATAGTCAGTTGCTCAGCAGTACCTGAGGCCTGAAATGAGGGTAGTACTGTGGGATGGAGCTCGTAACTGTTGGGATCTGATAGTCAGGTAGAATTGCCTTCAAAT
Organism: Pachyuromys duprasi; assembly: GCA_028658305.1. Lineage (NCBI taxonomy): Eukaryota > Metazoa > Chordata > Mammalia > Rodentia > Muridae > Pachyuromys > Pachyuromys duprasi. The sequence continues at coordinate 45,701,505 of CM053752.1, forward strand.
TTGACATACTCAAGTGGTGTTGGGAAAACTGGACGACATGCTTGGTATGGAATCCTCTCACATACTTGGGTGAGAACAAAGGGAAACTGTATTTGACTTGCTGTCCTAAAACTTGGAACCTCATGAAAGTGTACCCTTTATTCATTTGACTTCATATTATATTCCCAGGGTATGGGAGAACTGACTTAGCTGTAGAATTAAGTTGGTAAATATCTGAGCAAATGAATTAATGAGGGAATGAGACAGAAACTGACAGAAGCCTGATAATTTTGTGCAGAACATATTTGCCAGGTAATGTTCTTCAAAGGTGTGTGTTTGGTAGAAAACAGTTATTTGTCAAAAAACATTATTTGTGTTTTGGTAAGATTTAAAGTCTTTCCTGTGGGGCATTTAAAAGGGCCCTTTACACCCTCCTTCTCTCTCTTTTTATTTTTATTTTTTGGTTGGTTTGTTTGAGACAACATCTTGTGTAGTCTAGGCTAACCACTGGCCTTTCTTGAAGATGACCTGGGGTTCCCAGTACTCTGCAGCCTGTGGGATAGCGTCTCGTTTAGTTACAGGGACTTCTTAAGGAATCATGGAAAACTTTGCTCATCGTTAACACTTCAAACTTAAGCATTAAAGATTGCTAGTGTAATAACTTATTTGGCTTGTTTTGGATTGCTATTTCTATTTCCCCCTGTATATTTTAAATTGTTTGCTTTTTTTTTTTCTCCCCTTTTTTGTTTTTGTTTTTACAGGTCTTTCTTTGTTATTCTGGCTGCCCTGGAACTTGCTATGTAGACTAGCTTAGAAAGATCCATCTGCCTTTGCTTCCCAATTGCTGGGAATAAAAGCATGCATCACTGCCACCTGGCTTGTTTTAAACTTTTTTTCTTGAAAAATATTTTTTTGTACAATATTTTCCCCTCCCACAATCCCCAGCTCTTTGCCACCTCCCTACCCAGTGCACTCCTTTATAGGATTTTAGTTAGCACTAGATCTTGAGTCTTGAAGTCAGTCAGGTCATCACCCTGAGACTAGAGAAAACTTGTGTGCTTCCTAGGATCTCTGCTGTTCTCTTCCCTCTTACTTCTGTACTATAATGATCTTCTAAGTAGAGCTGAGCTTCTTTATTAGGGGTGATATTTTTGCTTTTATAAATAGGATATTCATATTCAATCTCTTTCTCACTGCACTTTTCAAAAACAATGAGAAGTCTCAGAAGAAAGAAAGCTTATGGCATTTAATCTTTTGAGTTAAACCAACAAAATGAAGACAAAGGAAAGCTGGCTTATGATCATTGAAAGTTAGAATAGGGTTGGAGAGATGGTGTAGTTGCTAAGAGCACTCACTTTCTGCTCTTGCAGAGGATCCAAGTTTAGTTCCCAGCACCCATGCCAGGTGGTTCACAACCACTTGTAACTCCTCCTCTAGCAGATCCAGTGATGACTTCTAGCTTTCACAGTTTCTTCATACACATGGGCCAGATACCTGCACATAGACACTATACATACATATAAATAATAATTAAAATAAGTTAAAAATTAAAATATTAGAGTCAAGTAGGGTGTTATAGTCACCTGGAAAATCTAAATGCAAAATTCCCCCAAAACATGCACATCGAGCTCAGATCAGTTAGCTCTGAATTCAGAGAATAGGATTGGGCACAAGTGTATTTTAGTGCTCCATAGACAGCTTTTAATACATATCTAGGATAGAGACTTTATTTATTTTGAAAACATTTGTCAGCTCATTTTATTAAGCTGACAACACGTGATGTAGGACTTTGGAATGAGTGGGGTCATTTTGGACACATTACAAACAAATATATATTTTGGAGCCTTCTGTGTATCTGCTTTTAAAAGTAAGAACAGGGAGCCTGACAGCAATAAGCAGGATTAATTAAATGTCAGCAGTGTTTTATGGAAAGAAACACAGGTGTTTGGAGGGAAAGAAAGTGACCAGGTGAGCATGGCTAGAAATAGGATTATTGTTGGTGGACATTCCCAACTTGCAGCTTGTAGGTTGTGAGATTGATGCATAAAGATTAAAAGCTGCTTTGCATTTTGGAACATCTAGATAGTTATTGGCTTCCAGTTACCAGGACAATTTCACCATTTCTTCACAGACTTCTCTTGCCTCAACTTGTAAGCTTGTCCTTCTTGTGTGAACCCCTTAGTTTGTAACCATAGTTACAGGGACCTCTCTTAGAGATGCTGACACTGCATCATAATTGTCTAGCCTTCACTGTCAACATGTTTAGCACACCCATATTTTCTCAGTTATTTTGCAGTTACTGTGAAGTAACTTCAAGTGTCAAGATTTACCTGAATAGTCATTTCATGTCAGCTTACCTGTTTCTTAGAGAAGATAAGAATATAGCATAATTGACTGTATAAAAAGGTAGCTGTAAGGATTAAACTAAGTCCTTCATTGCATATAAGACATTTGGGAGAGGGTTCAGTGGATCATGAATTACTGATAATGTTTATTATCCTCCCCCCACCCCCCAAGACAGAGTTTTTCTGTGTATCCTTAGTTGTTGTGGACTTACTTTATAGACCAGGCTGGCCTCGGACTCACTGAGAGCCACCTTCTTCTATGCCTTTCTGAGTGCTAGGATTATAGACGAGAGCCATCATGCCCAGCTTATTACTCATTTCTTGAACAAACTACATTTGGAGTATCTTTGATGTGCCAGTGCCTGTGTTAGCTGTGGAAGATGTAATGCAAAGGAGAGCAGCCCTCCCTTCCTTTCTTTAAGAGGAGATGCAATAAGAAGAATGGTGATTCTTCCCAGTCCCACACAGCTACAAAAGTTTTAAACACATGTGTATGACAGATTTATGGTTATGTGGAATTATAAAAATATGTGTGCCAGGTTGTTCTGTTTAGGAATTTCTTTTGTTCATTCAGTTGTTCCTTTTTAAAAAAAATCTTTCAAGTAAATAATTTAGAGGGGTTGGAGAGATGGCTCAGCAGTTAAAAGCGCATATTACCCTTAAACATGACCCAGATTTGCTTTCCAATACCTACAAAGTGGCTACAGGGGATCTGATGCTCTCTACTGTCTCTGTGGGGTCCTGCACACACATGATGCACATAGACACACACACATAAAGTAACGTGTGACTATTAAAACAGAATTTACAGACAACACAGAGTAAGGAATTGGGATGAGATATACATGACAAAAGTATACATTCAAAAGATGAGTACAGGTTTCTCAAGAAAGAAGCACTTTTTCCTTTTCCATCGCCTTTTTTTTCTTTTTGTTTTCAGTCCTAATTTCAAGTTTGTGAAGGATTTTCACTCAGTTACTTGAATAAAAGATTTGTTAGTATAATACTCTTAGGATTTAGATATGAAATCTCTTTCCAGAAGCTTTTATGTTGAAAGCTGAAATGCTACCTGAGGGGTTTGGAGAAGTGATTGGGTCATGAGGGTTCTGACTTAATCAGTTAATTCATAGTTTGATGGTGTTGTTGAGAAGTGGAAACTTCTGTGGGGGGTTTGACTGGAGGAAATACTATCTGGGGCCTCTTTGAGGGGTTGTTTTATCTCTGGTCCTTTCTTGTCTTTCTCTGCTGGCTGCCACGGAAACTCCTCTTTGCTGTCTGCATGATGCTCTGTCTCACTCTTTCCAAAATATGGGAAGGAACCCCTGAAACCGAGCTGAAATAATCTATCCTCCTTTAAAGTTGTTTGTCAGGTACCAACACAAAACTAACACTGTGTGCAGGTGTATTGCTTCGCCTTGCTGTGACAAACAGCCTAAAGGAGGAAGTTTGACTTGGTTCATGGTTTTCAGATGGTTCAGTTGATGGTTGCATGGCCCCATGTGTTTAATGGAGTACCATCATGGTGGTAGGAGTGGATGACATAGGAGATTGTTCATCTTATGAAGATGGAGGAACATTGCAAGGAAGGCATTGGGGACTACGTATGAATTTCAAAACCATGCCCCAGGGACCTACATCCTCCAATTGAGTCCAACCTTCTAGATTTTCTTGAACCTCCAGAATACTATTCACCAGTTTTACACACAGCATTACACACAGGAGTCTGGGGGCCATTCATATTCATAACAGATATGTATGAAAGCAGGAAGACCATACAATTTCAAATGATGAGTGAAACCATTCAGGTTTGATTTTTGTCATTCTCTTTCTTCTTTCTTTCCTTCCTTCCCCCCTTTTTTTTCTTTTGTTTTTTTTTTTTGAGACAAGGTTTCTCTGTGTAGCCTTAACTGTCCTGGACTCACTTGATAGACCAGGCTGGCTTTGAACTCACAGAGATCCACCTGCCTCTGCTCCCCTAAGTACTGGGGCTACACGTGTGTGCCACTGTACCTGGCTAAGAGCCTACTTTCTACAACCTCCTCAGAAATCTTCCTAGTACTACCTATCTTTACCTGTTGAAGTATAGTGTGTCTTGCTCAGATTTGATGAGGATGTGGTTTTGATTTGTTTTTGAATGCTTTATTTCATGAGATTGAAATGGCAAAATCAGACATTTATTACTTTGGTAATGGCATCTTTCTTGATAGTTTTTTATTTTGACCAGTTCTTTTTTAATTTTTTTTTTTAGCAAAACAGGTAAACATTTTTATTAATGAAAAATAACAGCAAGCAAACAAATCTCAGGGAATATGCAACGGAGGTAAAATGCTGACATAAAAGTTGAACACCATCTATCAACAGTGAACCATGATGGTACAGTAGTGATACTACAATAAGTTAAAGACAGGAATACACAGTATGTTTTCATACTGTTAGCACTCACAGACTAACATGGTGTTCTCATACATGGAAGAAGCATACTAGTTGGCCAGTTGTTGAATGCTGTAGAAAATTTATCCTTAAACTTGAAATGTTATTTGTTGAAATGAACACTAGTGATTCCCAGGTTTATCTTTCCATGTAAGACTAATGCTATACTACCTGGTAATCCTTTGCTATTTGGCAGGTACTCTTTGTGATTGCTCTTTTAGACATGTGGATTTATTGAACTCAATTAGTCCTCATCACAGAGTTTAAGCTCTCTTTCCTGTAATTGCCCTTACTTATTTATTTATCTGCTATATGTATTTATATATTTAGCAGATAATGAGTACACTATTTATTTCCCATCTTTTTGGGTACGATCAATGGGTAAGTGTCCTTGGTCTTTATAAGGAAAAAGTGGAGCTATTGAGGAATGCTGGAAAGAGTATGCTTCATCTGCAACTGCTTGTTTTAAGTACTTTACTAGTTTCCTTCAGCCTTGCTTTCTTTATGAAAGGAAATAAGGTTATTCTGACCTGGCTTCTTGGTGAAAATATACTGGATTCTAGGCATTAAATCCCTTTTGTTTGCATATGGAGATACAAGTTTTTAAGGAATCTGGTGTAACTTTCTTCTGAAAATCTACATTAACTTCATATATCTTCTGCTTTCTGCTTACTTTGTTTTAACAAAGGTTTAGTGATCTCATTAATAGAGCTAATAATATATGAAACTCATGTGAGCCTTATTATTTATGTAATGTTAAAGGAAATAGTTTGCAAGACAAAATTTGTTGAGTCCTAATATGTAGTTTTGTGGTTGTGCAAACTTACTGGTGATTTTTTGCTTTTTTCCTTACAAATAATTAAAACAAACTAGTATGGTTTTTAAGATCTGTTTTCTATTTTCTTTTAGGTAGTATTAAAGATAATCAAACACTATCAAGAAGAAGGACAAGGAACTGAGGTTGTTCAAGGAGTGCTTCTGGGTTTGGTGGTAGAAGATCGACTAGAAATTACCAACTGTTTCCCATTCCCCCAGCACACAGAGGATGATGCCGAATTTGATGAAGGTAAAGCTGGTGTCAAGTATGTCTTTACTGTTTATACAAATGATGTCAACTCAGTTTCTAATGGAACTTTTTATCTGTTATTGGGAGTCTTACTGGGTTAACTTAAATCATTTGCTTTTTGAGTTTCCTGGAAAAATTACACATCTGTGCAACGAGAATTTGTATAATAAAGTTCATTATTTTGTCCTTGGCATCCATTGTCTTCTGTTTTAAAAGTGTTTAAGAAGAGATGAGTATTGCTAGGTGCTTTAGGAAGGTCATCCTTGTAGTTAAAAGATTACACCAGACATAAACTCAGTATCCTTAATATTACTCTTTTAAAATCTAGTTTAAAACAATTTTTTAAGCCAAGCATAGTGGCACATGCCTTTAATCCCAGCAGTCAGGGAGGTAGAGTCTGGTGGATCATTGTGAGTTTGAGGCCAGGCTGGTTTACAGAGAGAGTCCAGGACAGCCAAGGATACACAGTGAAACCTGGCCTCAAAAAAAAAAAAAACAAAGGGCACAATTTATATGTATTTTTTTTTATTAGAAAATTGCTGCTTAAAGCCTATGACAATTTCTTTTTTTGGTTTTTCAAGACAGGGTTTCTTTGTGTAGTCTTGGCTGTCTTAGACTGGCTTTGTACACCAGGGTGGCGTTAAAGTCACAGGGATCTGCCTGCCTCTGCCTCCCTGAGTGCTGGGATTACAGGTGTGCACCACTGCGCCTAGGTGCATATGAAAATTTCTTCCTACAACCTGTTTAAAAAGTGTGCCACAGGCACGTCAGTAGATCTCCAGGAAGCTTTCTGTGCGAGTTGAGCTATCTTCTGACATCTCTATGTCTCTCACCTCTGACAGTTGCTGTTCTGTATTACTTTCCGCTTGACCGCCTTTTAGGTAACTGGTAAGTTGAATCATGCAGATTCCGAGGCAATGTATTCAAGTTTCATCCATTTTGTAGCATATGACAAGATTTTGTTAAGACTGCTTTTGTTTAAAAGATTTTTTTTATGTGTGTGTGTGTGTGTTTATGTATAAGTGCCAGATCCCCTGGAGCTGGAGTAGTAGGGTGATTGAGCCATCTGAAACGGATTTGGAACCCAAATTTCAGTCCCGAGCCATCTTTCCAACCAAGAAAATCTTTTATTTATAAGAGCTAGCCTTCGACAATTTTATACATGTATACAGTGCATCTTGATCATACCTATTGCAATTCCCACTTCCCCACTCTTTCCAAGATGCATCCTAACATATCACCCTCCCACAGTCACCTTCATGGCTCTTACATTGTTTTATTTGTTTACCTTTTTAATTTTTTTTTTTTTTTTTTGGTGACCCACTAGGTCCAGTTAATACAAACTACGACCTGGAAGTTGACTCATCTTATCACCTTGACCTTGTTTGGGTAGCTGCAGAGAGTTCATAAATGCAGTGGCTGTGTCCTGTCGGGAAGACATTTCCACAACACTATCCTCCAGTTCTTAGGTTCTCTCTTAGATTGTGTACGTGTATGTGTGTGTGTGTGTGTGTGTGTGTGTGTGCATTACCTTTCCTTAGCACTTTACCAGTAATGAGCGTCCTCATTGCTGCCTGCTGCAGAAAGAGGCTTTTCTGCCCAAGTCTGACAGCAGCACTAATCTGCGGGTATAAACATAAATGTATAGAAAGCAGTTTGGCAGCATGTTCATTTAGCAACAGTAGTAGGCTCCTACCTAGGTCTAAAGACCTCCAGAGCCTCAGTCTTTTGACCAGGTTTCTAGTCATGAATTTCCTTCTTTAAAGCAGGCCTCAGATCCATTCATTCATAAAGTTGCTCTTTCTCTCATAGCTTTCCTGCAGTTGTTGCATCAGCAGGCACATCTTGCCCAGCAGGTTGGTATTGTAGAATTTGGGGTCCAGCCCTGGGTAATATGTTTTTTTCTCAGTGGCCTGCATAGCACCTTTTGAGGAACATTGATGTTGAACCACTTTAGATACTTTCAGTATCTAACCAGTCCTTGTTTTTTTTATTAGGGATTGGTTCTAGTATGCCTCCTTAAATAAAACATTTCTTAGATGCCCAGCTCCTTTTTTGTCAAACAGTATAGTATTTACATACAACCTGTGAACCTCCTTCTATGTACTTGAAATTATCACTTTATTCATTTGCCTAATAAGTGAGTAGTTAATAATATATTATGAAATAAAAAAGAGAAAAAGTAAAAAAAAAGTCTATGAATGTTCAGTGCAAACAGAATTTTTTCCCACATACTTGTGATCTGAGATAGGTTAAATTTTTTGAGAATTGGTTGAATTGTGGTTGCTGTAGATGGGGAGGGCCTGTTCTACTTGATAGTTTGAATAGCTTTTAGAGAAAAGATTATTTAATCCCTTTACCCATTTTAAAATTGAAAAATTTTAAATCAGTTTACAATTCTTTATAGCTATTAATTTCTCACTAGATAATCATTTGTAAAATATATTCTGTCTGTGAAGTGCCTTTTTATTCTGTTTGTTTTCCCCCTTTGCTCTGTATTTGTAAAGTTTGGTGGACTTTTGTTTCACTTTTGTTGCCTGTGTATTTAGTTATATTGAAAAAATTATTGACAAATTTTAAAGGAAACTTTTTTCCTGTTTTTTTTTTTTTTAAGGATTTTTATGGCTTTAAATACTAAATTGAGGTATTTGTACGATATAGAGTTAACATTTTTCTGTATGTAAAGTCAGGGCCCAGCTTTCTTAGCTTTGGAGAGAAACTCAGTCTTTTCCATTGCGTAGTCCTGGTATCATTATTGATCATTGGACCATATATAATGGTAGGGCTTGACTTCCAGACTCTTTTGTTGTTCTGGTTCAGATGTTTGTCATCATACTGTTAATCTCACTGAATGCAAGTAAAGAATATTACCCAAATGCTTTCGTTCTTTGTTTTTCAAGACAGGGTTTCTCCGTATAGGACTTGATTTGTAGATCAGGGTACCTACCCTCAAACTTACAGACATCCCCCTGCCTTTGTCTCACATAGTGCTGGGATTGAAGGGGTGTGTCACTACCACTGCTTAAAATACTAAATTTTGATAGGAATTACACTAAATGTGTAATATAGAGATGTAGTAGTGATGACAAGTCTTTTGTCTCCTTGGTTCAGTTTATTTCGAAGTATTTGAATTGGGTAGTTTTCCTCATAGTTTTTTAAAAAATGAAACTTTACTATTATTGTCAGGAAGCACATGTGTCACAGAATGTGTGTAGGTTAGAGGTCAGTTTTGCCTTTTTACCTCTATGTGGATTTTGGAGATGAAACTCAGATTTTCAGGCTTGCATGATGGACGTTTTCCTACTGAGCCATCTTGTTGGTCTTTTTTACTAAATAACATTTAACTGGTTTCTTTTTTTGTTTTCTGTTTGTTTGTTTTCAAGACAGAGTTTTTCTGTGTAGCCTTGGCTATCCTTAAACAGTTACTTTTAACTTTATTTAGCCTTTTATAAGGAACGTGTGCATACAGCACAACACAAACCACTAAAGAGATTCCTGTGATTCTTTATAGCCTTGAATTTCAGGTTCAGTTACTCAAGCACATTTATTTTCTGAATAACCATCAGAACATAGTCACTGTTAGATTTCTTTTGGTCAAACTTAAATAGAAATGAAATTTCCTACTATGTTTGGGTATCTTAGGATAGTCTTAGATGTGGATTATTTTGTGTCATGGTAAAGGCTACTTGTTTTATTCACTTATTTTCCATTATTTAGTACCCTCTTAAACTTTCTTTGGCCACCAGCTTTATGAAACTAAACTATCAAATATTTCATAGTTAGGGTAATTATATAACTTGTATTTCTTAAGTTTTTGTTGGGATATGGACTTGTTTCTTTCTTTTGTTTTGGTGCCAACTGTAAAGTGAGGGGTTTTAATCTGTGGTACAAATGAAATATCAGTAAATGTTTAAACTGGCTTGACAAATTGATCCCTGTACCTGCTGTTGTAAATAAAGTTTTATTGGAAGGCTATCCTACTTGTTTATTTATTAGTAGCTATATTCCTGCTACAGTTGTTACACTAATCATATTGATCTTTAGCCTAAAATACTTACCTTTTAGCTCTTTGCAAAGTTTTGACTGGTAATATAATTCTCTTACTCCCTGTTCTCTATCTTGTTTGGATAAAGGATAAGATGATGTTTTCTCTTTATTTTAAATATGTTTGTTTGTTGTTGTTCAGTGCTTATTTCTTTTGGATGTTGTGCCTAGCGTTACAGAAGTTCAGAAGGTAGTGTGAATAGCAAAAGGAAAATTGTGATACTATTAGATTTATTTCCCTGGCAACCCTGAGAAGTTATCATAGCAGGGAGCCTTTGCTTTAATTTTAGTGCCTTTCCTTTTAAATAAAACAACACAGACTGAGTTGTTGATGTTTAGGGAACTAACTGTGGATAATGGGGCAGAGCTAGGCATGATTTGTAGGCGTAGACTTGTGCCTGTGTTGTGAAAGATTCATTCTGGAACGCCTGTGACAGTAAGTAACCTAGGAGCCGGTTTTTGTTTTGTGTCCCCCCCCCCCCCACCCCGATTTTATAATGCTTTTTATTTAGCAGACACTGATTGCTCATTTTGGAGAGTATGAGAAACGTGAAGACAGTTTCTTTGGGATAAAACTGCTTGCCTTGTTGTTTTCTTAGATAATGTGTTATAGGATAATCTAAAACCTAGAAACGGGTCTTTTTTGTTTCTGATATTCTCAGTGCTTTTTATTTTGTTTTTTAATTCAACATAGGAAACTCTTTGAGTGGTCCAATTTTGCTTCACATATATTAGAAATTTGCTTTTTGGTGAAGGTCAGGCAACCTACTCATTAGAGAATATATGCTTTTTTAAAATGTGAGTTAAAAAAAACTCAAGTTAAAATTCCCATTAGGGGGCACTATTATCAAGCTTAGGAGAACTGTAGACTAATTTGTTTTCTCAGACATACAACCTGAGGCTTGGTAACAACAAAAAATATTTCCGTTTGATAAGATTCAGATCCTGTTTTATACAACTGAATTCCTTAAATATATTATAAAGTGCACTGAATTAAATACAGATTCAATAACTCACTGTCTTGTTTTCCAGCAGACAAAATCAATTTAATATTGCAGGTATTATAAAAAGCTTACCTTTTCTGCATCAGAGCCAAATTCATAATTTTTGTATTTGGAACAAATTGTTAGTTTTGCTTGCCTCAGGTTAGTCTTCGAGTGGACATTGGCCTCCAGAATCTGTCTCCTTAAAAAGGAAGTAGGGAAATGACTTGGACTGTCCTACTGTGTATAGTCTACAATTAGTGCAAAGAAAGCAAGTCCACTTGATGCATGAGACCTGAGTTTGTTTAGTTAATTTTTGTGTGACAAAATTCTTTTGTTCAAAGTTTAGTGTTAATTTAAGTACAAACCGTTCTACAGAATTATCTCAAAATGAAAGTTCGAACAGAAAGTGTTGTGAGAACTCTTGAATGGACCTTTTAGAAAGGAAGGAAGGAAAGAAAGAAGAGAGAAAAGAAAAAGCTTAGTGAAATAAGATGCTTTCAGAGTAGCTTTTCATAGCCCTGGTGCAGTTTGTGTCACTGGGTTAAGGAGAGTGACATCTGTGGTTGTATTATTTGCAGTATAAAATGTAAGAACCCATGGGGGATGTTGAGACCGTCTTAGCTTAATTACTTGTTGCCTGGTCACCTTCCTTTTCTTAGGTTGTCCAAAGCCCAAACACAAGCCAGAACTGTTAGGAATCTACCCGAGGCTCCTCCTTCAGCTTGCTGTTCCTCAGAATTCACACCATGGTCAGGACAGAACAGAACTCATAATATTCAGACATATGGAGACATTTTGTGGAAAGATGTGATGTTTTCTTATTCTGTTTCTTTGTCTATTTGTAGTTACTAATCATTATGATATGTTCAATACATTCATTCTAAAAATGTTTATTTTGTAACTTTTTAAAAAAACTTTTTTTTGGTAAAAGTATTACACAATACTTGGTAGAAAATTAGACACTTTGAGTGCTATGCTTGATGCTTGTTGGGAAGATTGTAGGGGCATTTTTACTTAATGACCTCAAGTATGATAGAATGCTTCAGATATTTCAGGGGAAAAAGATTATCCACAGTAATTCATTTCAGCAGTTATGTGGAAATGACATTGTATTTTTTTGTAGATTTCAAGTGCAGTTTTAAGTAATTGTTAAGGTTATATATTCTCTGTATCCTCATTATCCACACTTGTGGAACGTAGTAAGCATAGGCATCTCAAGAAATAGAGCAAACTGATGTGATTATTTGACTTGGTATTTACTCAGAGAAAGTTAAATTCCTTGACAGTACTTGCCGCGCCGTGGTTGTTCTGGTAGTGTGTAGGGCTTAAGGCTTTTGAGAGCCGTGCTTGTGCTGAGCAGCTCTGACTGTGCTAGGGTCAGGCTTGTGGGAATCTTCGTCCATAATACACAGAGCTGTATTTAGTAAAGTGTTTAATACACTTTAAATATTTATTAAATAGTTTATTTTACACATTATCCAGCCAGCAAACCATGAGACTATATATTATATGTAATAAGACATATATAATATAATAATATATATATATTTATAATTCTCCTGAGTTCTGGTTCTTCTGTTGTTGTTGTCATTTGCTGTTGTTACTCATTGTAGTGTTTGAAGTGTTAAAACGTAAACATTTGGTTTTCTGGTGACTGTTCATTATACTGTACTAAGTTATTTTGAGCACTCAGAAAGACTGTTAGTTAGACTTTAAAATGATATGTTTTGTTTTTTGGTTTGTTAAGGTGATTAGAAAATGAGAAATTCTAAATATGAAACTGAAATCTTAGTATATTTAGGTCTTTTTGTTCTTTTTCTTGTTTTTCAGGAATAACTATAAAAGTGTGAGCAAAATCTGGCATTGTTTAAAAACTTTCAAAGGTGTCATTGTGTTTATTTCATGTTTTAAATTTCACTTTTAAAAAATTAGTTGAGAAACACCATTACGTGGAAAATGCACTGTTGAAAATTTGGTCCATGTGAAAGGCTTTTCTGCTTAAAGAAATGAAAGCGCTTTACCCTGTCCTCACCCGTGGTCCCCAAAGTGTAAGTGCTATGGTTTGGAAATGAGCCAAGGAAAACCTGTTTGAATTTTGTACAGACTTAAAGTAATACTGTAAGATTTGAAAATTACAGGTGGATATAGTACTTAAATAGTATTTAAAATTCCTAAGTTTCCCAAGTCTAAAAACATAATCCTTAAATTACCATTCCCAGTGGTTTAGATTTTAATTAAATAAAAGCTGTCTTACTTTTGACCCACAACAACTCTAGGTAAGATATTTGAATTATTAAATGTCAAGCTGATAACCATTAAGAATGAACTATTTAACACTAATTAAAATGTCAAAAGCCACAATTAGAGTATGTAAGCAAAGGCCCTTGTTAATTTCTGTTTTCTGTAAACCGTTTCCTAAGAAGCAAGTTTAAGCTCATTTCTTCTTTTGCCCAGACATGTTGGCTAATTTCAGTCTTCCAATTAAGTATATTACCATCTAGATTAATTATAAATAGATTTGACTTTTTTGATGCTGATGTTGCATTTTCCAAAGAGATAGCTCAAAGACATGAAATCAGTTTGTAAATTAACTATTCTTTGCTGAAGTTTTTATAGTTCTGCAGCACCCTGTCTGTTTTAGATTGCCCCAAGTAAGCTTTTCATGCCTTTACCACTTTCCAACATGACTTATTTATTACCTTTGTAGAAACCAATAGCTTTCACTTGGTAAATTTTGTCTACTTTTTAATGTAGTGAAACACAAAGTCAGTGTTTATTTTTATCTAATATCGCAGTATAGATTTAATACATCCTGAATCACTTGGTGGTCATACTCTGTGAGCATTCATTCACCTTTGTTTTCTTGAATATCTAACTTTCAGACGTTGTTTAATATATAGGCAGCCTTGGCTTGACGAGGGAGAGGGCTGTATGTTCATTTCAGCACTCTTTGCAGAAGTCCGTCCGCATTATTTGTGTTTGACAGAACTGGATAGGTGGTGACGCTGTACAGGCTTGTGTGGTAGCAGGTAACTGAGCTTAGAGTCACCGTGGCAGCAGGAGTCAGACTGCGGAGCCTAGTTGGGACTCTTGGGATTTGTGACCTGCCGTTAGCATGAGCGTTGCAAGGATGACAGCACTAGCACTAGCTGGACACCTGCCAGTTGTCCTTCGGCTTGATAGCTTCCAGACTGCATTTATATTTTCACCCCCATCTCTTATTACATCGATTAATATTTGAAAGAAAACTGTACGCCTGGCATTTTTGATAGCATAGCTTACCACGTCTCTACTAGGTTTTTGGGGTTTTTTTGTTTTGTTTTGTTTTTTGTTTTGGTGGGGGCCTTGGGTAGGGAGAAGGAGAGGACTGGAAAGGCCTATTATTTAGGAACTTGGCTGTTCTGAGCAGCACTTTGGCTTGAAGCATGGGAAGCCAAATAGTAAATCAGAGAAGTATAGGGTGAAGACTAATGAAGTGAAAATTCTTGATTGATTGATTGATTCTGTCCATCCATCACTCCATTTATCCACCCATCCACCTAGTCACCCATCCATCTATCTATCCATCTACCTACCTATCAGAAAGGCAAATATATTCAAAGCTCTACATCGTCAATTCTGCGATTTAAAATGAATCTCTATATAACAAAATAATTTATTCCTGAAAGTTTGAAAATTGGATCATCCTTGCATTGTATTATTAGAAATATTTTTCATCTCATTCGGTAACAACTCCCAAAGCTTTAACTGTATTTAGTGGGTTGTTTCTGTTGTTGCCTGTTTTCTGAGGGCAGGGTCTAATGTAGCCTGGGCTGGACTGGAAATCTTAATGTAATCAAGTTTCTCCTCAAACTTGTCATCCTCCTGTCTCTACTCCTTTGGTGCTAGCATTGCAAACAGGAGCTGTAACACCAGCTGTACTCACAGAGTTTTGAAGTGTATTACTAAAGTTCCTGGTGTTCTGAATTCCTTTCCCTTAAAATTTTATACTGTGACTTATCTTATTTCTATCGCCACCTCACCTCTACCTTCAAAACATTGCTAAAACAAAGCATTAGGAAATTCAGTACTGGAATAGGATGAAGGATTTGAAGAAGAGTAGTGCAGTAACACCTTGATAGGTGCTAGCCTTTTTCCTGTGGTAATGACAAGGGGAAAGGATAGTCCAGACAGGGCAGGAATCCTCACATCTTGATGTGTATCCAGATTCCTACTGCTTTGGCAGACACTGTCTGTGAGTGGGGGTGAGACTGCCGTTGTTTTCTCAGAGTCTAGCTTTGTGTTTCTTTTTGCATTGTCTCCTACGGGGGCATTGATTAGAAAAATATATTAGTATCTAATTATGATCTGCACAATTGGCATTTATTCAGAGAAAGTTGCATTATATATTATATGGTATGATATTATAGTTCTCACTTGGGAAAATTCTAAAAGTCATACATTTGCATTGCCAGCGTTGGAGAGGCATGAAAGGAAGGAAAGAAGTCCAGACTCAACTTCAGTGGTTCTAGGTTTGCCACCAAGTGTCATCTTTTCCCCAGCTGTTTTTCACATTGGTAATATGGACCATAATGTGGACTTTTCTGAATCTTTAGCAAGTAGGGAATTGAGGAAATAGAAGCACGAGATTAAGTTAGTGGCGAATCGAGATGGAAGCTCCAGCTAACATGCCTGTTAGTATCCAGTTTAGGAGAGGTGGAGTGATCCTGCTGGCTTGTCCGGTGGTGAGCTCTCAGTGAATGACATAGACCCTGAAACAGCTTACAGGCGTGCTGTGTTTACTTAAAGTACTGTTTGGTATTATTGTTTACTATTGGCACAGCTAAAGTGAAATGGTTGTTAAATTTAACCTAGGTTTCAGAAAATTTTATATGTGTACTGTAGACATTAATCCAGGGCAGCTCTAAGCTTTATATGAACCGTAAATTAGTAGTGGTTGAATCAAGTCAGCTAGGCATTCTGAATAGTCAGTTGTGGTTGAATGAAGTCAGCTCAGGCATTCTAAACAAGTTGCTGAAAGTCAGCATAGCCTTTAGTATTTGCTACACGGAATGGAGAAACTGATTGAGCTGAGTAGGGCAAGTTCTTACTAAATGCCACTGACTGCATTTACAAATAGCTCAAATAGATGGTTTTATTTAACTTAAGAAGTCAGTGCCTGCCTGATGGCACAGGCTTTCTAGAATACATTGCTTTGCTGATGACTTAAACAGACAGTACTGATAAAGCCTGTCATGTGAATTTCCTTCTTTACTGAGTACACAGTATGGTTAAGTGATATGTTGTGCAATGCTTCCAATCTGCTGCTTTTGCCATCTGGGCAAACAGAATGAAAGAAAAGCACGGGAAGGAAACAGATCCCTCAGCTGTAAGGAGTCTCCGTGAACACTGGGTGCCACTCATGGCCTACTGAGCTGTGGCGAGTGTCTTTGGAACCAGTATAAGTATCTGTGTGTAAAATGGAAGCCTGTGACATGAACAGCTCTCACCGCCCCTATTGGACGTCCTAGAAACTGTGGTTGAGACAGACCAGTCCAGCAACAAAAACATTCACGTCCAGAGGAAAAGGTACCCATCCACTCATTCCTTCACTGTTTTCAGCCAGTCCTTCACCTCATTCCTTCACTGTTTTCAGCCAGTCCTTCACGCTGTTCTAGTGCAGAGTCTTCCAAATGATTGCTTTTTTTTAATGAGTGTTTTAGGGGGTGGGTCGAGCTGGTGAAAGAAGGCAGATGAATTAAAAAAATTTCTTCCTCTTTAAAGTACAAGGCTGCTCCAGTCTTTGGTACAAATATTAGGTAGATGTCATAACCACTTGGAGTTTAGCATCACCTAAGCAAAATCCTTTTGGAACCAAGTTATGCTCTAAAGCAATTTCCCCAAGGCATTGAATTTCCCCTTTAAAAGGCAACAGTACCTACAGATGGGAAAATTGCTTCAAAACTTACACGTTGTACCGATCGATGGGAACTTTTTGAATGATGATGTTGTGTTTGGAGGAAGTGTATACCTTTGTCACTGGAGACATCTCTGCTTTGAAGCTTTAGGATTTTAAAGCAGCTTTTTGTGCTTATGTTTGCTTTTTATGCTGCTGCTGCTTGTTATTATCAAAATATCTGAGCCCTTACTAAACTGGTCATCTGGTACCTCCTTAGAAATTAACATAGCCTTGAATAGATCGCTAATAGTACAAAGCCACTGTGGTTTCTGAGGTTTACCAACCATGGCTCCACTTCTGAAACATTGAAAACGAGACCCACTCTTTCTTGCTTTTTTTTTTTTTTTTTTTTGGAAAAAGAGTTGTCTTATCAGAAAGTAGGGTAACTTGAGAAGATTCATAACTGGGAGGAATTAATAACAGAAAGTGGTTGTTGACAACAGGAAGTAGGTTAAATAGTGCAGTAGGCTAGAAAGGATCATATATAAGGCCAAGCCACCTGGGTTTTATTAGACTGCTTGTTACTTTGATCACAATATTATTTCAAGGCTTGTCTATTTAAATTGCTAAGGTTTCTTGTCATCATCATAATTTAGACCACAATTTCTTTCATTGCAAAGAGATTTTTTTTTTTTTTAAAGAAAGATTCTGGCCAAGCGAAAATTTGGAGGAGGTATAGATTCAACAGCTAGAAGAACCTTAGAACAAGAAAATCATTACACAGAGACTTGAAAGCCACTGGATTCCAGGTTCATCTGACCTTTGTAGTTTTTGCTTCGATCATATTTACGCTTCATATGGTAGGGAATGCTCTAAGGATGACTGGTATAATTAAATTAATTGTTGTTTGATATAAATATACATATTTGAAACAGGTATTGTTTTGAGATGGTACTGCTACTCTCAGCTTTCCCTCCAAAATGCTAAGTTGTTTTAATGAATTTCTTCAAGAATGTATGGAATGATTTTTGACTGCTTCAGCCATAATGACTGAATTATACTAATCACAGAACTTAATTTGCTTGATAAATTGTCTTTCTTTGCCTTTGAACCTGAAATCTTTAAACTTCAGTTAGCTTAATGTCAGTAAATGAAAGTTTTACTCATCAAAATTATCAGAATTTTCTCCCATTACTTCTCTTTATCATAGTAACAGTCTTTCACTGATATTTAATGGTTTCATTTTGTTGTATGTTAAAGCAAATGCTTTAGCTTGGAAAAACATTTGAGTAGTGGATGGAGGGCAGGAATGATTTAACAATTTAAGATTCTGTTGTTATTAGCTTAGTAACAATAGTCATTCAGCAATGTTTAACATATATGCAATACGTGTTGTGCATTCAATCACATTCTTACTAATTATCATTGTTTTGATACTTGAGTACCCTGTTATAATTGCTATAATTTTATCTCATTGTTTTCATTTCCCCGTGTAACATAAGCCTGATTAAAAGCACTTAAGAATTTAAGTCTTCTTTGATTTGACCTTGGTAAGTAAAAGAAATACATAGAATTGACATCCAGTATCATTTGTATTTTCTATGATCAGGAAAAAATAAAAATAAGTAAAGGACTTACTTTTGTATTGGAAAGATTGTTTACCAATAGCTATGATACCTTTTTTTTTAAAGGAGGACTATATTTTAACTTGCCATGTACAACTTGTTGAATCAGGAAAGATGAACTCAAACAAAAGATAGAGGCCTAGATTAGAGACATACATGTGATCTAAGCATAGAATCAGAAGATCTGTCAATTGAAACAGAGACTTACCTTGGTAATGGGCTGAAAAGATAGTAGGTAGAGTCTGATTCTGGAAGACTTGAAGATGTGGTCTTGGAGTAAGTCTATCTTCTAGCATAGTTGTGACAGTGTGGAACATTTTGTAGTTTAGGGAGGGACATCAGAAGGAAAAGGAGAGATTGGATGAAATAGCTATTAACAATAGGTGAATACTAGAGAGATGGAAGGAAAAGGTAGAGCTCAAGGCTCATTACCCAGTAATTCTAGTGCCTTGTGTGTGTGCCAGAAGAATTCATTTTTTTGTTCATTCCCCTGCCCCCTTTAAAATATTTCATAAAAACCACCTGTTCAGTGATAGTAGTATGTGTAGATGGATGCAGTAAATGTAAGTAAGCTGTTGGAGATAGGCTGGGAAGTTTATATATTTACTAATAGCTTCCATTTTTACTGAAATAAAGTGTTTTAAATTTGGTAATTGTAGAGCATTGCTTAGGTCATTTAAAATAGGTAATGTGGAACAGTCAGTATGGTGCACATGTGAGCTGATATTTTTAAGACTGTCTTCTAGGAAGATGATTATTAATCTTCAACTAGAGCTCAGATCTATTAAAAATAGAAAAAGGTCCTTACTCCTCAGTTATTCCTCGATTATGCCATGTCAGGTACAGTTTTAGCAACTTGTTGACCTGATGGATTTGTTCAGTAGATATTTACTAGTGCCATTTATCTCTGGACCGTTGTGATGCTGAGGAATTCCACAGTCAAGTGGAAGGGGAAGCATTAGACTGTAAAATAACCACCTTGTGCTAGATGGAAAAAATAAACAAATGTATTTAGAACAGTGACCCTATATGTAAAGGTACAGTCAGCTGACGCCTGAGGAATAAAAGATAACTCAGCTACCTATGGTGGCTGCTGCCTGGGATTTTAGCACTTGAGTAGCTGAGGCAGGAGGATCACTATCAGTTTAAGGTTATGAGTAGTAGGGCAGGCAGCCTGGACTACAGAGTCAGCTTCTATATGAACAGACAGATAGACCCAAGTGAGCGCAGAACCAAGAGGAGAGTAAGAACAAGCGCAGAGACCCTGCATTGGGCTAATGTTGCTTACTAAGATCCTTTTGGCTGAGAAGCAAGGGATATTATTCAGATCATCTGAGGATTGTCATGCTCTCTGTAATTCCTTGACTTACCTAAGACCGCCTTCCTGGGCTTGCCATTTATCATTTGAAATGTTTATGGAAACCCAGGTTGATAATTGGATTTATTGGCGATGTTATTTATTTTAAGAAAGTTTAATGCCTACTAGATAACCTTCACAACCTAGAATATCTGGATTTTTTTTTCAAATAAACTTAAATTTACTTTAATAATCTTACATTAAACTCCAGAGACACATGCAAACCTCATCTTTTTTTTTTTGGCCATTATCCTTTGCCTTTTCAGGATCAAAATGTAGGGTATACATTATATTTAGTTCTCATGTTTTGGGTTTTGTTGTTGTTTTTATAGTTTTCTTTGTTCTCTAGATTTTTCTCTTTAATGATCTGGGCAGCTTTGAGGAGTATGATTAAATATTTTATTTTTGTCATCTCTTATTTGATATGTCTCATTTTTAATTTTTGAAAATTCATAATCATATTAGGATTATAGGTTTTTTGTTTTGAGATAAAGTCTCATTGTGTTGCGTTGGTTGTTCTGGAACTCTGTGTGTAGACCAGATTGGGCTCAAATTTGTAGAGATCAACCTGGCTCTACCTCTTCAGTGCTGGGATTAAAAGGCTTTGCCACCATACCCATGGAATAATGTCCTTCTATTCATTCAGGGGAGGACCGTCATACCTACATAGTCATTGAGGATGTTTAAGTCTCATCAGATGTCTGAGTCACACAGTATCTTAGAACTTTTTATAACCTTGGGAAACAATAGGACATTAATGATTGAGTCAGTAAATCAGAAGATCACATCTTTTGCATGAAACAGCTAAAATAGCTTTTCTTGTACTGCTTATTCCTGATATCTAATATTGAAAAATGTATATCTTTGCTAAAATATCTTTATGCAGATGGAAGTTTCATTTGTACAGTCACCTCTTCATCATAATATGTAAATGTCCGTAGGTGGCATAGATTATGTCTTTGACAGAGTTTGAATTAGATGTTGGAGAATATTCATTGTAGTCAATCAGGACATCAGCATGGTCAATACTTACTAACATTTTCCAGAGTGTTACTGATGTAGTTCGTTCTGTTGCAAAGTATCATTTATACCAGAAACCTTTATAGATTTACATTTTAGATAAGCATCTTTGGGCCACTGACATAAGCTATCAATGTGAGAGCAGTATAAGAACATAAAATTTACAAGATTATCTAAATAATGCGTGAAATACTTTCCTTATAAAAACCCTTACAGTATTTGTTTTCTTATTGAAAATTTAAACTTTTCAGCCTGATGTCTTTTCAGTTTAAAAATAGGAATGGACACATGCTGGAGAGGATGTGGAGAAAGGGGAATCCTCCTCCATTGCTGGTGAGAGTCCAAACTTGTACAACCACTTTGGAAATCATTTGAGAATAGCACTACCTCAAGATCCAGCTATACCACTTCTGGGCAGGTACCATTCAACAACGACATTTGCTCAACTATGTTCATAGCAGCTTTATTGGTAATAGCCAGGTTCTGGAAACAACCTAGATGTCCCTCAGTGGAGTATTAGATACAGAAATTGTGGTACATTTACACAGTGGAATACTACCCAGCTATTAAAATCAAGGAAATCATGAAATTTGCAGGCAGATGGATGGAACTTGAAAAGATCATCCTGAGTGAGGTAACCCAGAAACAGAAAGACACTCATGGTATACGCTCACTTATAAGCAGACATTAGCCATACAATATAGGATAGCCATGCTAAAAGCTACAGACCTACAAAAGTTAAACAACAAGGAGGACCCTAAGAAAGATTCTTAAATTTCATTCAAAATGGCAAAATCTCATTCAAAATGATGTCTGGGTAGATACCAGAAGCAGTGGAAGAGAGGGAACAGGATGGGAGTCTACTATAGAGGGTCCTCTGAAAGGCTCCACCCAAAAGGGTATCGATGCAGATGCTGAGACTCATAGCCAAACTTTGGGCAGAGCACAGGGAGTTCATAGAAGAAGGGGGTGGGATAGGAGGACACGGAGAGGATGGGAACCCACAAGGAGACCAACAAAGCTAAAAAACCTGAGCCCAGGAAGTCCTACAGAGTATGATTCCCCAACTAAGAATTATGCATGGAGGGGACCTAGCCCTCCTGCTCAGATGTAGTCGATTGGCAGCATAGTCTCCATGTGGGTGTCCAAGTAACGGGAGCAGGGGCTGCCTCAGTCATGAACTTGATTGACTGCTCTTTGATCACCTGCCCCTGGTGATGTTGCTTTGCCAGGCCACAGATAAGAGGATCCAGGCAGTTCTGATGAGACTTGATAAGCTAAGGGTGATGGCAATAGTGGACTAGGGGAAAGGGATAGGGGGGAAGAAAGAGGGAGGGCGGGACTGGGAGGAGTTGAGGGAGGTGCCTTGAATCAGTGTATATAATGAATAAATTGTAAAAATAATAAAGGAATGGAAATCATAAAGGTTTAGAATCACTTTTGATTTTTCTTTCATGTAGCTGTTCTTCCAGGGATCGCCTCATTTGTTGATTACTCTTCTGTTAGAACAAACTGGCATTTACTAGCAGTCGTGTTAATTAATAGCAATACCAAGCCTTTATCATTAGCAGATTTTACTATTACTAGGAACTAGCTGTTAGTAAGAAGTCTTTTCCACTATCTTTTAAGTTGGGATAGATCATTGAAAGGTAAAAGAACTGGCCCTAGAAGTTAGTTGTCAGATGGTAGTAATTGTTGTCTTGTTCATTATTATTAATGTATTGATAATGCTGACATTCTAAGCATGGTGGTAATCATTACCACTTTCTGAGCGTTTGGCATGTACCAAACATTCCGTTGAGCACTTAGCAAGTATCTGTTCAATCCACATGAGTTACGTGAAACTTGATTTCTGCTATTTTAGTCTGTAGAGGTAAGGTTTGAATAGAAAAAAGTAAAATAAATAACAAACATGGCAGAAGGCAGTGCAGATTGACCCTTAATTTAAAATGTGTAGAACCAGAAGTACTCTGGATCTTGGAGGTGTATGTTTTCTTTTGTGACTGTTTGCTTAGATGTTATAGAGCAACCCTACTTTAAAAATCCAAAATCCTAAATGTTCCTAAAGCATTTGAGCATTGATAAGGCACTCTTATTGGTAGTGTTTGAGTTATATGTATTTAGGTTCTGGCTTGATTCCTAGCACAACTAACACAGTCAGGGGTGGGGGGGTTCAGATTTTGTAGTAGTCCTAATGCTGGGCTGTCAGAGGTGAGATGCTCTCAATATGTGGTTGTGATGAAATGACAGAAGCAAGACACAAATAAGTAAAGGAGTTTCTTTTAGTGGGAGGTTGTGATTGGTCTACCTGGGATTTGATCAAGCTGGGTCTTTAAGACATGTAGTTCCTGTTCTTACCTCATGTCTGTCCTTATTCTGCCAGCTGTACTCAAGTATGTGTTTACCATACAAGTCAGAAGTCTACCATGTTCCTAGATAGTGATTATCCTTTCCTCTCCCCTCAGCTAATTAGCTTCTGCTTCTGTTTCAGGACTCAGTTTAGATACTATCCCTAGATCCTACACATGTAGCCCTGAGGCAAGCCCTGGCTGCTTGCTCTCACAGATCATACACTTATCCCATGGTGGTGTTCACCAGATTACAGATATTGAAAGCATTTATTCTGAAATTGGATTAACAGAGGTTGCAAAGATAGTACCTGCACTCCTGGCATACCCTTTACTCAGCATTTTTTAAATGTTTGTATCTTTTTTCCATATGGAGAAGACATTTTTTATTTCTGACTCCTAGTTTGGAGGAGGGGGAGGTTGTTGGATACAGCATCTTACTTTGTAACACAGGCTGACCTTGAACTCAGTATTCCTGCCTGAATCTCCCAAGAGTGCTGGAGTTGCAGGTAGAAATGACTCCATTAATGGCTAAATCTAAAGGTCTTTAGAGAGTCATGCTCTTGTAATTTATCATTGGGAACCAGATGACACTGTCAGCAAATTAGCAGCTCCTGTGCCCACTCAATTAAGAGAGTATTGGTGTATTATTGGACCCACCAATTTAGATTATATTTAGATTCCTTCAGGTTTTCTCCCTCAAGTTTTCTTTGTCCTTCATCTGTTACAGGGTTCAGTCTAGATTACTGAGATGCATTGAGTCATGTCTCTTGTGTCCTCTGTTTTCTTCCTCTTTCTGAACTTGACAGGCTTTGAGGGGTACTTGTCAATAGTTTGTATGTTTGCTGGTTTGGCTTTGTCTGATTTGATTTTGGTGGAGAAAGTGGCGATGTCCTCATCGCTCACATTCCGGTCAGTGCTTCTCGGCACACGTTTGTTGACTGTTACAGCACTTGGTCACACGATTTTGCCTGGGCAGTGCTTCTCAGCACACATTAACTGTTATGGACACTTGGTCATGTGATTTTATCCATGACCATTTTGTTTCTGCACTGAACACGTAGTGTTTTTCTTTTCCCGTACTTATATAAATGTAGCCTGCATTCAGGATGCAGTTTAAATTCCATGTCTTTGTGGGAGGAATATCAAACACCTGCAGATACATGAAAAGTGCTCCATAGTTAATAAACATTCTGAGGACTCTCAGATCCTGTCTTTTTGTTAGGATCCCTCACTTCTGTTAGACTGAGTTCTCATTGAACTCATGGGCTGACACTTATTTATTGTGCCCCCTGTTGATGAACTAAATGCTAAATAAAATATCTGTTGAGCAGAAAGTGGGAGATTGTAAATTGCGTACATAGAAAGGTAGTGGAAGTTGGCATACAGGTAGATAATAGGTTAGTGTTGCTTATCTGCCCTTCGATGTGAATGTATTCCAGCAGTTTCCTTTGTTTTTCATTTGTTTGAAATAAAGCAGTTTTTTTTTTTAATTCTCAAAAAAATTTTTTAAGAGACAGAATTTCTCTGGGTAGCCCTGGTTTTCCTAGAACTTGCTCTGTAGGCCAGGCTGGCCTCAAACTCAGAGATTTGCTTGTTTCAGCCTCCTTAGTGCTGAGATTAAAGGCGTGTGCCACTGCCTGCCTGTTCTCTAATTTTAAGATAGTGTTTTTTCTCAGGTTTTTGAAGGACAACTGATTAAAGATTGTTGACAATATCAGTAGGCCAAAAGTCTTGTGATTAAACATAGTTGGTTAAGTGTTTTTAGTATATCCTGCATTTTAGAAGGGTGGATTTAACTTAGGAAAATTATGATTTATATGTATTTAGCAGTGATAGAAAAATGTCTACCCTTTGCCAAAGGGGTGGGGGAAATTATGTTGAAGAGTACCTGTGCTGTTCTTAACCTAGCTTTTGCAATATAAATGGACTTTCTGAACCGCAGGCACACTAAATTTAACTTCTGTAGTTGATGCCAGCTTTTCTCGTGGATGCTTTCTGGCTTCTTTTCAAGTTGCACATATCTTTTTGGTTTTCTTTCTTCCTCCTTTGGAAAAGCCTTTTGGTTGACCCACTAGGAACAGAAACAATAAGCAATACTTGCATGAAACATTAGTGTTTCTGATGTTATTGTTTTGTTTTTGTTTGTTTTTACTAAGTAGCAACTAAAATGTAAAGAGAATTTTTCTTAACAACATGACTAGGGCTGGGCATGGTGGGGTAGGTACATGATTAATTTCAGCACTTGGTGGCAAAGGCAGGAGCCTATGAGTTTGACCAAGCCTATAGCTTGGTCTATATAGTTCCAGGGTTACATAGTTTTAAAACATGAAAACTGCAAGAGATTGCTAAGTGGCTGTAATCTTTTGCTTCAGCAGCTATTGCTGCCATTGCTGTGAAGGATGTCATTTCCTATTTGCTTTCCTTCTTTGGCAGTTAAACTGCTGTTAACTCTAGAGCGAGAGATCAGTGACTACTAAAAACTGGTCAGATATTTCATCTCCTATTTCATTGTTTCCATTGAAAACCTTTCCATTGCCATTTGATGGCGCCGAAAGCAAAGAAGGAAGCCCCTGCCCCTCCCAAAGCCAAAGCCAAAGCGAAGGCCTTGAAAGCTAAGAAGGCAGTGTTGAAAAGCGTCCACAGCCATAAAAAGAAGCGATCCTGCATGTCACCCACCTTCCGGCGGCGACTCTGGAGGCAGCCCATATACTCTCGAAAGAGTGCACCCAGGAGAAACAAGCTTGACCACTATGCCAGCATCAAATTTCCCCTGACCACCGAGTCAGCCATGAAGAAAATAGAGGACAACACACTTGTGTTCATTGTAGATGTCAAGGTCAACAAGCACCAAATCAAACAGGCTGTGAAGAAACTCTGTGACATTGATGTGGCCAAAGTCAATACCCTGATAAGGCCTAAGAGAAGAAGTCGTATGTTCTGTTGGTTCCTGATTATGATGCTCTGGATGTTGCCAACAAGATTGGAATCATCTAAACTGAATCCAGCTGGTTAATTCTAAATATATACTTTTTCCTCCATAAAAAAAGAGAATAATCAGATCTGTTTGTTTATTTAAATTAGCTGCTATGATGCTAAGCATGGTGGTGCACTTCTAATCACAGCACATAGAGACAGGCAGAACTCTACAAATTCAGGGCCAACCTGGTCTATATAGTAGTTCCAGGACAGCCAAAGCTATATAATGCCCCCCTCAAACAAAACAACAAATCAGATTTCAACAACTGCTATACATAGATTTAAGGTAAAAGTGCATTGTGCAGTTTAGTGTTTTGCTGATGAATTGCTGGAAAAATTGGCCATGAAATTAGTGAAAATATCAATGAATTTCATCAAATAAATAAGCCTATAATGTGGTACATGTGTGGAGGTCAGAGGAGAACTTTCTACAATTGCTTCTCTTCCACTGTGGGTTCTCGGGATTGGATGTATGTCACCAGGCTTGCTTGGGAAGTGCTTTTACCTACAGAGCCATTTCAGTGGCCCTTTATTTTAGTATTTTCAGTTTAACTCAGAATTTGCCTGGTAAAAAGAGTAAGTTTGCTTAGTTCCTTTTGCCTTAGGCAGGGTTGGTAGGTAGGACGAGAGGAGAACCCGCAGGGCAGCAGCACTCTTCAGTTTTCCAGCTGTGCTCTGTGCTTAAACTATTTGAAATATGCCAGGAGAAGAAAAGCTGTGCAAGTAGTATCTGTGTCCACTGGCCCCTCATTTCCACATGCATGTCATGATGTATGCGCCCCACAGAGAAATACCACATAGACATCCTCCAAGAGATACAGAAAGGTACATTTAGCATTTGAAAGAAATCTTTAAGAAACAGACCACTAAGGAGCTTTGTGGCATCTTAGTGCCACAGGACACTGAAGACTCTCATTAAGGGAAAGTATGAGGAGGTAGGCCTGTTGCCTCTGCACGTTCATTCACCTCCCCTCTCCACCCTGCCAGCTCTCTTCCCAGCATCTTGGTTGTCTTTCAGGTTATCACTCATCCCTACATACATACATGTACACAATGAATAGATTAATACAATTTAATTTATACATATAATTTTACTTTTATTCTACTTTGACCTGTATTGTTAACATCACCTTGGTATTTACAATTGTCTTCCAACACTGACTTTCTCAGTGTTGGTTAAATCCCAGTACTTTGAGCCTTAGTCTCGGGAGGAGGGTTTTAAAAGATGAAACATTTTATGTTAAAGACATGTCATGAGTTGTGACAGAGATTTATCACTCTTGTGTTCAGATTGGAATTAGTAAAGTGTTAGTGAATTAGCTTCCCAGGCTGCTTCATTCAGCATTCTCTGTCCACTTACAATGCAGCAGTGATTTTTCTCTTCATCATTGTCTTGTGTGGTGCCATTTGAAAGTGTTTTTAAAACTTCATTTCTGAGGGGAAAACAGCTCCCAAAAGTAGCACCCCACCCCCCCAAGTTGGGGCGGGCAGTGTGCTTTAAGTCATGAAGAGACAAGTACTAAAATAAACTTTTCCAATATAAAAATGATTAGGGATTAAAAATATAGTTTTCTTCAAATTAAGCATTATGGTTTTGGTTTTACTTTATCTGCATTTGGTTATGTAGCACAACCAAATTTAGTATTATGATTTCCTTGTTTATTACTTCATTAAGATCACAGAAGATCTGAATACCTTGGTGCTCATGAGACAACATTGCTATGTAATGGTATGCTTTCAGGACACAAAACCCTCAGTATTTAAAGACTTAAATCTTCAGAAATCTTCTCAACAAAGTTATTTGGACTTACAGATAATTTCTATTTTATTCTCAAGCAGTGCATAGGAAGTATTTTATTGCTACAAAGTTAAGTTTGATGCAAGATTGAAGAATTTGGGTTTTATGAAGAAGATAAATCCTCCGTAGGTTATAAAGACTAGTTAAAGGCCTGATGTTCTCACTGTATCTTACAACTGATATTAATCTCTCTGCCAACTAAGAATTAAAATCCACCTGCTCTGGAGCAAAGGCAGTTATATTTATTTGGGGGTATTTAGGATCAGTCTGGGGAAACTCAGATTGTCACAATGTGCTCCATGGTTTTATAGAATGGTGGTGATGAAAGTATAAAACCAGGAGTGTGGTGGTGCTTGGACATTTACCTCTAACGAATGGGCAGAATCAAGGTGTCTTGGAAGAAAAGGATTGGGTCTTAAGTGCTTCCATGTCTAGGTACTGTTGGGAGTTGGTCTTCTGCTGTATATTCAAATTTTGAGTTCAGCGCCTTGAGATCTGGCTATCGTCCTGCCATGGGTATTGTTGCACTGATAAACTACCACCTGTGACCGCATGATAAGAAGGAATGTTCCCCAGTTATCTCTGGGCAAGGTAAAGGAGGTGAACGGAGCTAGGGTTCCCAGGCTTTGGGGACAGGAGAATCATGAAGAAGAGTAAGAAGGAGGATGCCAAGATGGGTTAGCATGAAGAAGGAACCAAATAGGCTGGGAGGAAGGACTAGGAAAATGGCGTGGCTGGAGAATAAACAAGTACTTGTGGAATTATGGATGGGAGCTAGCCCAGATAGGAATGGCTAAGGTGGATTGCGGCTGGGAGGTGGATGGGGAAATATTGAGACAGTGCAGGTAGAATTATCTGCCCAGCCCAAGGTGTTATAAGGCAATTATAAAATCTAACAGGTGTCTATGTCTTATTGATTGTGATAGCAGATTAGATAATACTACCCTAATAATTATAGGGCTAATAATAAATATTATTTAGCCCAATAACATTTATTTTCAACAACAAGGTACTTAGAGAAGTGTGGGATGTAATTGGTTAAGGAAAGCTAGGCAATTGAGGGCAGCCTAGGATTAAGGTCTGTATACATGTTTACCTGTGTGCAGGCAGGCACGCTCAGAGTGAGCTGGTGATGTGGCTAAAGACTAGCTTTGCAGTAGCCTTCTGGATTCTGTTTTAAGTGCCTCAACCACTACACCCCAATTTGATTTTCTTTGACACTGCTATTTTAGTTTAGAGAATGAATTCACTAAGTATAATTATATGAACACAGTTTTTAAAATAAATATTTTAGTGCCATAGTATGAGATAAATATAATGAAGCGATGAGAAAAAAAAAATTCCTGTTTCAAAGGACAGTGTACTTATCCTGATTGCTCCTTAATTGTTGTAGGAATCTGGTTCTCATTAAGTGTTAGTCACTTATTCTGCCAAAACACTCCATGTGTGATAAATTCTAGTAAGGTTAGACTATATTTTACTTAATAGGATAGGTGCTGTTTGTATCATAATATTAAATTGGTCTTTGCCATATTGTTGCCTTTTTGGTATTATAAAAGTTGTGAAAATATATATAGTTATATATTTTTTTCATAGGACTCTTGGAAGTATTTATAATATGTAGGCGAATACTTTTCTCTTTATTTCATTTATTTCATGTTACTGGAATTGTGTTAACCTTTTACTGAATTTAGGGATTCTGCATATAATATACACGATGCTCCTCATCTGTGGAAGATAGTGCCACGACCTTCATAAATATCTGAAACCATGCATATTATTGAATATATGTACTCTTCTTTATGTCTGTGCCTATGATGAAGTAGACACAGTAAGAAATGAACAGTGACCAACAGGAAAGTAAGGCAACTACAACTACATTGTTAAAAGGCTGAAGTTCCGAGAAAAAACAGAGCACATCTGCAGATTCTGTAAGGCTGATTGATCCACTGGGACATGATTGTAGAGGTGTAATGTTACAGAGTCAGAGCCACAGTTATCTTGGGCTGCCTTTATTTCCCTTCAGAGCATTTGGTTCTTTCATTCAGTATTTAACTTACTGTCACTGATTTCCATAATCGCAAAGACTGTTGTTACCACATAGTTTCTGAAACCCATTATAGCCCTGCCTCCTTAGCTGTAGCTCGTCTGTCTTTCCCCACCAGCGTTGACACATAGTCTTCTGTTGTTCTGTAATTGTTTGTGTAAGCATAGTAAGGACTGCATAGTAACCCATAGTGAATTAGAGCAGCAATGTCAGTGTCCTGATGCGTGGCAGTCATTCTGTAACAGGGTGAACCGGTATTTCTGGACAGTGGTCACTCATATTTGGCTCAGACAGAATTATGTCTTTCCCTTTAGGTGAGAACTGTCTTTGGGGCTGGTTGGTTGTTCCACACTGTGGGACGATTCCTGCATAGAAAAGCATGCAAATGAAAATGTAAATGATTTAATATTTTAAGAAAGGAGGATTATTATATGTCTTTGCTCATACTATTGTCTGTTCTGTACCTTACTTCAACAGGTAAAGGATGGTAGTACTAGAAAAGACTTCTAAGGAGTTGTAGAAAGTAGTAGAACTCTTATTGCCAGATGGCCATATGAAATCATGAGTGAAAAGAAGAAATTTTATATTACTGTTTACCAGTTGTTAAAAGATCTCTTTCCTCCAAGGAGAATAATGTGCAAGCTCATTGTGTCCAATCTGTCAAACCTTAAAATCAGAGTAGAAACTGAACATGTTTTCTGCCTTCTCTTTTCTAGGTAGGGCATTGCTTTTGGAGGATTCCACCTCCTTATTTTTTTTTTAATACAGTTTTAATTACTGAAAATACAGCATGTGGGGTGAAAAGAATAGCCTAGGTTAAAAGACCAAACGAACAGACACTTAATCCTTTGGCATTTCTTGGAGTGTCTCTAGAGCTTTTCAAGAAGCCTCCATTCCCATAAACTCAACTTTCAGGACTTGGGGAGTGAATATAACTAACAGGTGGGACTTTGAGTGAGTGGCACCTAGATGCAGTCACTGCTAACAGTATGAGGCGTGTTATCTCTGTGTTAATGGATGGACACAGTCTACAAATGGTTGTTGTTTATGGGAAGACAAGGAAAGCCATTCTCTTTCTCAGTGTAACTGCTTGCCCTCCTTAGGAATTTCCCCTACACCCCAAGATTGCAGCAGGGTAGAGATACTGCTTAGAACTGAAATAGCAGGACAGTTTACCTGGATGATCAGCATAAGGCTGATACACTGGTGTCAACCATTTGTGAGGGACTTTGTCTGAACTCAGCCTTAAGATGTGGGAGGTTTTCACCTTGCTAATCACATTCTTCCCTATGTGGAGAGAAACGGACTTCTGAATCGTTTATTTAATGAAACCTTATTAAATCATTTCCTGCCTGTTTCTGCTGCCTCTGTTCTATTTAAAATGATTACAGAGAGCAGAACTAATCTTTGAGTATTTTCTGTGTCTAATTATATTAGACATCTTTCGTATATACTGAGACTATAGGAAAATAACTTATTAGCGTTTACTGTAATTCAAGTTTAGAAATGGTAGTTAGCTTCAAAGTAATATTATAGCTACCTGGAAGGATTGATAAAACCACCTCTCCATTTCTTAGGCTTACTTCCTCCAGAGCATTCTTTTTAGAGTATACCTCAGCCCAGAACATTACAACTTCATAGGGTTTTCCTAGTTTATTTCTGAGTGTTTTGGATAAGGGAATTGAGAGGGATGAAGGGAGGGATAAAGGATTAAACGGATAAAGGAAGAGTAGTTATTCCTTTTAACTGCAGGAACTCTTCATTTTTACTCCTTCATGTTGCATATTTCCAGTAAAGATATTGTGATTTCTACAGTAGCAGTTTGTGGTTCATCAGAGGTTTGTTCTAGGTCAGCACATAGAATATTAGGAAACAAAAGAGCAAATGGAGGTCATCCATCATAGAGAAAGACCTGGGCTTGGGATCTTCAAAGTCTAATTTCTCTTGCTGTGAATTTGCTTTTAGTTCATTACTGGGTAATTGAATCTAGTATGTCTTGCTTCTTTGATTTGGTGTAACATTTTCAAGGTTTGCCCAGTGGCAGCTTCTCAAAAGAACTCAGATGCCTTATTATGAGCAAGCAGAATTTCTTTATGTGCATGTTATTTCTTGTTGATTCATCGCATGTTAGGCATTTGGTTGTTGTGAACAATGCAGCTGTAAATATTTGTTAGTATAAGATTGTGTGAATATTACGCTTTCATTTCACTTAGTGTATTCCAAGGGTAAGATGGCTGGGTTACATGGTTAAGTGCAGATAACTAAGGAACTTCCAGGTGGTCTACTAAAGCAACTATATATACAATTTATACAGTATTTTTAGAAGACTGAAATATACCTTTGCCCATTAGTTTTGAGATCTTTTCGTCATTAAAAAATATCCCACATAACAGCCAGGCATAGTAGCATTACATGCATGTAATCCCAGCACTTGGGGAGGCAGATGGATCTCTTGAGTTTGAGGCCAGCTTGGTCTACAAAATGAGTCCAGGAAAGCCAAGGGTACACAGAGAAACCCTGTCTCAAAAGCAAACAAACAAACAAAAACCATTTAAAAGCATTTTTATTTCAAAAGATGTTACAGGAGAAGCCCATAAAGCAAATGAAGAGCTTGGTGAATAATTAGAAAGCACACATCTCCATAACTATTACTTTGGTCAAGAAATAGAACATGATAGTACTCTCTAGAGTTTTTTTTTTTTTTTTTTTTTTTTAGATCACAATCCACCTTTTACCCTCTTAGAACTAACTGGCATTTTGACATCTATGTGGATTCATCTTTTTGGTTATGCCAGCTGTGTTTCTGTTCATTATGATTTTGAGTTTGTCTGGTTTTGTTTTCTAAATGTGTATCTTTTCTGTCTTGCCTTGTTTCCTTGGCTTTAACACTTCTTAGGCTCATCCTTTCTGGTTCATTCATTTTCTTACTACATCTTTTGATATGAATATATTACGCTTTGTATTTCTCCTCAGAATACATCTGGGTTGTTCACACTTTATGTGGAATTTCAAAAATTTAAAAAGTTGTGTATATCAAGACACAGGTCTATTTCTCTGTGAGTTCATTTTGTGGAAGATTCTTTAGCTTGTGGTCACTTTGTTAAGTAGTTGCTTGTTGCAGAACTGTTTGAATTTTTCCATTGAAACCCCATATGAATAGTATGAAGTAAGTTGGACTAATAATTATGGTGTTTATGTTTTTTTTTTTCTTTTTATGTTTTGTGAGACAGGGTTTCTCTGTGTTACAGCTCTATGATGTTTGTGTATTTTTTCTTTGCATTTTTTGTTTGGTTGGTTTTTGAGACAGAATTTCTCTTGTGTAACAGCTCTGGCTCTGCTGTAGACCAGGCTGTCCTCATAAAGATCCATCTGCCTCTGTCTCCCAAGTGCTGGGATTAAAGGTGTGCACCACCACTGCCTGGCTTTTTTCTTTGCGTTTTTCTTTTTGTTGTTCTGGTTTTTTGAGACAGGGTCTCTCTACATAGCCCTTGCTGTTTGAGGAACTTACTGTTTAGATCAAGTTGGCTTTGAATTCACGGAGATCCACCTGCTTTCCCCTTTTGAGTGCTGGGATTAAAGGAATGCACCACCACACCCAGCTCTGTTCTTGTACCTAAGCTGTAGTCAGAATATGTCTACTGACCTTCTAAAACTGTTACTGTCTTCAGCTAGCTTGTATCATGAAGTTATGCAGGCAATAGCCAGAGCCTGAATCAATTTAGAATGGTCTCTGTACCATTTTAAGTTCTTTGGGCTTGTTTCTCAATCTTTGTTTGCTTGTTTTTAGAGGCACTGTCTCACTTAAGTTAGTCTGGTAGCCAAGGCTAACCTGGAACTGGGCATCCAACCCAGGCTGGCCTTGCACTTCTGGCAGTTGTCCTACCTCAGTTTATGGAATGGTTACAGATGTAGGCTACCATGCCTGTAGTCCACCTTTCATGTGAATGAACAATCACCTTTGTGATTTTCTTAGTATCTTTAAGAGGAATCAGGTCATACATAACCTCATTTTTATTATTTTTAACAGATTTGACATTATTC
This sequence comes from Pachyuromys duprasi, assembly GCA_028658305.1. Taxonomy (NCBI): domain Eukaryota; kingdom Metazoa; phylum Chordata; class Mammalia; order Rodentia; family Muridae; genus Pachyuromys; species Pachyuromys duprasi. The sequence continues at coordinate 45,735,448 of CM053752.1, forward strand.
CAGAAATGAATGTATAAATGGGAAATGCATTTTTGAAACTGTAGTTTTAAAACCTTCTAAGAATGCCTTTTATCAAATAAATTTCTCCTTGTCTTTCTAGCTTTATCAGGTAGAAAACAAAATCTATAAAGTAATTTACTGATATCATATGTTGTCTTACCTAACACTGTAAGTATGAATCATGTGGGTTGCTTATTTGAGCATATTCAGGCTGTACTTTTGACTTGCAGATTTTATGAGGCCAACCTGAGGCTGCGTGTCTTTGCTGGAGCACCAACGTTGAGGCAGGTTGGGTGCAGACTTGAAGTCTCCTTGAGAATGAAGGTGTTGTGCAGCACACACTCACCGATTTGCACAATGCCTCAAGCGTCGTTTGTGGTTTTGATAGCACACATACACTTTGACAAGTCCATATTGTAAGTAACATGTAAAGTTGTAGATCCTCTTTCATTTTTCATGTTAATTCTTTTTAGCCTTTCCAGATTAGCTAAACAGTTACTGCTGTATTTTCCTTCACAGTTTTGTTGTTGTTTTGTTTTTGGCAAGTCTCTTCCCTTTTGGCCTACCCTCCATTCCACTGCAGTGTCTACAGCAGTATCTAAGAGTCTGCATTAAAAAAAAAACAAATAAAAATAGATTTTGTCAATAATAGAGTCCCAGTCTCCCTAGCCTTCAGCCCTTTGAGATGTAGTACAGAACCATCAGCTCTGCCTTATTTCTTGTTCTTTTGCTCATGGACATTATATATATCTGAGATTGTTAGAGGTCTCTCGAATCTCTCTTTATGCTTCTGCCGAAGGCTCAGTGGTATCCTTGAGGAGAAGCTGGGATGAAGCTTTGACTTTCGGCCTGGCTGGCTTATCCACCCTTCAACTCTAGCGTAGGAGACATTTTCTCTGAGAAGTCTTTTTCAGTGCCTCCATTTCGGTAGTCCCTTTTACATTGTTTTGCCTTGTATATCAGTTAGTTGCTTTTTTCACCTGCTTCCCCCAACCCCTTAAAACTTTTGAAATGCATGTGGCTACTTGAAGGCAGGGGTTGTGTCTTTATTCAAGGCTGGCTGTTAGCTTTTATTATAGGAATAGGTACTCATGAAAAACTGGTTGGAATATTCCAGAAATTAAGTATAAAGTGATTTTTTTTTTTTTTTTTTTTTTTTTGGACAGGGTCTGTCTAAGAAGTCCTATCTGATCTAAAACTCACTATATAGACCAGGCTGGCTTGAACTCAGATACTTCAAGGCCTGTGCTGCAACACAGGCTTAAAGTGACTTTGGATTTCATTTCATACCCTCTTATTGTTCTTGTAAAGGATGATATTCTCCTAGTTGGTCACCCATCTTTCACTTTCCATGATATGTAGACTGTATTGTCCTTGCCGATAGCTAGTTTATTTAGAAACCACCAAGATAAACCAAGCTCAGTCAATATCTGGAACCAGGAATGACCTTGAATCCCCATCTCCTTGATGCTACCCCATAAAGTTTGAATAAATGAGGTTCTCCCCCATCTCATCCCGCCCCCAGTTGTTCATTCTAGCCGTGGACAGATAGAAGTGTTACGTTAATGAATCACTGTGCTTGGGGATTTCATTCTCTTTTGCTGTCAGTGGAGCTTGCCATACTGAAATGCAAGGTAGTTGTCTTTCTCTTGAGCACTGATGGAAGTGGCGGGTGGCACGAGATGATGGAAACAGTATTCTGAGTTGTTTCTGTTACTTTAGGAACAGAAACCTGTGTCCTTCACAGCTGTCTGGAAACATAAGTGACTTCCTCTCTTGTGATGCAGAGCATTCCTGTTGGGGAACCTTTCGTGGCGCACAGTTGGGGTTCTTAAAAGTATCAGAAATGTATGGCTATGTTGTTGTAAATAAACGGTATTGAGCCATATAATGTTTGTTATTAGCCCTTTGAATATCATGGTGATATATTTTAACCTGCCATCACAATCAGACACACACACCAGATAAATTCTACAGTTGCCTTATTTGCTTCTGGTTAGGCAGACACCTCACCTACGCTATCTCAGCAACCTCACCATCCACCTCCCAGTCACCATCCAACGCCATCCACCTTAACCATCCTTATCTGGGCTACCTTCCATCCATAATCTTATAAATATTTGCTTGTGTTCTTCATGTGGGCCTTTCCATGCCATTATTGGAGTCCTTCCTTCTGTCCCACATGGTTTCTTCTCCACGTTAACCCATCATGGCATCCTCCTTCCTCCTCTCTTCCTGTCCTGTCCAGCTGTTTCCCATAATTCTACTGTTCCCAAAGCCTGGGAACCTTAGCCACACCTATCCCATTCTGTCCTGCCTAGGTTTTAGGCCTTTTTGTTTGTTTTTTGAGACAGGGTTTCTCTGTGCAACAGCCCTATGGTGTTTGTGTATTTTTTGTTTGTTTGGTTGGTTGGTTGGTTTTTGAGACGGAGTTTCTCTTGTGTAACAGCTCTGGCTGTCCTGTAGACCAGGCTGTCCTCACAAAGATCCACCTGCCTCTGTCTCCCAAGTGCCAGGATTACATGTGTGGGTTACTACCTTTTAATCAACCAATCAGGTATAATGTTTTAGGCAGGTTTATACAACAAGGATAGGTATTTCCAGGCAGTAACCAAATCTTGAAGGCCAGTAATTAGCATCAAAATCAGACCAACTCCCAAGACGGCAGTTTATACTGCAGCAAGCATAGATTTTTGTTGTAGTTTATAGCACAAAATTGAAAGCTGGAGGTAAATGGAGAAGGGCTGCTGAGCATGGTTGGCCTTTTGTGAGTTAGTAATGCCATTTCTTCTGGTCATCTGGATTTTCTCAGTTTTCCTTTTTTGTTTTTTCCCCATCCCAGATCCTTTTATTGGTAAGTTTCAGAACCAAAAGGGCAAAATTGATTGAATCACACACAAGAAATGTGCATGCTGTCTGTTGATAAATGTGGAGGAGGGATATAATCAGCCTTCGGAGTAGAAGCAGTGTATTGAACACCTACATGCTTAGAAGGAACTCCAAATTCTCTGAGTCTCAGTTGTTAGCACATTGCCAAGAAAAAGAATAAAGTATGGTTAAAGAACATGCTTTCTCATACATTTTTATTCCGCATTCTGCTTTTGCTGTTTTACATGGAGGTCCCACATCTCTTGCTGGACCTTAACTGCAGCAGGTATGATCATGAGACACATAAGGTGCCTCACCAGATCCTCTGCTTCGCCTTAATGTTACCTCCTGGTCAGTTGCTTATATCACACACTGTTGAAAACACAGAATTTCCAATTTATTTCAATCAGGTAAGAGGATGATGTGATTTGACTGACTGGTAGCAAAAGTTGTGCTGTAGCCACGTCTTATGAATATCTGCCTGACATATCTATATACTGTATAAAGGAGCTTAGGAAAATGTGTTTCAGCGAGTGTCCCCAATGAGTGTGTGACAAAGAATTATTTACATACCCTTTTCAAAAAGCAGATAAATGTTCTTGTTAACACATTTTATAATTGAGCAAAGTTTGGATTTTCTTGATTATTGCATCTGCAGGATGTCTATTTAGAAACACTGTGGTGTTGCTTTCATGCTATGCTTACATGTATGCTTACAGTTCAAAGGAATTATTCTCCCCCCCCCCCCCAGACAAAGTTTCCTTATGTAACGTTGGCTTTCCTAGACTCATTTTGTAGACCAGGCTGGCCTTGAGCTCAATCTACCTGCCTCTGCCTTTTGAGTGCTGAGATTAAAGGCATATACCACCACTTCCTGGCAGGAATTGTTTTCTTACCTGTGTCCTCTAATCTTTGAATTTTAGTGCTGATCATAATTCTAAGTCTGGAAAGATTGAGTGTGGGACAAATATCTCTGTTTTTCTTCCATCGGGAATAATGTAGTGTTTCTATTAAGGACTGTTGCCTCATAAAACAACCATGTAGTTAAGAAGCAATGCAGAAGTGCATCACTTTGTTAGGAATAGGTTAAGTACACAGTAATCTTGAAGTTCCTACTGGAAATGTTGCTTTAAATTTGGGCTTTCTAAGTCTATTTCAGAGGGCTCCAGTAGGAACAGCCTGTTCGTAGAAGTGCTGTATATGATGACTCTGTTTCTCCTATTTTCAATCAAAGACTTTTTGGAAAAAGCCCATGTCTGTGAAATTTTCCATCTGGTGAAAACTTGATCCCATCCCTGCTTTGTTTCATCTTGGTCCTCTCAAGTGGCTGAACCCGAACAGTTTCTCTTTGGAATTAAAATACGAAACAGGGATGACAAGATAACTGAGCTAGAAAAACCTGGAGGCCGTAGTTTGATCTCTGAAGCCGTATAAAAGTGAATGGAGAGAACCAGGTACATAAAGTCGTCTTCTGACTTTTACACTGGTTCTGTGATATGTGGACCCTGTTCCCTACAGTCACACGTTTGTGCACCCATAAAAATAATTCAAAAATAAAACTCACATTATGAAGGGAGCCCCCCCCCCTTTTTGGTAACAGTCAAATGAAGCTGAAATGTTCTAGAAGCTGAAAATGTTCACTCATATGGAGTAGCTCTTCATCTTCTCTTCTGAAAAGTGGGTACAATAACTATTTCCCAGTCCTGGATCTGTTTGAAGGATCATCATAAATACATGGGAAGTGCCTGACAGATACTTTTACTATCTTCTTACTAAACTAAGAATAAATGTAAGTTATTTTTGATCATTCTGTACCTTTAAAAAGCATATAGTTAAGGTGGAATTGGATATCTCCTACCTGCTTTGGTTTTACAAATCACTTTGCTATGGTGTGACATTTAGAATTTATTGAGTGACATCTTCATAATGAACAGAGATGGTGTTTTCACTTTGCCAGCTTGTAATGTTTCTAATATAGTCCTTTCTATGAATATCCATATTGCCATTTTATAGAAATTATGCTTTAAATAAATTTAATTGATGTCAGTCACCCCATGTATACAGCTTAGAGATAAAGTTGTTGTAGACTAAATGTTTTTTTCCCCTTAACCCCCCACCCCCACCCCATACATACAAAGTGTTGAACCCTAACCTACAATGTGATGGTTTGAAGGTTTGAAGGTCATTAGGGTTAGATGAGATTGTGGTGGGGAACTGTGGTCATAAAGCATACTTGTAAGAAGAGACATCAGTAATTTTTCTGACTCCTAGAACATGGTAATGGTAAGAAGGACACCTTCTGGAAGCCAGAAGAGTCCTGCACTAAACCTTTGTACTTTGATCTTGAGCTTTCCAGGATCCAGAACTGTGAGAAAATAATAAACAGCTTTGTTTAAGCCACCCGATCCTTTGTGTTTTGTTATGATAGCTCAAGAAGATTAATGCATAAGTAAAGTTCATAATTGGAGTAGATAGGTATGTATATAGGTGTACTATATAATGCAATTAAATTTGTCACATGAGACATTGAGATAATGAAAAGTCATTTTGTTCACTGTGTGGGATATGGCATTATTTACCACCATACTTGATAGCACAGATGCTTATTGAAAGTTTTGTTTTATGAAGCCATCTGTAAGATGTTATTGTAGGTGGTAGGTTCCCTAGATAGTTTGATCTTTAACTCTTGTGTACTTTAATTGATTATCTCTGGACATGTACCAAATGTGCTAGTCATAATTTAGTGTCAGATGATTATCTTCTAAGCAGAGTTGTCTAGGAACAACTTCATGGGTTACAACCATAGCAAACTGTGTTCTTCAGCAGTGCACTATGTATGTTCTCTTGATTAGGGTGTTGGATAGATACACAGCGTCTCACTGCACCTAGAGCTCACTGGTTTGATTGATGTGCCACCATACACCCTGCCTGGTTTTTTATGCTACCACACCAGACTATTTACTTCGGTGCTGGAGATCTGAACTCATGTTTGTACAACAGGCACTTTATGAACAAAGATTTCCCCTCAGTTTCCAGGTTTGTGTTATAAACACTTGTTTTTACCTGGAGTTAAGATAAAGGTTCTAGTAGTACTGCACTCCTCTGTCCATACAGGCAAAATTTTTCATAACTGGATACAGCAAATTATGGGGAGCCTGGCCCCAATAGATACATCTTCACCAGAGCTCACACATCTGTGCCTTAGGGAACATTGTGGAAGAGAGGACAGAGAGATTTTTAAGAGCCTGAATACTAGGAAGTCTGCTATGAAGCAATCTGTCCTAGAAATGGCTGCATAGACAAGATTAGAATGGCAAAATCAGAGGACACTTTAACATGGTAAGCTGTTTGCTTACCCCTAGACAAAGAACTATAGGCAACTAATGAGAGCTTTAAGGAGAGTTAGCCTCTTCCAGAGAAGAGCCCCTTAACTGGTTGTCCAATAAAGTGGTCACCCTTGAAGCCTTATACCACAATTAAATGAGAATCATCAGATTGTATGTGTCTTGTTTATAATTTGTGCATACCTATGCACGTGTGTGTATGTAACAAATATAGTTAAAAAATCACCTTGTGAGTAGGGGAGCATAGGGGTTGGAAGGAGGAAAGAGATGAGAGACAAAAAGGAGAAAGAGAGTAAAACCTTTTTTTTTTTTAATAAAGTTTCACTTTGTAGCCAGTCTGCCCTTGAACTTGGAATAATGTTGCCTATGTTTCTGAATGCTGGTATTGTAGTTGTGTGACAACATGCTGGACTCAGTTAATTATTTGATAACCATGGACATAGTTTTCTTTCCCTCAGATTTTGAGTTATAGCTTTATTCTGTACCCTATCAAAGGAATCAGTCGCTGGATGTATTACTATAGTTTATTGAAAATAACGTAATCTTGGCAGTTTGGAAACTCTAGCCTTGAGTTCTAATTGTTGGGTACTTACTGTATAGGCAAGTTATACTTGAGTCAATTGAAAAGACGAATACCTGTCTTACATAGGAAACTGGAAAAATACCTGATTGAATGAGTGAAGTACAGGCACGTAGTAAAAGGAACCTTTATTAATGCCAATATTTTTCCTTGGAGCTTGTTGCTCTCGGTAGTGGGAGTTCTGTTTAACTGTGTGCATACAGTATTGCTTTAGTCAGATAAATGCTAAACTCTGGGCTTTAGGGCCCAGACACTTTAGAACATGTGTTCCCTCCTCCCCTCTCATGCTGCACACTATTGAGATGAGAATTATACAGTTTCAGTTTAACTGCTATTGTGAGTAATGTTGGTGGGAAGTGAGGCTGATTTGCCTAAGTCCAGTTGGTCCCAATTCTGAATTAAACATACCTGAAACTGTTCTGAAGAAGCATAATAAAAATATCTTTATAATGCCTAAATCTGTTCTGAATCTAGAAAGTTTCATATATAGTGCTTATTAATTTGATATTTGTGAAAGCTTGAAGTTTTCATAGCATTTTAGATTGCATTCAAGAATTTTCCCTCTTTTCCTTGGTAGTCTTAATCACTCCTGAGTAAGTTTGTAAATGTTACTGTTATTATTGGGTACCATAAAGACAGCTACTTCAGAACTCATCCATATTCTTTTTGCAGTCTTGATAAAGAATCTATTGTTTGTAGTGATGAGGATATAGTAGTTTACATGGAAAAATAAAGGCAAAGTAGCAGTTAGAACATTGTGAGACAGCTTTCAAAGCATGTGGTGCACAGGTTGCAGAAGTGGCATTATTTTTTTCCCTGAGTGAAGGAACTTTGCAAACAAAGGCATGGAAGATGAGCAGCTCATAGCTAGCCATTCTGCTGCCTTTGTGTATGTTAGCATTGTCATGTTTGTTCAGGTTTGTAGTCTGTTGATCCCCTGTGCTTTATTTGGAGATGTGATTAAAAAGACTGCTGCTTCTTATGTACTTCATTGTCTTATACCTTTTTATTCTGTTGTTGTGTTCATAGTCCCATCTCAAACATGTATCACAGTGGATTGTTTAGGCATCAAAATAGTGACATTATCTCAAAATAATGCACTTGAATGAAACTCCAGTGCTTAAATCATTGTTTTCTGGACAACCAAGGAGAACTTTCCCTAAGAGATTGGGCAGTTTGGAAACATTTTTGATGGTTATAATTGGAGAAGTGTGTTTAGCTTCTACCCCATCCCCCCAAAATAATTATCCAAACAAAATGTCATCATTGCCCACATTGTGAAACCTTGTCCAAAAATAGTATGTTGATCTGCAGCTGCTGAGAATGAGGATATAGGACTGCAATTGAAAAAGAAGTATGAACAGAAATTATAATGACACATGTCTGAAAATAGGTTTTATTGGCTTGTTTAGTCATTTGCTCTTCCCTAAAGCTTTGGTCTAGTTGTAAAATGTTGTTAAGTTGTGGCATAGTGCCATCAAAATGTTTCTATGATTTAAAAGTAAGTTGTGGTGACATTTGACATTTATAAATCAAGCAAGTTTTTCTTATATTTTCTGAAGAACTATTCCCTAAATATTCTCCAAAGATACGCAATCTCTTCTGCCAAAACAACATTCAGAGCAGGACTTCTGCATACACAAGTCATGTTATGGTAACACACACAAGCCCCTGTTATGGCAGAGAGCAGTTTAAATTGGTTACAAACATTAAGGAAAATTATGTTTTGGGAGAAAGCAGAGTCGCCATGTCATTTCCTTTATAAACTAGTGATTGAATAATATTGCCTAACATGCAGAAAGCATTTACTCATAAATATACATACATGTAGGCCCACAGTCAAGCTGAACACGTGTCGTTTCTTTCTATGCAGATCGGTGTTAGATTTCTTATGTTCATCAGGGAAAGTCTGTGATTTTAGTGATTTTTTTTTATCACATAATTATTAATGTGACCTGTGAAGCATGGATGGAGAAAAGTATGTTGGAGTCAATGCTGATGGAATGCAGTTGAGTTTTTATTAGGGGCCATACTGTCACAGATCACCCACATCCTACTTTCTTTACAGGCACCAGCTCCTAGGGTATAGCTGAAGTCAGCCTCATGGTACGGTGACAAAAATACCTGGCATAGTTTAAACAGCTCTCAACTTTCCTAGTGCTGGGACCCTTTTATACAGTTCCTCATGTTGTGCTGACCCCATACATAACATGATTTTGTTGCTACTTTATAACGGTAATTTTGCTGTTATGAATTGTAAATATCTGATGTGCAGGATATCTGATATGCCCCTCCTGTAAAAGGGTCCTTTGACCCCCAAAATTGTGAACTGCTGGCTCAGAAGGAGAGAAGGCTTATTTTGGCTGAGGGATGGCTCCATTGTTTGTAGGTGAGGAGGCAGTGTTATTTTGAGGGAAGGATATTGCAGAGCAAAATGGCTTGTTTCCTGGGATTGGGAAGCATAAACAGAAAGGAGCTGGGGACCCAGTTTAATTTCTAGTGCCTTCGCCTTCTTCACTGCCTCCCAGTGATACCGTATTATGAATCCAGCAAAGGAGTGAGACATTAATTAGATCAAGTTCTTGGGATCTAGTCATTTCCCAAATGCCCATCAGCAGGAAACAAGCCTTTGTTACATAAACCTTTCAGAAAATTCTTTATATCTGAATTATAACAGCAACCTATACCCCCTGGTTGTCTTGTAATTAAAATTGTTGCCCTTTCCTGCTCATACTCAGTGGAATTTTAGACTCAGTGAAACAACATTATGCTTTTTATTTTAATTCATTATAAAAGGAAATAGTAAAAACAATAAATTTAAATTTTAGCCTCTAAGTATTTTTTTTACAGTGTGCTTGCTGTCACTTTCCCAGCTTCGATGTGAGAAGGCTGCAGGCTTACATTTTACCCTAAGTTGATGGCACACTTAATGCCAGTAAAGTCTCCCCCACATTTGTTCAAATAAGGTGGCATACTGTAGCCTAAGTGTTTCCACTTTAAGTGAGCGTGGTAATTTTTAGTTATAGAGGACAAAGTTGATGAGATTGCTTGACATTTTAATATCTACATACTGCAGTAGGGTGCAAGTAGCTCCCAGTGTTTAATTAAGTCAAGGATCAGACCTAATATATTTTCCATAATTAAAATATAAATGTCTAGTTTTAGCCTGCTTCTTAGGCAACCACTGTGACATCACCATAACTCTCCATTGATTTATCTAGTATCCCCTAACAATGGCCAATGACCACTATTTTGACTGATGCTCCTCTTAATCTGAGTAAAGAGCTTTACAGACTGCAAACATCCACCTTCTGCCTAAGTAATCCAACTTGAAATGACAACTCAAGAAATCCAGTTTTTATGCGTGTCCATTAAAAGTCTATAGATGATGAAAGCCTGAGAAATGCGACTTCTTTGAAATGAGATAAAGCCAAGGACAACTATTGATGTCTGCTTGGTTAGTTTCCTTCCTTTCTTCCTTCCTTCTCTCTGTCTCTCTCTCTGTGTCTCTCTGTCTCTCTCTGTGTCTCTCTCTCTCTGTCTCTCTTTCAACAGGATTTCGTTATAGAACTCAGGTTAGCTTGGTACTTACTGTGTAGCCTAGGATAACCTTGAATTCATAATCAAGTGCTGGAATTTCAAACATAGGCTGCCATACCTAGCTAATTGATTCGTTGTAAGAGTCCTCTTCAGGGTAGTCTGAAGAGCTCCCATGAGCTTCTCTGTCTTGTCTTAGAACAAAATTGCTATTTTTGGTATGTGGGTGTGCTGGAGGTGAGTGCTGTATGTTTATGTATGTGTGTGTTCTTATATATGTTTTCTTGTTTCTAAGCACATGTTCTGTTACAGAGCTACAACCCGCAACTGTCATGCCACTTCAGAAGCTAATTCATGTTGCTGGCCTCTGGCAGCTCACATGAGCCTTATTTTCATCTTCATTGTATTTGTGTGCTTGCTAGGTTTCTAGAACAAAATGGTAAGAAAACTGACCTTTCCCATTTATTTCTCTGCATTTTTACCACAGTAATACCGGTTGATCCTAATTTCAAAGTCAAGCAAAGAAACAACTAGAATTCTGTTTACTTACCTGGCCCTTGCTTTAAGATTCTGTTTTACCACAGCCAGTATTTGCCTGTTTACTGTTGTCACCATCACAGTGTAAAAGCACCAATTTTTTTCTTATTGCATAAATTGAATGTAGATGATTTCAAAATGAGAGCCTGGTCATTTGGACATTTTTTTCCTACTTCATTTAATGCCAGTTTTGCAGCATAAGCCTCTTGTTTGCTTAGACCATAGCTGTTTGCTGACATTGTATTAACTTTGCCAGGTCTGATGCCAAGCCTTTGACTTCTAATGCTTCGCTTGCTGGTTGCTCCTGACAGTAGCTTGTTCATTTTCATAGCCTGAAGAAGTGTGTACAGATTGTCCATCTGGCATCTGAGGAGACCTTCATTGTTGGCTGCCATGCCCTGTGCATGCCTGTTTTCCCCTTCACTAAATGTTGGGTGTGTCTTGGCTGCATTGTGATTCTCAGCACCTACAGAGTCTCCACATTTGAGCTCAGGGTGAAACGAGTGTATGGGTTACATTTTCTCCCCGCCCCCTTTCATTCTGATCCCCAATATAAAGAGGAAGAAGCCTAGAAACCTCTCAGTGGCTCAGCTGAGTAATCTTTTGTTGGGAAAAGATGCCTGTCCTTTGAAGAAGAGGGTAGTTTGAGAATACTTTGAAACACGGTGTCCTGTAGCCTGAGTCTTTATTCCTTCACTGCTTACTTTGCACTTGGCATGTTTTCTCAACATGATTGAGACAAACTGCCCGCTCTGTAACTATGGAGAGAAGTAGCCTGATAAATGGTTAGTTGTGCTTATTTTTGTGTATTTGTGGCTTTCAGCTTATTCTTGTCACTGTAACCAACAGGAACATGGAATAGGAACACAGAACAGAGCTCCTTGGTCTGTTTTATAGTTTCCTATACATTCTTGGACCCATTTTCTTGCTTTTCAGTAGCATTTGCTTCCCAATACACTGCATGTATATTTCTGTAACGAAAGTGACATTCCATAAAAAAATATCTTTATGGCTTCAGATTATACAAGGACATCAAACAATGACTTTTAGAAGTCTCTGTAAAAACGCTACAGGTTAAGATCAGTGAGTTCTTTGAGAATGATGTTTGGTTGTTAGACTGTAATGTTTTATCTAAAGTACATTCGTGACAGCAGAATAAGAAACACTTACATTTCTGCCAGAGGCAGTGCTCTCCAAAATGTGTGCCTGTGCATCTTTTTCACACGTGTGGATCCCAGCTTCAGCACTCTTGCCTTTTACAATACCTTCAGTGTATCAGCTCTGGTCTTAGCATTTGCCAGGAGGTGTGGGTGTTTCTTTCCTGTCTACCATGGGAAATATTCATCTGGATCATGAGATAATGAGGGAAGCCTTTACTTCCTGTCTCAGTTGGAGGAAGGTAAGAGTGTTGTTCTGGTGAGTCTCCTGCTGACAGCTGCTATTTTCTCTGAACCTCTGGCCTGCCTTTGTCTTCTATAAAGGCATCTCTTTGATGGTCAGTGCTGATCCGTGCTACTCCATAGCTGTCCCCTAACTGGAATGATTACTGCTTCCAGCCTAGGCTCCACCTTGCTTCCTACCCCACAGAGGACAGGCTTTCCCTGAGAGCCTGGGCTGGGTCAGCCTTGATCTTAGTATCTGTTAACCTCTCTTGGATCTTAAGCCTCTGAGAATTTGCTGAGAGCTCTAGGCCTTCTTTCACCCTCAGAAGTCAGATGAATGTGATTTAGGGAAATTGACCCTGAAATCCCCCTGGGTTGAGTACTGTCTCCTAAAACAGAACTGAACAGGAAATGAAAGATGGTGTTAAGTAAGCCATGCATTGCTGGCTTTGGATTTATCCTGAGTTGTCCTGAAAGATTTCTGTGTGGCCATTTTTCTCAGCATGAAATTTCTGTGTTCCTTATCCCATAAAAACGTTTGGAAGAAGCAGAGTGTACAGGAAAGGAGGTGACAGCTGAGTAGTGGGGCATGTCATTATGAAAATGTAAACATTTTTCTTATTTAATAAACCCATAGGAAATCATTTCCTGTTTTTGTAGTTTAACAGTAGTATTGTCACTTCCTAGGTTTGCCAGCCTCTTGTCTTTAGGCAGCAGTTGACGATAAACCTTCAAAAATTGTAGCCCTTAGACATTTCTTCATACCTCAATGGGTTTTGTTGTTGTTGTTGCTTTTTGTGTCTGTATGTGAGACAGGGTTTCTCTGTGTAGCCTTGGCTGTCCTGGAACTTGCTCTGTAGACAAGGCTGGCTTGGTACTCAGAGATCCACCTGCCTCTATCTCCCGATTACTGGAATTAAAGGCTTGTACCACCATGCCCAGCTATATCTAGTGTTTTTAATACTGCTTTTAAAATACAAATTTTAATGCTTGAGGGAAAACTGAACTTGCCTTTGCACAGGTAAGGTTATAGTAGTGGACCAGCTCCTTCAGCAAAACGTAGTGTGTTTTAAAGCTGTTTGCATTTTCTAGTTGAATTAGTACTTTGCTTGGATGGTCATTATTCTCAAGTAGCCCCTGCCTCCAGGCCTCTGATAGGTTGCCCAGACATGAATGTGCCTGCACCACTTGCTCCTCCCCCATCAGTGGCTTTGTTTTAGTCACCTCTTGGGGATAGGGGTTTATTTCCTCGATTTTAAAGATTTAAAATGGAATGAGGAGATAGAAACTTGTATAGTACAATATAATTATATTGTTACATTCACAGTAATAACAGAGCATTCAAGATTACCTGTTTCTGAAATCTAATTTCTGTAGCTTGTCTCTCTCTTTATTGAATCTGTTCTTTATTGTATATAATATAATTAGCTTATAGTTTTAGTACATAGAAGTATTTCTTTTTTGTAATTCTTATGGTAGATTGTTTTTTTTGTTTTTGTTTTTGTTTTGGCCACGTTCGTATTTATACACTTTAGTTTCATGAGACTAATGCTAATGATTTGTCTTTTGTCATAATTTGGCTTTTGTGGTCAGGTACAGTCTCCTTTGCCTTTCCATTTTCTGTATTCCCAATATAGAAGTGATAAATCAGGGCTTTATACAATATCTGGTCATCAAATTAACCAAACCTAATTTTCCAAAACAATTGATTTTGAACCCAGGTAAGTGCTGTTTCCTTGAGATTCTAAGATATTTCCGAGCACCAGGCAATAGTGACAAGCTCGTTATTTCTTCATGAGGTGATTTGCCATAGTAGATTTAGAATTATCCTATTTTACCCTCATAACTTTAGGAAGTAGAATGTCCTACCTCTGTTACTAGTGCGACCAAAATAATCAAGAAAAAAATAGTAACAATTATGAAAGCAAAACTTCTTTGATCTTTCTTTTTGGGAGAGTTAGTAGCATTGCCGTTTTAACCATTTTTTTTATAGTGTTTCTTTTTAGGCGACAGGCATAACCCAAGTTGTTTCCATATTGGTATTAGTAGCTTAATAGAGTCATATTCTGTGTTGTTTCTTTTAGTGTCTCCTGAATGTTTTCCCACACTGTTGTTTTTCTCTCCTAAGTGTTTAAATGATTTTAGGTGTGGAAAAATGGAATTTTCATCCAAATGTGTTTGGCTGTATAAGCTGAGTAAAAGGAGTAGACACAGTGTATGTGCACTAGGAAGAAGTTGGAAGCAGCAGATTCCAGGGTAGAGTGATGGTCACTGTGGACTAGTATGGTTTCCTCTGACAATATTGGTTAGCAAAGGGACATTTGCATAGAAAGCTAGTCTCAGAAATTGCTGTCAGCATCATGTTTTTGGAAGTTGAAGTTACTGTTTTCTAGTTGATGAAATTAAGATCCTGAAAGGTGACTGTACTAGCCAAGTTCACTGGACACCCCAATTGAGGAGGACACTTTCCAAAAGATACTGTTACAGTTCTCACCCTCCTAGTTTGGAAGGTGATTAGTTAACACCTTAGGAAAGTGAGTCTGTGAGTCACCTGTCACCAACCTTTTGTAAACTGCAAGCAGTCCTAGGACATCATTAGCTTTCTTTTTGAATACTTGGTATGTTCAGCACTGTGTATCCCACTCTGTTTTTGTTTGGTTGGTTGATTGGTTTGGTTACAGAATTGGAGTTTGAACTTGATGCACAGGCTCATATAAGAAGAAACCTTTGATTCATTCTGACAGCCATTTTTTTCTCATGTTTATTTCTTATCCTTACAATACTATTTTTTGCTGTTGTTGTTTTGAAAAGTACTCATGACCATCCACAGTTATAGGAATGGCAAATCAGATGTTTTCATTGTAGAAGTAAATGTCCATTTCTTAAAACTATGCATAGTAGTTTTTAATTGAAGCTTCATGTAGATACTGTATTGAGTGCTAAGTACTAAGGAGAGTCTTTTCTCTCCTGTTGGACAATGTAAATGATGATGTTTCTCTTCTTGTTTTTAGCATTTGCCAGGAATGTCAAGAACCAAAAGTTACCTGTTGTCTGACTTACTCTGCTCACTTATAGAATCTTTGAGCGCTTTGCTAATACACAATATTTCTGTCCTGGTGCTATTATTTTTTTAATTATTTAAATTATTTTTATAAATAATTATTTAAATTATTTTTTATAATTTAGCATAAGCTACTTCCAACCCTTTGTAGACTGGGACAGAACATGAACACTCAGACAATTTTTTTTTTATAATTGTTGCCTTTTTTAGTATATTATCAATGGTTTTTCAACATTCCATTTCTTCAGAATACTTGTAGCATCTAATTTTATCGTCACTGTCAGGAAAGATCTCATAGATGTCAATAAATCTGAAAGAGGTTTTCTGCCTTCTGAAAGGGCTTTCTGAAATATTTTTGTCTAAACTTGGCGTTCTCACTTGCCTTGCTATATGCTGTGCTGGAGTGGTCAAAAACTCATTTTGTGACAATTTTTCACTTAGGGAAAGTCTGTGTCCCTGACCTACAGGTAAATTAACTTTGTGTACATTAACTGTCAAATGACACACAATTAACTTCCCAGTTAATTTCTTGACTATTTTATGACTGGAAGACATTGTGTGTTACAGGGCTAAGATGTGATTTTCTCTTTCTTCTGTTTAATGGACAACTCCTTAAACATACTAACACATACACTTAAACGTAATGTGCCCCCCCTCCCCCCGCCGCCGCAAAATAAAATTCCAGTGCTGGTCAAAGTCTTTCAATAGTTTTAAAAGATACAGTAGAATAATCACCCTCACACCTTACTTCTATTTCCTTGTTCCTAGCCTGACATTCTAAATAAATTATGTTGCCAGAATTCATAATTGTTTTAAGGAATACACCTAACCACTCAGGACAAAGGCAGTATTTTGTCATGTCTTTTATATAGGACAGAGTGGTTTGTAGGTAAAAAAAAGAACTTATATTGGATATTTTATAATGAAAAATTGAACCATTACCAAAATGTGTAAGCTGTCACAGGAGTGGCATTAATAACAGATGTTTTAATTGAAACAAGGGAAGAATACATGGTACAGACAGGGTGAAGAGAATATGGAACTTTTGAGAAATCTGTGTAATCCATAATTCTCTCCACCCAAAGTAGACTGTATTTAATTTTTTTTCAAATGCACATTCTGTTTGCTTAAATCTACATCTGCTACTAGCTTTGAACATTGCCTGGAACGTATGTGCGGCTTGGCAGAAAGTCGCATAAAAAGGAAAGCATAGAATAAAGTTTGTCTTAGTAAATAGTCGCAGCCTGAGTGCTCCTTGGCATTCCATGGTGCTGCAAGGAAAGAGGCTTGTAATTGTTTTCTTCAAAGTTCTCTCTGACTGCAGTGCCTGAGCATCTAAGGGATTTTTACACACTGCACTTTCTCAATATGACAATATTTGTTGGAATCATTAGTTTGTTTCAGGACCATTGTGTGGTTTTGCTTGCTTTTAAAACCATTTGCATCTTCTGATTGAGATTTTTTTTTTCTTTGCTTCATTACTTTGCTTGCCTGCTTGATCTGAGCCAGTGTTTAATGACAACTCAATCTTGACCCAAGTTTCAAATAATAACTTAAAATATAATGTCTTGCAAGTCTGATTTTACATTTGCTTCGACACCTGGAAGCCTTTGGTAGCAGTCTCACCGCTTAACTTCTACAGTTACCTCAAGCATGCCCAGCCACCTTGACTTATCATTTTAGCTTCTGGTGTACATCTGTTGCACTTCATGAGTTAGATGTCACTATTCCACATTCCCCAGCAAGGTTCTGTGAGTGAGTGGCTGCCTAGGCTTTGGAGTCAGAGTCTAAAGGCAAGTTGAAGTCGGAGCTTTGGTAGATGGTTTTTCTAAAAGCATTCCCACAATTGTGATTAGCTGGTTAGAGTTATTGTGAGTTAGATATTAATTGTAGAACAATTTAGCTCATCCCAGCATATTCAGTGAAGAACTGTTTCACTAGGGTTCATATAAAGTAGCAAAATAGAAGCTAACCAAGTGTTTCAGTGGGTAAAGGTGCTCGCTACCATACTTGATGGCCTGAGGTCAGTGTCTAAGACGTGAATGGTGGAGGGAGAGAGCCCTCTCCTTGGCTTACACATGTACATAATAAACCATTTCGAAAAATAACGTAAAAGAGGTGGTATTTAAAATGAGAGTGAGGAATTGAGGGTGAAAGGAGATGGTTAGTAATTCTAGAGTGACATCCCCCTTGTCCATATGGTAGGCTGCCAAAGCAACTCCAGATGCAGCAGGTCAGCATAAGATAGCATCTTATTTTCAGGGTTCTCTGATTTAAAAACAAAAGAAAGCCCTGGGAATGTGGGGTTTTGGGGTTACTTACAGGACCGTCTGCCTCAGCATAGTTGTAGCTCTAAAAAAAAAAAACAGTGAAGGTGAGTCTCAGACCTGGACCAGCTACTCTGGTTGCCACTGCTCTCTGTTGCTTGGAAGGGCCAAGCCAGTTAAAACAATGCTAGAGCATGAAAGGATTTGTGAGGCTTCAAATCATACAATAAGAAGCCTCCTCAGATCATGGTAACACCTCCCTCGTATCAGAGTGCAGCTTTTATATTAGTACTCTGAGTTGGTGTAGTGGTTAACTACCAGCTTGTCTACAACATTCATTAGCTGCTTGCAGCTTCTCATTTGGTTAGGTGATCTTTCATTTTGAAAGTTAATTACATTTTATTTGTTGTGTGGAGGAGCTAGGGGTGTGTGAGTGTGTATCTGGAGCTCAGAGAACAACTTGGGTGAATCTTTTGGTTCTGTCCCGCCACCCAGTGGGTCGCAGACGTTGAACTCGGTTGCCATCGAGCTCAGCAGAAGGTGCTGCTAAGCCAATTCTCAGTCCTCATGTTTGATTTTTAAGCTAAGAATACTTAAAAGGCTCTTCCCCAAACTTCTTGAAATGCAACTCTAAGTCCTTCTGTTAAACATTATTACCAGTTTAAAAGTAATTCCTCTTCAGAAGGACTTTCTTTTTGCCATTTTTGCCATTTTTTTCCTTGGTAAATTCCCAGGAACCCTGAGCTATTAATTCATAAGTGAATACCGTTGGCTGACTGGTTAGATTAAGTAGGGAAATTTTGTACCTGAGATGAATTAGCTTAGAAAATTTGACAGTGTGTTGCTTCTTTGGTCTGTATTAGTATAGCAATGGTGAGTTTTAGCTCTCTATTAAGGGCCCTTTTCTTTTCCTTTTGTTTCCTTGCACTGGGCTTTCTTCCTTCTGTTATAAGCCACTCCCTCCACAGGAATGCTAGGTATGAGTTTTCCCAGAGCCATGGCCTTTAACTTGGCCTCATCCATATACCCTGAAGCTTCTCCTATTTGTGTCTTATAGCTAAATGAATCCTGTGCTCACCTTCTCTACCCAATGTTAATGGACTAGCACAGCCACCAAAGCACTGGTGTTAACCAAGCAATCAAAATCCAAAATGGCCATTCTTGTTAACTGTAAAGCTTACTGTAATGGTCATACCAGCACTTTATGATTTGTTTTCTTGTGTCTGTACAATAAGGCTGTAGAGGTAATTGGGTGCCAGCCGGTGTGTCACCCTAACTGAGTTGACTGATGTGGCTGCTGGGAGTGTTGCTTTGGTCTTGAGAGTTTAATGGTACCATCTGCTATTTACTTCTGCTTAGTTTTAGCAACAAACTCTCTGAAATTTTGAGTGGGCGGAAGAAAAGCTAGTTGGGGAGATAAGAACCACAAATCTCTGTCACCATTCGAACAAGGACAGTCCTTAAACATCTGCAGAGTATTAGGATTTTGGAACAAAACCTGCTTCTGGGTTGCCTAGCAACTTACGATGTCATCATGTATCCCCAGCCAGGTGGCTACACCAGCAAGGCGTGGTTACCTTGCCCCTTAAAGGGACAACCCGACACGTGGTCTCTCTCTTGGTTCTTTTTCTCTTGGTCTTCTCTTGGCCTTCTCCCCTTTCTCTATCGGGGTACCCCCCTCTCTCTTTACCCCTCTCTCTTTCTCCCCATCATGTCCTGCTCTCCCTTCTCTCCTCTCTTCATATCCACCTAATAAACCACTTTCATAGAAGATCTGGCGTATGCCTAATTATGTTTATTTAATTATGTCCCATAACCTTACACAGAGATACTCAGTTCACATGACTGTGAGCTCTGTCTGGGTCCTTAGCTTGTACATGGTTGAAAAAACACTTCCTAAGTTGGATCCAAGTGACCTCTCAGACAGCATATGCTTTTAGGCTAGGCCTCTCTTGTCTCACAGTAGAGCTGCAGCCTCACATTTAAAGACTAATCTTTATTACATCTGTGTTATACCTCCAGAGACCGTTTAAAATGGCAGTGTGTTTAGTTTGTGACTTGGTTTTGAGGCAGGGGCTCCCTTTGTAGTCCAAGTTGGCCTCAAATCTGATATGGAGCCTTTTGCTTATACCCCCTGCATGGTGACATTACAACATGTGATTTAAGAATTCTCAGTTCTTAAAATTGGAATGAACTCAGGCTAGATAATGAACTAACATTTTATACAGAATGGGCCAGACACAGACTTTGTTGTATAGTAGTGAAATTCCAGTGCACTGGTATGTTTTGTTCTCATAGTGTTACGTTTTGCTTGTTTGTTTATTTTGCTTTGTTTTGTTTTTATATGTAGGTGTCTGGATGGCCTTCAACTCATGAAAATTGATCCTCTTGTCTCTGCTTCCCAAGTGCTAGGGTTACAAGCATGCACCACCATATCTGGCCCACTTTGGGATTTCTGAAAGCAGTTTTGTTGAATCAAGTTTCTGTTCTTAGCCCTTTCATTTTTATATTCTTTAAAGTAGTTACAGGATTTCGAGAATCTTTGTCACTCTGGAGAAGAGGGAACGGTGATCCCTTTGTTCCTCCCCATGATAATCAGATCTCCAGCTCCCAGATTTATTTATATGTCCAACAGCCTTGGAGCTTGTGTCTCTGACTTTCTAGTTTGCAGAAGAGCTTCGTTGGTCTTACTGGAAGCCTTGTGGACTAGGGAAGAGTCAGAGGAGCTGGGCATTGGGGTTTTGCTGGACATTGGACCTTGGAATTTCTTTTTAAACCTCTGTGAGGTATTCTGAAAGTGCTTTTATAAAATCCATTTTATTCAAGCTATTTGAGGGGAGTCTTAGCAAACTTACACACACACCCCCCCCAAAAAAAGTATTTTAAGTCATAATGCATGCCTGCTTTAACTAATAGACGAGTCATTGTTTGTAAGTAGCATGTCCAATGAACAATGCCCTGGCATTTTGACTGGGATAAATTCTCAGATGTCTTTAGAAATGGGGAAACCAAAGATCAGAGAGAGCAGTAACCCCACAGGGAAAATGTCAGTGCTGGCAGGAACACCCCACCTCTTTCCTACTGTTCCCAGTTAGCAGATGGCACGAAGGCCTAACTACCCCCTAGCAGATGTGTGGTAGGTTCTGGCCCTCTTACACCAAGGATCAGTTATTCACTGACATGGGGGTTTCAAGTATTCTCTGTCTTGTTTGATAATGTCTCCATCTCCTCTTTATTTTCATTTTAAAATAATCTATCAAACTTAGCTCCAGCTTCCATTTTACCAATAGAATTAGGGCTTTTATTTGTTAAATTTGATTAAAATTAGTTAAATAAGTTTACATTAACTTAAGAGTATCAGGATGGTTTGGGTTCTTGAGAGAGAATCTGTTTGCTGAAAGGAGTAATGGGGTGTCTTTTATGTGACAGAAAGATGTGGTACAGTGTCAAAAATACTTTTTAAAAAAGATTTGTTTATCACGTATACAGTGTTCTGCCTACAGGCCAGAAAATGCCCCAGATCTCATGGTGGCTGGGAGCCACCATCTGGTTGCTGGGAATTGAACTCAGGAGCTCTGCAAGAACAGCCAGAGGCGGGAGAGATGACAAAAACATTTAATATAAGGTTATTGCTTTTATACTGACCACTTCCTCCAGGGTGTTGGTCAGTTATCAGGGTTGTGGCAGACTGCTTCTTTACTTTTGTTGGGTTAAGTAGGTAGGGTTGAACTGAGGGTCTTCCATGGGCTAGAAAGGTGCTCTGCCACTGCCTCCAGTATGCTTATGTTGTTTTTAACTGTGGTTAGAATATGACGTGGGTAATAAGGCTTTATTTTCACATATTGTTTATAAAACTGTAAAAATAACAGGATTTATAAAAGTGTAGCATAATGTTTTTCATTTTATATGTATGAGTGTTTTGAGTACATGCATGTATATGCGCCACTTGTGTGTCTGCTGCTCATGGAGATCAGAAGAAGGCATCACATACCTTGAAAATGGAGTTAATAAATGGGTGGAGGAACTGAACTCATGTCCTCTGCAAGAACAAGTGCTGTAAATTCCTGAGCCATCACTCCAGCGTCTACACCTTACCCTTTATAAAAGAAAAGAACAAAAGAAGTAATACAGCCAAAGGATAGGGAATGAGTGAGTCCACATTGAAAAGGGTTATTTGCATTTGTGTGTGTCTGAACAACAGCACAGCATCCACTGACTGAATTGATATTTGCTCCTTCCAGATAGTGACAGGAGCACTTCTGGTCTTTAGACAGTTTTTCAGTAGGTGAAGAGTTTACAATGATCTTCTAGCCTTTGAAATAATATCTATAATTTCTATGCCTAATAACAGATGTGATCTGAGTTTTGCTTGCTTTTTGAAACCATAGTGCTAATGACCAAAGGAACAGCAGTTAAAAAATTTTGGTAAAATTTGATCAAGTTTTGAAAAATAAAGTTCTAAGGACCATTTAAGCAGTTGTGGCTATGCTATGCAGCCACATGTTTATTCATTTTAGAAATAGCTCAGGTAGTGAGTTGGCTATAAAACTTTCCCCTTTATTTTACATTTGGTGCACATTGTTAGGCTGTAATACTCATTTTAAAGGGTTCTTTTTATTTTTGTGTATGTGCATGTTTTTCTGTATGAGTGTGTGTACCTGCAGAAACAAGATGAGTGTGTCTAGTCTAGAGGTGGGGTTACAGGCAGTTGCCAGCTGTCACACCTGGATGCTGGGAACTAAACTCAGTTCTCTTAACCTTCGAGCATTTCTCCAGCCCTATATCGCTTTTAGTGTCATGTATTACCTTATGAATCGTGCTTCTTTTTCTAATTATACTGCTTTAAATGAATAATATATATTATAGACACTAATTCAACAAGTGGAAAAGTCATTAAACCTTTCATTGTATGCATGATGATTAAACTATAACCAGTCTAATAAAAATCTATTAACACAAATGAATGCAAAGAGAAGAGAATGCTTTTTAAAAAAATATAGTATATGCAGTAGGGGGCACTAGATGAAGGCAAAAATGAATTCTTACATTGAATCAGCTATAGCCTGTGTCTGGTTCATATGTAAGTGATGTGGTAATTGTTTCCCCCTAGTTTTCTTGATGGATTTAGTTCCAAAAGCTACGTGTGAAGGAGACAATGATAACTTTTTTCTCGCCATTAATTCACATGAAACTGTTATAAATAGTCTAATAATCGCATACGTTTTCCGTATACATTTATTGTTCTTAAGAGTTTTAGAGAAAAGAGTATGAATTAATAATTCCTTGTTAGAACAAGACATTATTGTGTTTCTAATACCTTTTAATAACAAAATGAGGTTTTAGTTAAAGAGAAAAAGGGAAAGACCAATTATTTGAAATGATTTGGAAACTTTGTTCTCTTTTTGCATAAAATAGATAATTTTAAATTTGGAAACCTATTACTCAGAACTAATGTTGGTGGCGTCATTAAATGCTTGTTTTTTGTTTTTGTTTTTGTTTTTTTAATTCCTCTCTGCTACATCATCTAGTCCAGTATCAGATGGAGATGATGCGTAGCCTTCGCCATGTAAACATCGATCACCTCCACGTGGGCTGGTATCAATCCACATATTATGGCTCATTTGTTACCCGGGCGCTTCTGGATTCTCAGTTCAGTTACCAGCACGCCATTGAAGAATCTGTCGTTCTCATTTATGGTTAGTAGGAGGCTCCTTTATTATTCTTTTCCTCCCTTAATATTATTACTACTATTTTTGCTTTCTGTCTTTCTGCCTCTTAGAGAGGCCTGGCAGGCCTTCTCAAGTAAACATCAGCCCATTCTGCAGCAGCCTCAGCAGCAGCTACGTCTAGACAGGGTTTCCTTCTTTCTGTTTATTTTTCTTGCTATCAGAGCCCTGATGTGTACGTTCTGGAATGCTGGAGTAGCTGCTTCATTTTTTTCCCCCCTCATCTCCCTCCCTTCTTGCAGGGGCTGGTGGAATGAGACCAGATGTCTAACAAACTCCCGATTGCTGGAGCGTCTGGTTCTGTACGTGACTGACCAATCATAATACAGTGTGCCAAGTTCCTTCCTCTCTCTCTCTCTCTCTCTCTCTTTCTCTCTCTCTCCCTCTCTCTCCCTCTCTCTTCTCTCTCCCTCTTTCCCTCCCCCCTTCCCCTTACCTCTGACGGCAGCATACAGAACCTGGACTGTTTCTCAGCACAAAGATTTTTTTCTTTTTGGCCTATTTAATGGTGTTTCCTCAGGCTCTCCAGACCAGATGTTCTGTACTGTATCAGAACCGTAGGCAATTTAACAGCTTTATGGCCTCCCCCCTCCCCAAACACTCACAGTTTGCCATATCTGGCAGACTCGCATATAGTTTCCAGCTGAGAAGTAAATGTAACGTCCTGAATATCTGTCAGAAAAAATACTAATGAATACGATCAATCTTATGAGCTGCTCCGAAATTGTTTCAGTGTGTTAGCAATTGGATTACAGAGAGAACAAGTTGTTAAAGTGCACTTATATTGGCTGGAAACATTGCATCATCAGACCTTGATGAATTTTCCACTTGCTTCAATCTATTTTGGTTTTCATTTTATCACCTATTGCTAAAAGTTTCACTGTGTTGAATTTCAGACAACATGAATGCTAACACAGGTTTTAGGCGAACGTTGGCACACCAGAGCAGTTATCATGCAGCAAGTGCTAAGCTCCCTTCCTTGTGGAGTTTTTAAGCAGTCAGTTTTGACAAAACTTGTTTCTCTAAAACGAAAACGACACTTTGTGATAGCACTTTGACTTAGTGGTTTTGTTTTTACAATCTGCTTTAATGAAGAACTGTGAACAATACTCACTGGGATGGATAGGTTTTGTTCCCAAGGCTATTTATTTTAAATTTATTGACTGAAGGGCAAGCAATAGAAGTATAGATAGAGATTTTTCTATATTTAATATGCATGACCGCTTTTCTCCTATTTACACAAGATCTTAGAATTTACCGTATATTTAATTTTCAACACGTTTACTGGTTCTAGATGAGGGATAGAGTTAGGGGTATCCTTAGCTAGATTTCTTTACTCTCTTAGTTTTTGTTTCAGGGAGGAAGTTATCCTGGTTTTAATCAGATTCAAATTATGTCTTGATTATTTATTTTGGTCTTCATACTTCAAAGCTTGTGTGATTACTTGCAGTGTGCCCAGCACTAGCACTGTTTTGAGCGCCAGTGGTGACACAATTCTCAGTAACCGTTTTCTCTTTTCCTTTTTTGAGATCCCATAAAAACTGCCCAGGGGTCTCTCTCACTGAAGGCATACAGACTGACACCTAAACTGATGGAAGTTTGTAAAGAGAAGGACTTTTCCCCTGAAGCGTAAGTGTTCCAGGCCCATGAGGTGTGTGGTAAAGGGCTTGGTGTTTTTCTTTTAGGATTTTGGTTTGCGGCATGTATTGAGTCCTTGGTTGGGCTAGAGTAATGCTCTTCTGGGTGGGTGGTGGAAGTTGGCTGCGAAGCGCCACTTGATTTCTCTGTCTCCATGGTTAAGCTTGTCTGTGTGGAAAGTCTCACCTGCTGTTTTCACTATGGAGACTTCAGTGGGAATTAACTGCCACCATATAGGAAGGGTTTCATAAGTGGTAGACTAAAGGGAGGTGAGAAGGCTGGTTTGCACCACAGATTTCAGGCCGGGGCCTGCTCCTGCACCGCACGTCCTGTTTCATAAGAAAATGGAATATAAACATTTCAGCGATTCACAGGAAAAAGGTGGCTTATTGGAAATTTAGGGGCGTTAACTGTTCTGTGATCCTGCTTTGTGGCATGAGAGTATAAATACATTTAAAAAATATTTAAAATTCTTCTGTTCTCCTAAAGTTGTTTTTTTGGGTTTTTGTTTTTTGTTTTTATCGTATGAAACTTCACTTTGGACAGTTCATCACTGGTTTCCCAATTGACTCCTAAAAGTGTGTAGATCTGTAGAAGAGCTGAGTCATGCAGAGTTATAGTGTGGGCCTGCATCAAGCTGAGGACAGACTGTCCCTCCCACCTGCGACTGTTGGAGGTCACCTTCTGAGGTGTACAGAGTACTGCCCTTTTCTAGCTGCCTTAAGTTTACGTTATATCATGGAACTTATGGTGGCATTTCAGTTTCACTGAAAATTTAAGAATTTCTGATTACAAAGGATAAGTAGGATTTTTGTTTTTGTTTGCCAAGGACCTAATTTTCTTGGGCTCACAGCTGAGATTCATATCGTTTTCAAAGTTACTCAAATCACGGGCCTTAGGCTTGGCAATCACTCCCCACCCCTAAACCTTTAAAAGAACTAATTAGACAAAGATTGGAGAGTGCCTGTAATTAGGTAAAATGTATAAGATACTCAGTTTAGCATCAATTCTGTCCACCAGTCTCAAGTATTTTTAACATGCTTCACAGATTGAAAAAGGCAAGCATCACCTTTGAGCACATGTTTGAGGAAGTGCCGATTGTAATTAAGAATTCACATCTGATCAATGTCCTAATGTGGGAGCTAGAGAAGAAGTCAGCTGTAGCCGACAAACACGAACTGCTCAGCCTTGCCAGCAGGTAAGTGACCTGCCCAATGAAAGTCACCCAGCCCTTTTTTAAAAATAATTTTTGCAAACAATTCTTTTTAGAGACTTTGCTTATGAAATAAGGAAAAATTACTTGGAGGTTACTAAGATATATGTAACAGCACATACTGTTTGTCTAGCCCCATCCAGATCCCTCTGAAAACTGCCAGAGTGATCACTATTTAGGAGCCCTCAACTGTATCATTTGGACCTTGATAGGCAAGCACCAGAGAGAGCTTGCTGAAGTTTATTTTTGACATTGTTTACTTATGCTGCTCTCTGACTATTTAATAATGATAAGGAGCAGAGAACAGTGTTTTATTTTACTGCGCTTGCCCTTGTTCGGATAGAGATTTCCTAAGTCCTGCATTTTCAGTGACCAGAATTAGCATTTTGATCCTGACACTGTCTGTTTCTATCTTAGAAATTGCAGCAAGGCTGCAACTTCCTATACTGTGAATGTTTTAGCTGTTTAATTGGCAATAAATGTTTTTATTTTGCTATATTACTGATTGAGATGTTCCAGAACAAATTTTTGCCTTTCTAAAATTACTGTTTATCTTCCTGACTTCTCTGATTTCTTGCTGGTTTGTTTTTTTGTTTTGTTTTGTTTTGCAGTTGCAGGGATTGAGCCCTGGACCCCACACATGCTGGCCACGTGACTGACTGCTCTAGCCCCCGCTCTTCCTCTCAGTAGAAGCGTCAGTCACAAACAGCTTCTCTTAAATGTCCTTTCAATTTTATTTGTGATTTTCCTTTGTGATAGAAGGAGGTATCAGCAGACTTGTACTGTAAAATGAACAAAGTAGAGAATCAGTTGACTGAAATAGTTCCCTCCGTCTCACTGTGTAGCTTTGGTACTCGGTTCTTCTGCCTCAGACCAGCCTCGAGGCACTGGATTTTTAAGTGCATGCCAGCATTCCTACCTGAGGCTTATTTTCCTAAGCAATCAGTTTAGAGCAGAACTTCAATTATTTATCAGATTTGTAGCCATCACTCAATAGGAACCTGTAACAACAATAAAAAGCCTTAATTATGAGAGGAACTAGGACTGGAGACGAGTGTTCTCCATGTTCTGCATGAGTGGCATGGTGATTCAGGTAACATCGCTTCACATTAATCCCTCACATAGCCCCCTGGAAAGCTCTTGAAGGGCAACAAGCTAAAAACCTAGTGATAACCACAATGGAAATTATATAGCTAGATTTCAAGGAATCAAGTTCCCTGAAGTGTACTGTTTAGATGCAAAGGTACTTCATAATGGTTCCTGCATCTTTCTGCTTAAGAAGATCAAAATTCTCTGTTGTTTTTACAAAAGTACTTGGCACACCCATCTTTAAAGCAGCAAGCTACGGATGGTCTTTAAGATCATGAGAGGTTGCAATTTGATGTATTAGTGTATAGATGTATAATAATTTTAAATTTACTACATGAAACATTTCTTTATATAATTCCTATCTTTGCCTCTTCCCTGACCTTTTATATTGAGCGTGCAAAACAACACAGAATTTATGCAGCTTTAAGGTCACCAGTGAGCCTGTCTGTAATTTCTGTTTGTCCAGAGCAACGATTGTAATAGCCAAGAATATTATCCTAGCTTGCCATATCACCAAGATTCCCCAAATACTATTTTATTATGGTTTTATCCTTGGTGTTGTTGTGACTCGGAAAGGCCCCCTACTATCCCTGTGAAATTATTTAAAGGGTAAATTAGTTTTGCGAGGGAGAGAGTTTTGCAATGCCTTAAAAAAACAGAATACAGCTTTTGTATATCTTCATTCATTGATCATGCTAATAGCATAACCTGGATGCTTGGATTATGTGTCTTTGCATTTTTTCTTTTTTAAGAAACCTCCTAATTAGACTCTTGTTACACAGTTTCTTCCTTAGATACTAGGTTTATTTATTCTTCTGTGACCCATATGTGGTTATTATTACTCTATTATTTACAGTTAATTTGTTTTACACGTGCCTAAAATATGCAGTTCCTTTTGTTTAGAGTCTTAATTTTTTAATTTTTATTTTTTACATTTTACTAAATGGGCGTCCTAGATCAGGTTTTAACATTTGTAGAGCACAGGTCTTGAGCTTTTCACACATGAAAAACAATTCTATTTTTTTCTTCTAGACAGTAAACTAGGGGTGAACATATTAAGGGTAATAAGCATGAACTGACACTATAGTGAGAGCCGACTTCACACTGTCTTAGTTCACATCTGTTTAAGTTATCTATTTTCAGTTCTTTGTTTCCTTGGCAATAAAAAGGCAGGACTGTATTATAGGAGCTCCTCACAGGAACTCCCTTTTTCCGTACACTGGCTAAACATATTTTGAAAAGGTTTCCCCAGAAAAGTGTTCCTGGTGATGGAACTGTGAATGGTATTTGGAATCATTACAAATTGTTAATTCCTGATGCCCATACACTATGTGTCTTAGTTTTTCTAACTGATTGTGTTTCTAAAGACCATTATTATAGTATATATGTTGAAGTATGTTTGAAATCTGCATATCCATGGTCATGGCAGTATTCTTTTCCTATAATTGTGTGTGTGTGTGCACATGTATGCTCAGGCCAGAGGTGTCAGATCCTGCTGGAACTTGAAACACAGGTTGGTAGTTATGAAGCACCCTAGGAGGATGCTGGGAACTGAACTCAAATTCTGTGCAAGAATAGTACATACTGTTCACCAAAGAACCGGTGAGCTACCTCTCCAGCCCCAGAAAGGCCAATTTTAACTTTCTTGTTGCTAAAATGAGTAGCCAGTATCTAAGACTGAAGGCCCAACTATACATGGTAGTGTCTTTGCATTTAGCAGTACCTCCTCTGCTCTCATGCCGCCTCCCAGCTGTGGGACAGAGGAGCTCTGCTTTCCCTGTTCTCTGCAGGCAGGAGTGTGTCTTACCTCACAGCCAGTCATGTGAATGGTGTGTCTGATACTTGACATAACTCTGTTCTCTCACCGTCTCTATCTTCTCATATTCCACTGCCCCCACACTACAGTGTTCTATCCATTGCATGATGTTGGGGCTCTTACCAGAGTTATAAAAACTTCCTCGTTACTGTGCTCCTGGACAAACTCAGCAGTGTCTACTCTTGCTAATTCTTCATGAGATTCTTTTCACTCACAGTGAACTCTTGCTCAGCTCTCCATTGTCTTTCCCCCATGGACACTAAGGGGTGAGCTAATCATATTTCCATGAACTTCTGCTACTTTAAGCCGAAACGTCATTATCCTCTCTCTCTTTCTTTCTCTGTGTGTTTAAAGCTTTCTGCTTTTTTAACATTAGTTTTAAATTTTTTCTTATTTTTAACATCCTCCTTTTACCCCATTCCTCTTTCAAACTCTTGGTAAATGCCGACAGGATGCCCATATTGCTCCTTTAAAGTCTTTGCAGGATTACGCTGTCATTAGACCAGAGCTCACGATTTCAAAGGTCTGAGGGCTGCCAGCTGCCAGCCTCTGCACTGCCGTCAGGCTCACACGCCAGTTCTGAGTGTAGTTTTCTGTCCTGATGAGCTGTTCGCTGCTCCTTATGTGCGTCTCCTTTTTCACACTGGGGTCCCAGCACACTGCCGTTATTACAAATACTGTAGTAGGCCTTCCCGCTCTCCTTGCTTGCCTGCCTGCTACCACCTCCTTTTCAAAAGCCCAGAATTTAGTTGTCAGATAATCTGGGAGGGTCTCATTTTATCCTACCAAACCATCTTTTATAAGCATCTGTTGTGCATCTGTTACAGCACTTAACCACGCTTATGCACTTATCTCTTTACTTTCTTCTTGGTACAATGTGTTAAGTGCAGTAATATCTTACAGTTTAATCCCTATTGTCTAAGGGAGCGACTGGCAGTGAAAGGACAGCCTCAGTACATGCTGCACGGACGAGTGTGAGATGAAGTATTGTTAAATTAATGCTGGCGTTACTTGGGACGCAATGTAACTAATCAGTGGTTCTGGACATTTGGTTAGCTACTAGGAAAAAAAGAAATCACTCTTATTCATCATCTTGCACCATATGCCCAAACACTTGAGTCTGGATGGACTAAAATCAAACTATTAAGAAATTAGAAAGCAGCAACAAATACCCAGTTCTCAGAGAAAAAAATATTTTTAAGTTAAAAAGTGGTTTAAGAATTTCAAAGGAATGCTATAAATATGAATTGAGTATTAGTCTTAAAGTACCACTTGAAGCCAGGTGTGGTAGCACATGGCCTAAATGCCACCACTAGGGAGATAGAGGCAGGGAGATGAGGGAGGTTAGTTCAAGGTCAACCTTAATAATAGCAAGTTTGAGGGCAGCTGGAGCTTCATGACACCTTGTGGGAATAAAGAAAAGAAGAGGGGAGAGAATGGGGAAGGCCAGAAAATACAGATTAGACAGGTGGACTTCACTTACTGAGTCAGGCTTATGTAAGAACTGTTTGACTGGGATTAAAAGGTAGATTTATTCACACACCTCATTCTGTTATAATGCCATTTAAGAAAGAACCCAAAATGTCCAATTTTCTGATTATGGAATCTATAATTTAGTTAGATTTACTTTGATTTGATCCCAAGCTTCCCCGCTTGTTTCTTCTTCAACTGGTTGGTCGCTCAAACCAGTAAGCAGCCAGCAGCCCCTGCTCCTCTGTAGTGTTGACCCATGTGTGTAAAGGCAGCAGTTCTGTTCACTTTGCTGCATGCTCGCTGCTGCTGAGCTGGACAGGCTAGCAGTCTTTCTCTCTGGAATGGCACATCACTATTTTCGTATTTACATTCGGTAGTTTTGTTTTGTGTTTGGTATTTTGAGTAGCCTTGGCTGTCCTGGAACTCACTCTGTAGACCAAGCTGGCCTGAAACTCAGAGCTCTGCCTGCCTCTGCCTCCCAAGTGCTGGTGTTAAAGGTCTGTACCACCTCGCATTCAGTGTTTTTTTTTTTTAAGGTTTTTAATTTATTTTTTTTATTTTTATATAAATCAGAGGTTAGGTACTTTGCATCCCCGGCGTAGCCCCCTCCCTCTTTCCCTCCCTCCTTCCCTCCCACTCTCCCCATCCCTCCCTCATCTCCTCCCCGCCCACTCCAAATCCACCTACAGGGGAGGATCTCCTCCCCTTCCATCCGACCCCAGTTCATCTTGTCTCCTCAGGGCTGGCTACAGTGTCCTCCCTTGGGATCTAGCCAGGCTGTGCATTCAGTGTTTTTAAAACAGATATAACTTCATTGTGCTCACCATTTTAAAGAAAGCAGGCTAGTCTTTAACTGACCAGGACACTTTCACAGTATAGCTGAGAAGATTCATTCACACAGTCCCCATTCACACAGGCCAGGTTTGGAAGGGAGGTGTGACGCCACTGAGCTCCTTGGGTGGTTTTTATTTTTAAACGAAATGGGTTTTAAAGTGCCTATTTCTTGCCTGTCTCGGGCCTTCATCACTTGTCCTTATCTTTTCTCTAGAACATTTTTTGGCATAGCTTTCTCCTAATCCTCTGTTTTCAGCCTGTCATCTCTTCAGAGATATTCTGACATCCTATCTAAAGCGCGTCCTCAGCTTTCCACAGTTGCAAGTCCAGTGAAGATAGGGGTTGTGTCTGTCTCTCTGTTTCCTATGGCTGACACTGGCGTGTAATAAACTTTTAGCAAATATGGAGTTAGTGATTGGGAGTACTGGTTGTCAGCCAGCTGCTGTTGGAGTAGGTGTGTCTATCAGTTGTCCAGGCTTGCTTGAAGCAGCAGGTGATTGCAGGCAGCAGTGGTATATATGGGGTCATTCTGTCAGTCATTATCTTCCCTTTATAAATGAACCGCAGTAGAAATTTCTGTAGACAGAAGGGGGCATAAAAGACTACCTACCAGACGTCTAGGAATGGTGAGAGACAAAGACACTGCCTGCTCTGCAGGCCCATGCTACCCTTGTGTTTAGAAGTGCAAGTGAGGGTCTTTGATTGTTTACCTGGTTAAAGTCCCTGCACACGATGGAAATGTCTTAAACAAAAAATTCAGGAGTATAGCATTTAAGTTAAACTTTTTTTTTTTTAATGTCCATCGTGGATTTTCACTGGGTATGCTGTACAGTTCCTGGCCTTCAGCCCTATGCTTTGACAATAAGAAGCCAAGCCAGCACAGACACTTACTCTTGGTTTATGCTTGAGGCTGACTGGAAAGCTTCTTAACAAGCTTTTCCTGTTGGTTACCCTTGCTTCTGCATATGTGTGGGTTTATTCTGCTAACAAAAGGCAAGTTCCGCTAACCTCTCAGAACTCTTCAGAGCACCTGACATGTCAGCAGTCTAAAGAATGACATGTCAGTGTACTTGCTTTTCAGCAATCATTTGGGGAAGAATCTCCAGTTGCTGATGGACCGGGTGGATGAAATGAGCCAGGACATAATCAAATACAACACGTACATGAGGAACACCAGTAAACAGCAGCAGCAAAAACATCAGGTTGGTGTGGCGAATCGGCAGTCATCAATCTTCAGGTGTAATGCTCCAGGAGTCTCCTTCAGAGTTGTTGGAAAAGCACTGACTGCTAACCTAATGACCCTACCATATTTGAAAAGAATATTCTTTGTTATTTATTTATACCTTGTACTTAAAATACCTGACTTACAGAGAGTTGGTCTATTAAGCTCAGAGTGTAATGCCAAGGTTATGCAAATAGGTGATACATTATTGAGAAAATCAGAAGCTGAAGAGATCCACGGTCACAGCTCATTTCTTCACTAACTGTAACTGGTTTGGTAGTGGCTCATTGCGGCATACTTAGGAATCTTCAGTTCATTTAAAAACTGAGCAATTGTGATTAA
This sequence comes from Pachyuromys duprasi, assembly GCA_028658305.1. Lineage (NCBI taxonomy): Eukaryota > Metazoa > Chordata > Mammalia > Rodentia > Muridae > Pachyuromys > Pachyuromys duprasi. The sequence goes on from CM053752.1 coordinate 45,768,377, forward strand.
GAGCAAGCAATTCTGATAGGAAATAATAGACCACCTGCTGTGAAATAGATAGTATACTACAGATAAAACCTCTAAGATTACCTGAATATTCTCATATGCACATGCATTTAACCTTTTCTTTGTTCGTGTTTCTCGATGGCCACATGGCTTTCACGATGTCTTATAATATTGTTTTTATACTCTAAAATGTTCTAAAATGTTTATAGATGAGTTGGCTTCACAATGTTTATCTGTGAAAATTTTGTTTACATATGAACACTGTGCTAAAAGGTACTATGAACGAGGTGTTAAACGGTGCTAAGCACAGCTAGGAAGTTCTGAGAGTATTGTATTTATTCATTCATTCATTTTTATTTTTTAAATATTAGTTACAGTTTATTAACTTTGTATCCCAGCTGTATCCTGCTCCCTTATTCCCTCCCAACCCCACCCTGAAAATATTGTATTTAAAAAGTCTCTGCATCAGTTCACATATATAGTGAACTTTAAATACATGGTTTTGCCACATTTGAATGGAGAAGGTATATATATAAATTTGTAAATTATTTTAAACTGAACATATACCAGATAGTCTGATAAACTTTGGGGCAGGGTGTGGGACCTCAGTTTGGTTTCATTCTCTTTCTTGACTTCAGTAAGGAAAGGACTCATAGGGTATCAAATTCAGTAACAGTTTCATGTATACTTTTCATGAGTTTCAGTATATAGAAATCTTACATTTGTGCTGTTTGTGCTTAGCACCACTCTTCACAATTCCTTTTAGGTTTGTGTCACTATCCCTTATCCTGTATGAAGAAATCTTTGTAAAGCAAGTTATGCTTCTTTAGAACACTGATTTTCATAGGGATCAAGGGACTTTAAATATATATTAGTCCATGGTGTTTTCTCATTATCTGATTTTATAATTTGCTGCTGTGACAAGCCATCCACAAGCACTCTCTTTTCATTGTAATTGACATATTGATTTATTGTTAATTGGTGCCTTTGAGTGTATTACTGCCACTCCTCTGAGGCTTCAAGAAGTCTGTATGTTTTGGAAGTGTTGTGTGAGCTAGTATGAGCTAAGGCACAGGTGAGCACCAAGAACACTAGAGTAACAACAACAGTAGTGGTAGCAACATTAGCAGAGTTAACGTATTGGTATTCTTATTGTTGATATTATTTTGGGTCAGTAGAGTAGTTTGTTACTTAGTTGTTAATGTTGGGATGAATAATCTACCACTTTGTCCAAAGTGTTAACCCATCACTGGCAAATCATGACCCTCTGAGACCCCTTGCTGCCAAGCCTGTCTTCTGAAGCAGTAGTAGATTCTTAGAGCACACAGTGAAGTTGTGTGTTGATGAAAACTAAGGTCTTTTTATTGCTGCCTTATTGAGCTTCACAGAAACCAGTTACTAAATATTGTCATTTATGGAAACTATTTGGAATTGAGAGCTACCCGGTTTGCTGGTTGTGTGTGCTTGAGGTCTTTGTTTTCTTGGCTGAGAAAAATAATCAAATCATTTTTGCTTTGATTTTAGTATCAGCAACGTCGCCAACAGGAAAATATGCAGCGGCAGAGTCGAGGGGAACCCCCGCTCCCTGAGGAGGACCTCTCTAAACTCTTCAAGCCCCATCAGGCTCCTGCCAGGATGGATTCGCTGCTCATTGCAGGTATTACTACCCACTGGGACACGTGTGGTTTCTTGTCTTTTTCAGGAAGCAGGAGATAGATGAAAATTTCCCAAACAGCATCCTGGGTCCTTAAAACTAGTGTTCAATAAATGCTAAGGATTGGATTGCTATCTAGCATCTGTAACCCTTTCTGTCTTGGATCCTTCCAGGGCTTTACTTGGTATGTGTATATTTAAGCACATCTGGGCTGCCATTATGCTTTCTAAACTAGGTTTTATGTGAGACTTTTTTTTTTTTTTTGGTGGAAACCTACAATTGAAGCCCTTTTCATCTCTTCTTATGGGTGAATTGGGTTTTTTTGGCTATGGCAATGTGGAAACAAACCTTCTTTTTGGATACTTGGTATTGGCATTACCTTTCTGTGAATGCATTTGTTTTGTTTGATTTTGAGTCTCTCTGTGTATGGAGCCTGGCTGGCCTCTGAAGAGCTGGGATCAGCAGTGTGTACCACCATTGCCTGGCACAGTGTTTCTTTATATATTGTATATATTCTTTTAATACATAGCCCCCCATGCTCTCATTTGGCTATAATTCTTTATAAATCTTGTTAAATGTGATTCTTCAGTCAGCTAGGTGTCTATGGGAAATGTATTAGAGTGAAATCATTAAAAGGCTCATCTTCTACAATTTAGTAATTGCGAGGGTGAAAATTCAGATTCCTAAAATACTCTACTATACTAACGGTTTCTGTGAGCACTGTGGTGAAGGTGTCCGTGTGTTAGGGCTCCTTGTGCTTTTTGTTAAGTCATGGTCTTCCTTGTGTATTTGTAACCTCTACTGTAGCCTGGTTCTAGGTCAAAGTAAGGTGATGACCCATAGTGATAGCCTGCAGTCTCAGCTAAATGAGCTCTGCTAGGGTATGCTGCCCTGGCATCTTCATGAACAGTACTTTTGTGGTCTTTTATTCTAACTTCTTGTGGCATCCAGGCTCATGATTACATATTTTTATTGAAAGTTCCATCACCTATGATCAGTACAGTTAGACTGCAGTGGCTACCTTCAGAGCAGCTTTGCAGTGAACTGTAATGAAAATGAGATGGGAACATCAGCAAGGATTTTGTACTTGAATAGGAGGGAAACAAGCCAGGCCTGTTACCAAGGGACCTTTTACCCTGGTTGGGCCATGAAAGTCTTATTTCTTCCTGTTCAGTGTAGTATTTAAGCTATAAATTCTAGATGGCACTGGCTGCGTGAGGATGCTACTCTCTCAGAAGTAGAAATAATTTTATCATGTCTTTTTAAGATTAATTGTATTTGCTTTGTTTGTGAAAAGAGTGGCGTGTATGTCATAGCACACTTGTGGGGGGAGAGGTCAACTCAAAGAAGCTAGTGAAAACTCCCTTCCACCAACTGGACCCTTGGAATAGAACTAATCATCAGCCTTGGCTGCAGGCACTTTTTACAGTGAGCTAGTCTCATTGGCCCCCTTATCATTTTTGGTAGTCTCTCTTTTTAAAAATAAATTATTTATTTTTATTTTATGTGCATTGGTGTTTAGCCTGCATGTATGTCTGTGTGAGGGTGTCAGATATTGGAGTTACAAACAGTGCTGAGCTGCCATGTGGGTGCTGGGAATTGAATCTGGATCCTCTGGAAGAGCAGTCAGTGCTCTTAACCACTGAGCCTTTTCTCCAGCCCCTGGGTGGCCTCTGTTTAAACTAAAAATGTATCATGCTGCCCAGGGGCTTCCCTAGGTTTAAATTAGTCATGAGGATTTTTTAAATAAAGATTTTGCAATCCCTCCCCCTTGATTTTTCCTAAACATGGTTTTTCTGTGTGGCCTTTGCTGTCCTGGACTCAATTCATAGACCAGGCTGGCCTCAAATTCACAGTGATCTGCCTGCCTTTGGGATTATAGGCATGCACTACCATGCCCAGCTTAGGTTTTGTAATTCTTAAATTAGATGAACTGATTAAGGTTCCTTAAAGTTGAGTTCAGGTAGTCTGTAGAACTGTATTTTAAGTCTCGCATAGCTGTGCTAGCTTCTGACATCCAATGCTCCTTAGAATACTTGCAAGACAGGATAAGCTGGGGTTGGATGGAAGGGAAGGAGGTCCTCCCCTGTTGGTGGACTTGGAGGGGGTGGGGAAGAAGGAGATGAGGGAGGGAGTGGGAGGGTAGGAGGGAATGGGGGAGGGGGCTACGCCTGGGATTCAAAGTACCTAACCTGTGATTGAGATAAAAATAAATAAATTAAAAAAAAAAAAGAATACTTGCAAGAGGGCTGGGCTCTTGCTCAGCAGGGACCCCAAAGATCATCCTCCATCTAAGGTGGCCATTCCCATGTGAGTCCTGGTGAGCTGCAGGTTATGATTAGTCCTGCCTGCTAAGGAAAGCACATGCTGTCTTCTTGGTTGCCGTAGCATGCTGTGGTCTGATCTGACTAGTCAACTGTTGGTGAGCAGCTAAGAGACATGGCTTGTGGCTGATGATTATCAGGCAGGTGGTGTTTTCTTCATTATTTAGGCCCCCAAGAATGGAAGGTGGATTCTTTCTTTGCAAAAGACATTTATCTCTTGTGGAAAAATGTCACTGGGTTGTTTTTTCTTTAGTGACTTCTTGATTCAAAACCACTACAGGTGGCTTTGGTTTCAGCATTCCAGGTCAATTTGCAATTTGTTGGACATTAATTATTATTTCTCTTTCTCAAATACGCAGGCCAGATTAACACTTACTGCCAGAACATCAAGGAGTTCACTGCCCAAAACTTAGGCAAACTCTTCATGGCCCAGGCTCTTCAAGAATACAATAACTAAGAAAAGAAAGCTTCCAGAAAAGAAGTTGAGTAGACAGACTGTTGAGACTCCACCAGAGAGACTCTTAGGAAAATGTATTTCTGTACTGCAAAGTGAAAGTCATGTCACTGCTGTAGTGTTTTTCTAGCCAGTAATAAAACCTTGGTGGATTATTCTCTTGCCTTTGTGTGTACTTATTTTGTTTTGATTTCTTTGTTTCCAAAAAGATGAAAGAAGTCTTCACAAGCTATGGCTTCCAGCACTCAGCTCGCCTCAGTGGATGCTCCTGTGGCATTCATTCATGTCCTCCATCCTCCCCTCATCCTTTCTGGGCAACTGGGCCTTTTTTATCCTCTCTGCTCTGGGGGGGTCTGTGGGCACTTTGTGTACTTGCAGAAGTGTCCTTCATTCCCAGGCTTGGGATAATTTGCCTTCATTCCTGCTCTTCTCTTTCTTCGAGTGATGGGCACATGTTTTCATACTCATAAACTACTGAGTATAGAAGTTTTAAATATCATGATTATATTTTACATTAAAACGAGATTCTTTCTGTTTGTTTAGGACTTCATGTTTATCTTCCTCTATCACAAAGCATTGTATTATAACTGAGTGTTATACACATAGGAAGAAAATTTAGAATAGTAGTGCTTCAGAAAATGTTTGAATAATTTTGTACACAAAGCATGGTAGCACCCACCTACCAATTATCTCCGTATTCAGGAGGCTGAGGCAGGTTTGTAACACAGGCGTTACGGACTTGTGCAGACAGGAGCATAACCCTGGTCATTGACAGCCTAACTTCAGTTGCATGTGAAACATGGTCTCAAAGGAATAAGGCAGAGAATAAAGCGATCAGAACACCCCAACTGGCCTGTACATGTGTGCATAGGCACTGGTCTCCCAAACACAAGATGTATACATGCACCGAGTATTTGTACATCAAAAAGTGTTATGAGTTTTGAGTGCAATATAATGACCACATCAAGCTAACCATGTTATCTATCACCTCAAGTATTTGATAACCTGCAAACAGTTGGGAACCATCTGTTCTGCAACTTTGACATTCATCATGTTTCGGTGCTTAGCAAAATTCATCAAGTTTCATAACCTCAAAAAACTGTCCAGCCTTTGGTCGTCATTTTTATATGTTTTGCCGTCCCCATCCCCAGACTTTGCTTCCAGGAGCTCGGTTGTTTTAGATATAAATATTGAGAACACACATCATTTGGTCTGTATTTGGCTTATGTGGCTTTGTGCAACTTATGCTCTGCCATTCTATCCATGTTACAAATGAAAGCATTTCTTCCTCTTTAGGGCCATGTAGTACTCATTGTGCATTATTTTGCGTAGTGTGTCTATCCACTTATCCATTGGTGTCCACTTAGATTGAATCTGTAAACTGGCTATTATGGTGAACATGGGTGGTGAGCATCACTAGTTGCAAATCTTTTGGGTTAGTGTTCAGAAGTAAGACTTTTATATCCCTTATTTTAACATTAATGTAAGTGTTTAAAAGGTGTTCCAATTTTTGAAGCTGAGAAATTAAGATGTGATTATAATAATAGATTTTACTATAATTTCTCATGTATAGCATTGAAGTATTTTGTTTTCCTGTGTTCTAAAATGTTACTACATTGTTCATGTAATTTTGTGATCTTGGGAAACTTGTGTCAGCTTCATTTGCTGAGATTGAACTCTGGCATACAGATAAACATTACAATTTCTGTATTTTATTAAGCTGTTTTTATAGTAAACAATTCTCAACCCACTTAATGCAATAAAGTGTACCCCTTTTCCTTTTCTTTTTTTCTTCTCACTGAACATTTTTTCCCTGTGAAAGTTGTAAGTTCTTTTGATCTTTTTTTATTTGCTCTTCATGTAACAAATACTTATCAAGTATCTACTGTGTGTCAAAAACTTATATTAGAAAGAAAAAGAACACAGATTCTGTCCCTGAGCTTGGTCCAGGAGCTTGTAAACATCCCAAGAGAGAAAGATGGGTGACCTTGGTAGCTCGGAGAGTGCTTCAGGTCATCTCACTGGAGCTGTACAAAAGAGATGACATTCTCAGACATGGAATAGGGGCAGATGCTTTTCTGAGGCTCGTGTTGGTAACCGTGTTGGAAAAGCAATGAAGGGCTGCAGTGTAGGCAGGCATTTACTGGACAGGGACTCATCAGGTGTCTGAACTTTTTTGATGGATTAGATGTGAGATTGACCTAAACTACAAGAGATACTGAATGAGAAGTATGGTGAACCTGGGAGTTCATTTGTTCTAATAAACTAATAATGGCTTTACCTGTTGAGATTACACAAATGGAGACTCCCTCTGAAAGCATCTTAATCCTCTTGGCTCTAGCTACGGGTAGAACCTAGGCTTTAGTGATTTTATGAATTCAGGGGTAATGTTCAGGAGCCTACATGTCCATTTTGGAAACTGTCTTATTACTGTTCTATTGTGAAGAGAAACCATGACCAAGGCAACAAACAAAAGAACGCCTTTTATTTGTGTGCTTGCTTACAGTTTTGGGTTAGTCCATAATGATCGTGGTGGGGAGTGAGACAGCAGGCAGGCATGTTGCTGGAGCAGTAGCTGAGAGCTTATATGTTACCTACAAGATGGAGGCAGATGGATACGTACATACACAGATACATAGAGGGAGAGAAAGGGTCTTGTATGGGCTTTTGAAACCTCAGACACTTCCAACAAGCTATTCCTCCTGATCTTTCTAAAAAGTCCATCACTGGGAACCAAACATTGAAATTTATGAACCTATGGGGCTATTCTTACTGAAATCGCTACAAAGAGTTTGGCCATTTCAAAGAGCCTAATCTATCCCAGACATTTATTTCTAAGTACCTTAGTCACTCATAGTTCTTGGATGCTTTGTTAAATAAGCTGTCATGCAATCAGCTTATTACAATCATGATCAATTGTGTGGTTCTAGATGTTGAAGTCAATTCTTACAAGTTAGCCATGCTCTTTTTTTATCTCTTCATTGAGTTAATGGCCAGCAGTCTGTCAAAGTTTGAACACTATTATTAAATAGTCCTCACTGCCTGGAGCTGCCAGTTAAGGGATGGAAGGCATAGTACTGAATGTCTCTTATTTTAAAGGTCCTTTTCAAATACATGAATTCCTTCATGTGCATTTCCCAGACCCATAAGAATTCTAATTCTCAGGGCCTGGAGAGGTGGCTCAGAGGTTAACGCTGGCTGTTCTTCCAAAGGTCCTGAGTTCAATTCCCAGTAATCACATGGTGTCTCATAACCATCTATAATGAGATCTGGTGCCCTCTGCAGGCTCACATACAGGCAGAATACTGTCTAAGTAATAAATTTTTAAAAACTCATTTTCCAAGGAGGTTCTGTGAAGCAAAGATGAGTTCCACTGTTTTTACACTGAATATAAGAAAAAGCCATTCTAGTAATGCAGGATTCATTGCCAAGTGTCCTAATTTAAAGTTGATTGCAAGAGAAAAAACATTGCTTCCAGCATTTGTGTCAGCCTCCAAACTCAAACTCAGGAGTCGCTGTATTTCTTTCAGTAGTATTTGGTTCACAGACTCTTCACAGCATAGCCATTTTTCCACCTTCCCTTGTGGACACAGAGGCAAGGATTTGTTGAACTTTCAACTGTGTTTACTGTCTCTGGCAGTAAGTGACCCTTGTTTTCTCCTCTTGGACTATAGCCTCTTGGCAGCATCTTACTTTGTGTGAAGTGGAAAGGATTCTTATTTTGTGCAACACCCTGGGCAGTCTTTCCTTGCCTTTGTTTATCTTGTCATTTGGCTTCATTGGTCCAACTCATTCTAAATTTCAGTCTGTGATTTCTCCATTTTGATTCTTGCCCTTCTCCACGTTGAGATTTTAAAGTTAGGCACACACACACATACACACACATTTTAAAAACAGTTGCAAAGATTTTAATTTGTTCCTTGATCTAACCATGCATCTCAGAATGTCATAATTCTCCCATCAGGCAGGCAAGTGTCCCCAAAACGTCATCTAGATCACAATGGTGAGGGGCTATCTTTTTCTGTGAGGCGTGCGGCTCCCATTATTGCTAATGAAAGGTCTTCGTATGCATTAAGGGGAAACTAGGCCTCTAATGAGATACAGGGAAGAATTGCAGCTGATGACTTCCACTTCTAGCCCACTGCTCTGTAACAGAAGTGTACTCTCAGGAGGCAATGGGCCAAAGAAAAATGACGTGCATGTGCTGCCTAAATAAAATATCTCTTCTAATGGGAGGACTGCTTTGGCTTGTAAGTCTGTGATGCTTTATAAATCTTGAGAGCTTTCTGGAGGCAGAAGAGCCAAGTATGAAGAAAAAAATACAAAGACAGATTACAGCATACTTAAAATCGCCTTAGGTGCTATTCTCATTGTTAATACATTGCTTTACAACGTGCAAAGTACTTGTTCATATATTTTTTCCTGTCCAGATACAGTAGGAAGCAAATGTCCTTGGTACAGAAAGATACTGAGGAACTGAGATGCCAGCCCTGCTCAGGAATGATGGAACCAAAACTTCAAACAGAATGCCATGAACCCACCCCTGATGGCTGCACTCAGGCTGAGAACTGGAGTGGCAGGTGCTTTCTGGCTTGCCCTAACACTTGGCTTTCTGTTTCCTTTTTGAAGCACTGCTTCGATTTGTGCCCTTGTATTTCATAAAAATGCTTTTGAATCTTCTCAGTAACTTTTCCCTTTCTGCAACTGAGTTGTTTTCTTTACTTTCAACCTCAAAAACAACATCCTCATGTTGTTCAAGGCTTATTTGCCATCAGGTAGGCTCCAACTGATTTAGGAAGGTAGAGTCTCAAGAATGAATGTGCTAATAAAATGAGATATCCAGAAATGTGGTCTAGTCTTAGCCAGCACTAACACCCATTCAGAGTCCCTAGCGTTCTAGTGTGGGTCCTGAAACATAGTAAGTTTCTGACCCTCTCAGATGAGTCTGTGGGTCAGCACGTGTCTAAGCCCAAATGTTGTGCCTTCTGTGATTTTGCTTTTCTCTTTGTACACTGCCCTCTGATGCATCCTGGAGTTAGAACCCAATGCTGCACATTCAAAGGGGAACAAAGATTTAGATGGAATTTAGAACTCGGTCTCCCCATCACCTTGACTGCTCCAGCTGGGAAGTGAATAGGAGAGGTGAGCTTTGGCTGCTTTGCTGGAGATGAGTGGTATAACAGGTGGTAGGGGATTCTAAATTTGGTCTGAGATGAAAACATTTCAAGCAAACAGAATTCAGCTACATTCTCTTGACAGGGAAGTATTTCTTCTGAGATGCAGATGTCAGTTTCAGTGAAGTATAAATCAGCTTTGGGAAGAAAACACATGAGTTTGTGTGTGGTTAAGAGCAGCTGCTTCTCACAGAGCTCTGGGTAGCTGGACGCCCCTTTGCCCTTGCTTCTAAGCTTAAGCTGATTTTGCAGAGACCCTTTCCTACCACGGAGGAAGAAACTGGCAGGATTTGTTAGCAACAAAGCCATTTGCATTTGTGATGTTCCTGTCATTCTGTTCATGCCTCTGTGAATTCACAAATGTACAGAAATTCAGAACTCATCTGGGGTAGAAGAGGGAGAAAGGGAAGGTGTTGATTTTAGATGCTAATGAAGCCCTGATGTGGCAAATCTCAGATGACAATCTCCTGTCTTGTGCTGATGGACCAGAGCAATGGGGGGGGGGGGGAGAGTCTGCAGAGGCGTGCTTAGAGGCTGAGAGGCAACAACTGCCTGAGTCCAGAAGATAATCATTGTTAGCAGTAAGTCATTATTCTCGACTGAAGCACACTTGGACAAAAGATTGCCTTCTCTCTTCTTGTTCTTTCATGTGTTACAAACGTGCTGTGAGGAAGAAAGCCCAAATGGCCAACCAGCAATAAGAAACCTGAGTGTTGTTCATCTGTCAGTTAGCACTCTGTCTCTTGTCACTAATCTGGCTTGACTTCCCCAAGCAGAGAGTAGAACTACACACTTAACACTTTGGAGAATGGTGTCATCTTCGGTCTTTGCCACACTTAGCGCACTTCGGGCGCTCACAGCAAACGGGTAGATCAGACTCCGCTCAGTGCTGGGGGTGGCAGGGACGCTGGTTTCTTAAACAAAGCTGGTGGCTCTCAAAGTATTGGCGTGTAAGCAGCACCTGCAAGTCTGTTAGGGCAATGAGTTCTTTGGCTTCAGCCCAGACTCATTGGATCGGGAGGGTCTGGGTGGGAGGTGTGGAGTCCAGCAAACCTTCTTGTGGCTGGGTGTAGTTTGCCCTGGAATCCTGCTGTGTCGCCTCCCAGGAAGGTTTTTGTTGTTTTTGTTTTGTTGTTGTTTGAAATAAGCCCATAAATTTAGAAACCCTCCCAATCCCCATCTCATTACCAGATTATATCAGGAAGACTTTACAGAACAACACACTAACCTCTAGAGGTTGAGAGGGTGATCAAGTCAGACCTTGGAGGATTAGAGACAGAGATGGGAGGGGTAGAGATGGGAGGAAAAGGAGGCTGGAAGGGTCTCAAGGTGTCACTGGCCAGTAGGTATTTGGAGTGTAACGCCCACCCAAGTCAAGAAAGGGCAGCATGAGTGACATTTTAGAACTGTGCACTGAGAAAATCCCCAGACTTTTCTGCTGGGATCTGTGTTGAATGACAGCATGGAGTGAGAAAGAAGGTGGGACAATCTGTTCCATTCCCTCATCCTTATCTCCGCCAGATTAAGGGTTAAGAAGTCAGAGAAAAGTGAAAACAGAGATTAGAAAACTAGGAAGAAGCCAGGGGGTGGTGCTGCACGCCTTTAATCCAAGTACTCACGAGATGAAAGCAGGTGGATTTCTGTGAGTTCGAGGCCAAGCTAGCCAGTGTACAGAATATTATGGACTTATTTATTTATTCATTGTATTTGAAATGCCTCTAAAATAGTGCCTGTTGAATCCTCTGGTGAAATTCTTATGTAGTTAAGTACTGTCAATAGAGCATGACAGACATCTGGTGAAAGGATTTCTTTTTCACCTTTATAAAATTTCAGGAAGATGTGCTTTTCACTTAACTTCAGAATCCTTACTAATAGCTTATTCAGGATGGGAACACTGGATCACAGTGGGGCTGCAAACCTGCATGGCTTATGGCCACAGAACAAACCACCCATGCACACAGAATGGACTTATTGTCTTTCTCTCTGCCAGCATCCCTTTCTACTTTTCCATTCCAACTTTTCTTTTTTGCAGTGTTTTCTGATAATGATCTTTTTTTTTTTTTAAAGAGCATATAGGAGTTTTAGATTTAATTTGTTACAGCTTGCATTTAAGACTTTGGAAAAATGAGAAGTAATTAGAAGATAACAGTAGCAGCTGCTTAGCCAGTTGTTTCAAAATATGGCAATAAAATCTTCAACTCTAGACTCACTATTTTGCCTGAAGATGCCTGTCATTGGCTATGATAGATTTTGAACCCCCTTACCAAGTAAATGCTTTAGGAGGGGTAGTGGAGAATGCTTACAACAGGTTAAGTCCTTATTCCCAAAGAAAATATGTTATAAATTTTACATATGTAAGAAAATTGTTCTTCTCTTAGAAAAGGTGCCAGTAATATGCCAGGTTTGCTTAATTGTCTTAGACTATAAGGCAGCCTCAGTTTTCCCCACTACTGTTGGGAAACTGCCTGCTACTGACTAGGCACATAGATTCAAAGGATGAAAACTTAAAAGAAGATGGGCAGTTTTGATGGAAGATGCAGTTTTTTTGCATCACTAATTTGAGGCATGGGATGGGGAATGTGTAAAGAAACACTCCTCACCACTGTGGGCTACAGCTTCTTTATTTCTGTCAGTGGAATTGGCCCACAGCAATATCGTGGACAACACAGGTAATTTCAGTGAAAACGGGGTTTCATTTGCCTGTGGAGTGAGGCAAAGCATGTTTTAAATTGGGCATGCACCAGAGCATTTGTGTGAGTCTTTACAGAGGTAGACGATGGCTGGCATGGCCCTGGAGCTTTGTGGCAGCACCTCAGTGCTGTGGGTTATTTGATGGGGAGGAGGAAAGAACCCATAAGCAGGTCTAAGAAACAGTGGCTTATGCTCCCTGTGCCTGAGTGCAACTTTGGAGGGATAGGTGGGAACTTTGCTGGCCAAATACATTTTGGTAAAGGCTCATTTAAATGGTACTAAAAAGTGATTTCCAAAAAAAAAAAAAAAAATTTTTTTAAATAAAGTGGACACATTAACAGAGGCAGTCAGCATAGTAAGAAGCATGTGGCCCTGGACCAGTGGTTTTCAATCTTTGGGTCATGACCCCTTTGGCAGACTTCTGTCTTCAAAACTAATTACATCACGATTCATAACAGTAGCAAAATTACAGTTATAAAGGAGGAACAAAAATAATTTCCTGGCTGGAGGTCACCACAGCATTAGGAGCTGTATTAAAGGGTCGCAGCGTTGGGAAGGTCGAGCTGCCCTAGACTTAGAGCTGGTCGGGACCTGAGTGCTTTCATGGTTGAACTGTCTGCTGCGGGCCACGGCCCTCAGGCACTCTCCTCTGAAGCAGTTCTCCAACTCAGAAATGATGCCAATTGTTTGATTTTTTTCATGAAATTGTCATATTTGATCTATAAAAAGATGACACTTTCTCTCAGTTGGGACCAGTCCCCCTTATCGTGTCATATAATAACAAGAACATGTGCGGTAATTCGGGTCCTAAAGGGTTAAATTAAATTAATGCAGTCATGAAAGGTGGACTTGGTGGACTGGGTGGCCCAGTGACCACAGAAGCCTGCTGCTTACAGTAGCTCCCAGGGGTAGCAGGAAAGTCCTGGGAAAGGGGCTGCCTGCCGACCAGGGATCAGACACTACTTTCTCTGTAAGAAGCCATGTGGTGTTTTAGGCTTTGCAGGCCATTGATTGCTCAGCTCTGAGGTAGTCAGAAGGCCACTGTAGACTACACAGAAATGACCAGGGTGGCTGTGCTCTAGAGAAATGTCGTGGACTCAGGAGCTGATCCGGGAGCTGCTGGTTTAGTGCAGGCCTGCTGTAGTTTTCTGGCCCTCGCTGAAGGCAAAGAAAAGCAGTGAGTGTGAACTGAAAGTTTGGAGACCCTTCCCCCCTCCCCTCCCTTTGGTTCCCATTCTGGCACTGACCTTATCAAGATTACTTCTTTGAAGTGTAATTAACTGTTTTACCAGGTGGTTTAGCACAAGCTCATGAAAGTGCATAGAGAAAGATGCATTACAAAGCCTGTGTAAATATATAGTTTTATTTATCGAGGATTATTACTTTTTATAGCAGGAATTACTACCGCGATGGTCCTTGGGAATACGGCAATAAATAAGACCAGTTTCCCCTTGTCTGTACAGAGCCTACACTCTGGGGTGATTTACTTTTGGAGAATTGTATAATTTAAGTGGAAAGTGGTTCTGTGGATCGGCAAATACTGTTCCTGCCGCATTTCTTCCCGAGCAGGGATGGTCAAAGCAATCTTGACAGTGAAGAACTTGACTTAGTGTTCCTGACAGCCAAGGGCTCAGCTCAGACTGAGGCTGCAGCTTCCTGTGGAAGAATCCTCTGCTGCTTAGGCAGCAGGCTGCTCGCAGCAGCAGCTGTTTCCGGCACCTGGTTAATTAATCCAGGAAGGGCCAGTGCTCATTAAGATTCCCTAGTCCCAGAGCTGCGTTTTATGGGTGGGGAAACTGAGGTAAGGGTTATGGGATTGGGTCGGGCTCACAGCCTGCTGGAAGCTGAAGGCAGGATTCAAGCCAGCACAGCTGGTGGGCTCTAGGAACTGGACCAAAACTTCTTTCCCGGGGATGTCTTTTTCGTCTCAAGGGCAGCTGCTACTTCTCAGACCCACGACTCCAATTAAGCTTAAGAAAGGTTCGGGTGACTGGAGGCCCTGCTGCGGGAAGGGGTGTGTGTGTGTGCTTTGACAAAAGAGGGGCTCCAATCGGGAAAACAGATGCTGCTTCCGGACCGAACCGCTCGGCAACTTTGGCAACCTCATAGCGGAGAGCTGGAGACTGTAGTGTATGGCCACCGTGGCACCTTCACCTGCAGAAGCAGCTTAGTGATCTCTGTAGAGAACTGTCCTGGAACCAAATGGGGTCCTGCCTCTGGTCTCCTGCTTGTCCCAGGTTCCAGGGTTGGAACAAATTCCATCTTCCCGGCCTCAGGCAGCGGTTGCCACCTAGAGTGAATGATGTGTAGCTTCCTCCAAAAATGGCAGGGAGCTGGGAGAGGTGTTAGGTAGAGGATGAATCAGCTTACTTATCATGTTTTGTGTTCTACAAATTTAACCCCGTTTTTTGTTTTGTGATTTGCACCCAGAATCAGGGCTGCACTGATATTTCTTGGTTAACTGTGGTAAATCAGTGAGTTTAAAAATTGTTGGGGAAACGGACGGAATGGCTGGCCCACACCTATAATCCCAGCATTCAGGGAGGCAGAGGCAGGCAGATCTCTGTGAGTTTGAGGACAGTCTGGTGTACAAAGCAAGTCCGGGACAGTCAAGGCTACACAGAGAAACCCTGTCTCAAAAAAACAAAAGAAACAAACAAAAACCCCCCAAACACTGGGAAACTAGATATTTGTAATGTTTATTGAAAGGGAATATAGAAAAAGGTGGAGGGGGAGAAGGAACAGATAACCGTGGACACAGTCACAGTGATAAGATGAAGACCAGAAATAATCAAACGGTACATCTTAGGGCTAAAGGCTGGCTCCCTTCAGAGATGGCAGTGGCCCAGCACGGGGACTCTGCACAGCTGCAGAGACCAGCTGATCAGGGGTTGCCAGACTGGCAAGGAAAGGGGAAACCTGGATCTTTTTGTTCAGCAGAAATGTTATAGACATTCTGGGGTGAAAGGCTATGGAAAACCTAGCTACCTAGAGCCACCTCTTTCCCCAGATCTGACACCTCTGTGTGCTAACCCTTAGGCTTCCTTCTGTTGCGGCCGGAAGACAGGGATAAAATTTATATCTGCACACAGGTTTTTGTTTGCTTGCTCGTTTGTTTTGAGACAAGGTCTCTCTACATAGCCCTGACTGTCATGGAATTCACTAAGTAAATCAGGCTGGCCCTCAGGAAAAAGAAGAGATGTGGGTGGAGGGTAGTGGGCAAAGTCTGCATGTGGTCATGTGATTCTGTCCCTGTGGAGGAGTTTAAGCTGGAAGGAGAGGTCTGGGAGGAGAGGAGTCCTGGTCTGCAGCTCAGATCTCAGGACGTTGTGGTAGGTGAGGAGGGAGCCCCCAAGGCAAGTAGCCTGTCAGTGGGCACAGGGCTTATCTCACTGCTGTACTGTGGGGTGGGGCACTCCTGAGGATACTGCTCTGTATAGAGATGGACTCAGGGCCCAGCAGTCTGGGGCCAGCTCTCTCCACAGCAAGGAACTGGCACAACACATTTTTGAAGGCTGCCATGCCGCTTACCTAGAGCTCAGGGTCTGGAGGAGAGACAGGTAGTCAATCACGACACTGGTGTTCATTGTTGGTGGACACCAGCAGAGGAGGCCATATAACAGCACCAGAGAGGGCCAATTGCTAGCCAGAGTCAGAGCAGTGTCCCTGAAGGGGCCTGGAAAGCACACTGAGCTCAAGAAAGATGGGAAGCTGGTATGATGGGGAGAGTAAGAGGTGGATGCTAAGGGTTGAGCAGGAGAAGACACAGCGAGAAAAGGAGATGGAGAGAGAAGAAGAGAGAGGGGGAGAGAGAAGGAGAGAAAGAGGGGGAGGATGGGAGAGAGAGGCAGGCAGGAGAGAGAGCTGTTGCCTTTATTTTCTTTCTTTTTTCCTTTCATTCTCTCTCTCTCTTCTTTTTTTTTTGTTTAAGACTCCAGAACATAGAATAGTACTGCCTGTACCTCAATTAACCAAATCTGGAAAATCCAAAAACCCCTGAGGAGGTTTGTTTCCATGGTGATTCTAAATCCTGTCAATCAAGATAACCATCGTGATATCTAATTCTAGGGGCTCCCAAAACTTACTTTCCCCTGAAGCTGTTCCTTCTGCGGTGGATACAAAGCTTTACCACAGGTCAGCAGGGCCTGTGTTTGATCCTTAGTACTGCAAACAAAACTAAAAACACGGTTAGAGACAAAGCTCAGAGGTAGAGTGTTTGCCTAGCACATGCCAAACTCCAGGTTCAATTCCCAGCATTGTAAAAGCAAACAAACAAACCAAAAGGATACAGCAAAAGAAAAACAAAAGGATTTTTTTTCCTTGTCCTCCAAAGCATACATTTTAAGGAAATCCAATTGGGACCTTGTGGGTAAAAATCAGAGCCATCAAGCCTTGCTCCTTGGACAGTGGCATGTGCATATCTCATTAACCAACATCTTCCCCATATCAATGACACCAAGGGCCTTTCAGATCTGAGGAAGGTTCCAGTCCTTCCCACTGTGTTAGAAAATGATGACAAGTCAAAACTAGGTTATCAAGCTAGTTTTGTGAGTGTGTCTTAAGAACACACTATGTCACTTTAAGTTTTGAAGAATAACCATAAGACTTGCTCTCGCTACTTTTCACCTGAGGCCCTGTGCAGACCCAAGTATGTAGG
Organism: Pachyuromys duprasi; assembly: GCA_028658305.1. NCBI lineage: Eukaryota > Metazoa > Chordata > Mammalia > Rodentia > Muridae > Pachyuromys > Pachyuromys duprasi. The sequence continues at coordinate 45,785,328 of CM053752.1, forward strand.
TGGCTTTGCCAGGTCTCTAAAAAGGTTCATAGTGCGCTGACAGTGAGGACTAAGGGGCTAGGGGAGAAACAGCTTCTGATTATCTTCCTGGGCCTTGTTTTGAAATGACAGCCTTCCATACACAGTAAGAAACATTAGTTACTTTGACAACTAGGCCAGGGTCCTTTCAAACCTGGTTCCTTTCTCCTAAGCTTCCCAGCTAGCCCCTGTGGTCAGGATAATCAAGGATATGACCATAAAGGTTCTCAGATGATGAGTTGACACCTTGAGCTCTGAAATCAGTTCCCTTTAAGTTTCAGGCCCCTGTGTGGGTAGAAGTCATAGTCTTTTCTTCTTCAGCTCTAAGCATACTAACAATGTATTTAAGTATCGGTGGTAGTCTCTTCGAGGAGAATCCATCCTAATATTACCTAAAGAGATCAGTTCTGTGTGAGGAAACATCTGGTTCCATTTCTGTCCATCTCTGCACCTAAAGTGTGATTCTTGCCAGATTATACTCAACCCCAGTCTGCATGAGCATGTAGACAAAGGCCTTTTCCTTCTTGGAGAGTCCTGACTCCCATACACGCTCATAGTGTAAGGGCCAGTATGAGGAGCTCAGATATGTCTGAGGCTGCTCTGACGAGCCCTGGATTACTGCAGACTATGATAAGCAGAAAAGTGTTCCCAAGAACATTAAAAGAAAAAGTAAGTTGGAATTAGAATCAGAATCAGAAGGAGGCAGACAAAGAGTAGACAGAAGAAGAGCTGGGAGTAAGGTGTACTGGGAGGTAGTTTAGTTGGTAGAGTACTTGCCTAGCATTCACAAAGTCTTGGATCCATTCCCCAACACTGAATAAAACTGGGTATGGTGGCATATGCCTGTAATCCCAGCAGCACTCGGGGTGGACCTTGGAGGCTCAGAAGCGTCCCTTCTAAATAGTATATTCAAAGCCACCTGAATAGATAGATTGATTGATAGATAAATGATAAATAGGTAGATAGATAGATAGGTAATAGATGGATGATGATGAGAGATGGGTGATAGCCAGCTAGATGGATGATAGATAGGTATACAGAAAATTAGACTGATAGATGATAGATTGGTAGAGTGATAGATAGATGATAGGCTGATAGATAATAGGTAGATGAATAATTAGACACATAGATGACAGATAAGCAGCTAGATAGATGGAGGAGGAAGAGAGAAGAGAAACAGGGGGAAAAGAAGAAGAATAGTAAAGAAAAGGAGAGACAGAAGTTGCAAAATGTCAAAGACCAAAGAGGCCCTGCCTAATATGATTAGCTACATGACTGATGAGATCACCCCTTGAATGACAACTGGCATCTGCTGTAGCATCCCATGATGGCCGTATTTGGATCTAATAGCACTGTATAAAATTGCTGACTGTGATGTCTCTGGCCTGCATTTTCTCATTCCATACTCTTCTTAGCCTTTAATGGCCAGCACTTAGGACTTCCAAGGATATGATGATGTAGATGAGGCACAGTTTTTAGAGTATGTACAACTATCAATATTGTGGCCTCAATATAATTTAAGAGTCACAATCTTTAGTTCTAAATAGGGAGGGCCACTTTTCACAGTCCATTCTCCATGGTCTCTTCCCTTGCTACTAATATTTCTCTTGAGGAAAAAAATAACCTGCAATTCCCTTTTTTCCCCAGCATTAGAGAACCCTTGTGGAAATTGGAAGCCAGATGCTACTAGCAGACATTTTTAGTGATTGAGCTTTGCAAACTGGAAGCTGGCGCCCCACTGCCCTCTAGAGCACTCAAACCTCACGGTTTGATGGGTGATGATTTGGGTGACCTGTCCCTAGGTACCTCTTCACCTCTTCCTGCCTGGCTTCCTTCAACACACCTTAGGTTCCAGGTGCGGAGTCAGGCAGCTCTGCACTATGCATATGCACAGAACTGAGGCAAGTGCTTATGGGGGAGACTGGAAGGCAGGTGCAGGGGACTGGCCAGAGAGACTCTACAGAGGTGGGAACGTAGCCAGGAAGGTGATAGCCACTCAGGCTAGCAGCACCTCAAGTCAGTGCTAAAGATGTAGCCATGGCTACCAGGCAGAAGTAGGAAACATGTGGGCCTGTCTAGTAGGAACAGAAGCCACCGGATGGATAGTTTTCAGGGAAGAAAGAGAGACAGACAGAGAGGGAGAGAAAAAGGGAGAAAGAGTGAATATGAATCCTGCCATTCACCTTCTGTTACTCACCCAATTAGTTAAGCCTGCAGAGTTGGTCCCTGGCTATAAAACCATTTATTGATCATTTTCAGAATTCGCAAACTCATTTGAATATTTTTTCATCCCTTACTGGAGTGTAAGCTTCCTTCACCAGTAACGGTGCTTGCTTCTTTGGGTCTCCGCCCCTCTAACTATACACTCCTTAACTGCAAGATGGAGATTGTTTTCACTGCCCACTCCCTGGACCTGCTGGAGGGGAAGGACTTCAAAGAAATGCTGTAGCCTACAAAACAGCAGAGTTTTCAAGAAATGTCTTTCTGTGCAGATAAGCCATCCTGGGACCACATGATGGCCCGGAAAGTGGTCTTCTCTGATATTTAATCTGTTGTATGGATTGCGGACTGGGCAAGGTGCTTGGTGGGAAGAAACAGGGATTGAGTATTCTCTGATCTTCAAAGTCCTGAGCTGGAGCTAAGGTAATGCTAAGTCTGGTTAGGTGTCCTGCCCTGCACATTGGTGAGGTCTCTGTGTGTTGGTGATTAGCAGAGCATTGCTGCTTCCTTGGAAGTCAAAGGGTTCTAGGCTGCCACTTCCTTAAAGACCTCGTTACTCAGTTCCTCTGTTACTGTGAGCTTCCCCATAGTAACTGGGGAAGTTACCGGAACTCCTTTACAAGCCTACGGATGTGCCCTCCTCCATTCTTCCCCGTATCTTTGTCATGTGGCTTTGTGCTTCTGCCATCAGGGACTAGACTGTATGTTCTCTCCCTGCTCTCTATGTTCTCCAGGCTTGTTTTGGTCATTGGAATGCATCAGAAGTTGTTCTGTACCAATCTAGGTCTTTGTCTCAACCTGCTGCCAGCCAGGACCAGCTGCCACTGAAATACCACTACTGACGCTATCCTAGACCAGCCATATCCCTCCCCACCCGGCTGGTAGCCACAGACCTGACAGCTAGCGGGGCAGAGCACAGAAGAGCTAGCCATCTGAGCCTGGCCCAAATCACAGAAGCACAGAACCCTGCTTTAAGTAAATGGTTGTTATTTTAAAACTGTACTGGGATTATTTATTATGTTTGTTTATTATTTATGTAATATTTATTATGTATCACAAGCTAGCTGATAGTCAAAAAGGAAAAGGATTTTATGGAAGATTAAATATGGAAAATGCTAGATTACAAGAAACTTTCTTTGTGGTAACACTGCACAGTGTTCTGATTCTAACCTGCTCTGAGGAGTTCCCAGACGGGCTCAGCAGGTCATGCTATGCTGGCAAATGTGTGTTCCGTGGGAATACTGCCTCCCCACTTTTTTTGTGGATCAGGATGTAAAGGGGGGAAAAAGCCGTATTTTAGATTGCATAACGAGTCTCAAAATTTTGTCTTACACGCCAGTATTGAAAAATCAAAAAATAGGCTGGGTTGGGCATGGTACAGTACACCTTTAATCCCTAAGCAGGTTTTTGAGTCCAAGGCCACCCTGGTCTATCTATAGACACCATCTCAAAAACAAACACCCCCAAACCTAAACCTAAAAACCAAACAAACAAATGAGAAAATCAAGATTTAAGACTGAAAGCCAAACATTTCTTAAAAGTGAACTTTGATATTTTTAGGATATTTTTAAAAAATAGTTTTCATCATGTATTTTCATACAACTAGATCAATATAGTTCGTTCTTATTTGGCTCCATCCTGCCCTCCCTTTCCTCTAATCCCTCTCTAGGTTTCATGTTACACATATTCTATTACCTTCATATTCTTTCTCCCTCCTCCTTACAGATCCTTTTCTCTTCTTACAGTTGCCTTCCTACTTTACACATACACACACAAATCCAGATTTCCTATGCCAAATGACATGTGGTGTTTATCTTTCTTGAGTCTAGTTTATTTTGTTTAACACACTGATCTCCATTTTCACCAATTTTCCAGAAAATGTCATAATTTCATTCTTCTTTACAGCTGAATAAAATTCTATGTGTGTATATATACACCACATTTTTAAAAAAATCCATTAGTCTGTTGATGGACGTCTAGGCTGGTTGTAGTTCCTTGCTATTGTGAATGGTGCAACAGCAATAAACATGGATATGCAAGTATCTTGGTGGGATGTTGACTTAGAGTCCTTTGTGTATGTACCCAGGAGTGGTAAACCTTGGCTATGTGGTCATTCTGCTACTAGTTTTTAAGCAACCCCCACACTGTTTTCCATACTTGTAAAAGTAACTTTTATTTGCCTGATATAATTGTCACCTCCGAAGCTTACTGACTCTGTCTAATCTAGGTCTAGTCCTGGAAGCTTCTAGCCTCCATACAATCTAATCTAGGCTTAGAGTGTTTTAAGCCTCTGAGGCTTACATCTGAACATGCTCACTTTTTCTAACATTTCTGAATTCTGGCTGGCTGGTTCTCAACGTTTCTGGCTCAAACTCCTTTCCCAGCTGACTGATTCAATTGGCTTTTTGCTCAGCCTCTGACTGAATTGCTCTGTTTAGCCTCATACTAACTTTGGCAATATTCTCTCACCTTCTGGCTCCTTCTCACTCTCTGGTTCATTCTGTCTTCACCTGTGTTTAGCTTGTTCTCTCATCAACCTGTCTTTGTGAAACTCTTCAGGTGAAACAGCCTCTGAATTCCACAAACCGAACTGCCATGAACTCAACTCCCCTGCACTGCCTCTCCACTCACTGACTCAACCTAACTGACTGAACAGAACTGACTAGAACTCGGGGACCAGCATGCCTCTGTCTCCTGAGCGCTGGGATTGAAGGTGTGTACCATCATGCCTGGACCTAAGCATTTCTTTACCTGAAACTTGCTCTATACCAGACTGGCCTTAAACTCGGAAAACGGCTTGCCTCTGCCTTTTCAGATTAAAGGTGTACCTGTATTCCAGTCAGATCACACAGACCTAGAATGTCTTTGGATGTGATCTCTTGCCAGAGCAGTCATGTTCTGAATTACGATTCCTCTACATATATTGGCTGTATCAGTTCACACTCTTACCAGAAGTGTTAGAAAGATTCTTTGTCCACATCCTTGCCAGCATTGGATGTAATTTGTTGTTATTGTTGTCTAAAGAAGCAAGATGACTTTACTCAGGTATCGTGCAGATTAGAGAGGACTGCTCTGGGAAGGCTGAGAGTGAAAGTACCCAAGGACCTCATTTGCTTTCTTGATGACGGCCATGCTGGATGGGGTGAGATGAAATCTCAGTGCCATTTTACTTTGCATATTTCTGATATAGACGCCTGGCACTAGGTATGCCTTTCTCAGAGGCAGGGGGATTTCCGTTGGACATTCTGGTTGTATCACTAGTGGTTAATATTGGGTGTGTAAAAGTTGCTTCTGTGATAAACAAGATTTCGTACAAGGTTAAATTAAATGGATGAGCTTACTGTCTGGGATGATGCTGTGCACTGCAGGACAGCCCAAGAGGGATTTACATAGGCCAAATGAAGTAGAGTCCCAGGTTGCTAAGTGCTTCCTATTTTTGCCTTCTCACAGGTGTGGTAGAGCACTTGCTTCATATATGAGGCCTGAGCACGCACACACACACACACACACACACACACACACACACACACAACACGGGGTGAGTGGGAAGAAGAAGAGAGAGTGGGGAGAAAAAGAAAAGACATGGGAGTTTTCAAGGACGTCAATGAAGTCTGAGAAGATAAACACCAAAGTAACATACTTGGGAGCTGTATGCAAATAACAGCACTGATTTCTATGGCTCTCCCTTACTGCAGACACTGACCATAGTATCTTTATATGTCAACACACTTGTTTCTTAGAACATTCTGAAGAGCAAGGTGTTGCATATTTCTTTATTTGACGCAGAACTCTCTCTCTTTCTTTTGAAATAGACTTTCTCTGTGTAGCCCTGGCTGTCCTGGATCTCACTTTGTAGACCAGGCTGGCCTTGAACTCACAGAAATCCACCTGCCTTTGCTTCCCTGAATGCTGGGATTACAGGCATGACCACCGCACCTGGTTTGATGCAGAACATTTTTACGTGCTTTGACTTGGTAACAGATATGTAACACTGAGGGCTTTGAAAGATGAAGCTGAAGTAATGAGGGCAGGTGAGATGGGATAGAGGCACTAAGCCTGATGCCCTCAGCTCAGTTCATGAGATCCATGTGGTGGAAGGAAATAACCCCCTTAGGCTGTTCTCTTATCTCCACTTGTAAGCCGTGGCATCACTATGCATGATTTAAGGAAAAGAGATTGTCAAGGCAATGAGAAGTCATCTAACTTTCTTATGGTCACCTAGCTAGTAAGCCACCCCATTGGGTTCAGGCCAGGCATCCTGAACAGCAGAAGTCCTTGCCCACACCAGCCCTTACTCTGGTTCAGCCTTAGTATCCCAGGAGAAGGTTTGACACTTCACTTGGGGAGAAAGAATAGGACAGATGCCCAGTGAAAGCCCTTAGAAAAGAAGGAAATAGAAACAAAGGACTAAAGGAGCTCAGGCTGAAAGGTGTTGGATGGTGGTATGAACAGCTGCATGGGGCTGATGATCTGGCAGCACGTGGCAAGGTTAACTGGTGACTTTGCACAGCGGCTTGGTTGTGGCTTCCTCTAAAAGTCACATTAGACCTGAATCACAGAACAGCAGACTCTGTCCCTGTGCAAACCTCATGGATGGGCAGCAGGTGCCTGGGTGGTCAGTCAGAACTGAGTGGGGGCTGCAGGTAAGGGCAACCTTGAAACAAGCATGTGTTCTTTTTCATGCTGAATAGAGCCCCACAATTCACTTCATCTTGCCCTTTTTTAGATGAACCCCTCATCACAGATGCTCATACCGGGCTCATGTTCATCAGTTTCATGATGGTTTCAAAAGCCACAGATTCTCAATGAGCTCTGAGGCTACCTGGACATTGTCATATTTACAGAAACCAAGTGCAGACTTTCTAATCTCTTGGTCTTTGTCAAACTGGACGTGTGCTTCCGTTGCCTGACAGAGTGTTCTGGTATTCGTGGGACAACACTGTAAACAGGAAAGTCTTCTACCATACTGCACCACCCACATATCGCTGTTGTCACGAGGCCTCTTCCAGATGGGCGGATGCTCTCTTACTGGAGGCTGCAGTGAAATTTTTCTGAGAGTGACCTTGAAAAAAATCTTTGTCTAGCTCTTCATTACAAATTGGATGCAGTGAAGCTGGGTAGTGGTGGTGCACACCTTTAATTCCAGCACTTGGGAGGCAGAAGCAGTTGGATCTCTGTGAGTTCGAGACCCTGGTCTACAGAGCTAGTTCCAGGACATTCAAGGCTACTCAAAGAAATTCTATCTTGAAAAACAGAACAAGTGAGACATAATGAGTAGCATGTAGGGATAATGTGAGGATGGGGTGACATCATGTTTAAATCCCAGTGCAGAACCAGGTACCTACTTAACTCTTCTTGCTTTTCTTCTTCCCACCTCTCGTTCATGTTTTCTTATCTTTTTCTTCTTCCTTTCCTTCTTTCCCCATAGTCTTCCTCTCTATCCCTTTTATTGTTCATTTTAAACCCCCATTCTCCCGATTATGAATACCATTTATTTTTGAGACAGGGTTTCTCTGTGTAGCCTTGGATATCCTAGACACACTTTGTAGACCAGGATGGCCTCAAACTCACAATGATACCTGCCTCTGCCTCTCAGGACACTGGGATTACAGGTGTGCACCACTATGCCCAGCATGAAAGCATTCATTACAGATTGTATGTTGTTACAGAACATTTGCTCAACATTACTCTATAACAAACCTTTGTATCTATGATAATTTTCTCAGAATAGGCATAGCACCTATCAGTCAGGGTTTCACCAAAGAGGGATAGCATTGTCTACTTAGACAAAGAGAAAAATCCATATAAAAGAGACAAATTATGAAGATTTGGGAGTGTACAGAGAAGTCACAAGGAGGATTGCAAAACTCTAAACCTAGGAATAGGTGTCATTACTCATAGGTCTAAGCAGACAAGTAAAGTGTATCAGTTAACTTTTGGTGTGATAACTGAAAGTCTCAGTTTTTCAGTGGCTTGTAACATTCCATGCTTGTAGAGGGTCCATGAGAGCTATAGATTGGCTGTTGACCCATTGTCTTGGCATCACTATATATGTCTTCTTATTTGAAAACCTTGCTGATATTGGTCTCTTTCAGGGTCATGCTTTTCCCATGATGGACAGCAGTAAAAAGGGGGACAGAGTCAAAGCATAGAGAAGGCATTTAAAACTTCTGCTTTGATGAGATGAAAGTCACCTCTACGTTCATATTCCATGGACCAAAATAAGCTAAGTCAAATGGCCAAGTTCTAAATCAGTGGAGTAGGCATTGTACTTTGCAGATAAATACTTGTGATCAATTGATTCAGTCTCTCACGTCAGGGGTGGGTGCTGGAGCTGAGGCAGGGAGAATGCCGCCAGTCAATGTACAGTCAGCCAAGGAGCTCACAGGAACCCATCTCTTCTCTCTAGCCGCTTCTGATCTATTTGCCCTTTGCCTAGAAGCCAAATGCATGGGAGATTATTCTGTGGTTCTTAAATACCAGTTTCCTTCGACAAAACACAGGATACAAAGGGTCAGTAAATTCACTGTACAGGCACATAGAAGATGGCTTGGTTGTCTGCATCATAATAAAGCTATTAAAGCTGAAGAAAATGAGCCACAAAACATTTCTTAAAAAGCAGCAACTCTTCATTCCTAAATGACCAAGGAAAAATTCCAAGCTGACTGTTCATAAAGTTAAAATGGGGGAAAAATTAAGATGGCAATAAATCTTCCATGAGATCACACTATAAATCTAGAGAGAAACCCTTTTGGGTGACATAAGGCATAACCTTTAACAGCTAATAGTCTTGAAACTGTTTGTGTCTGACCGTGCCGAGTCCCTAAGTGGACTCCATTCCAAAATTGTCATTTATCTTGTGATATTTACTTTATTGTGGTAGGTTCCAGTGGTTTCTTTCTTCCTCAGTGTGTCTATGATAAAATAAACTCACCAGAGTAAGATGAATGCTGTCTTATTAACAAGCTTCACTTAGAAGAGAATGCAGCTGAGCTGGCCCAGCATGAGACAGGGAGTTTTGCATTTTTCATTGGGTATAGCAGATGGTCATCTGCTTCATGTACTCCTGTGTTGTTACAGCCAATGTGATAGAAGATTTCTGAATTCTGAAAGATTCTTGAGCAAAACAAGAGAAGAAAGATAAAAGATTCTATGGTATTCCACGTCTTACTAATATATTTTTACTTCTTAAACTCTCCTCCAGTTCTTGAAAGACTTGGTACCTGTAAGTTCCCCTTGCTCTCCAAGTATGTTAGGCATGAGATCTGGAGTTTCTTTTTTTTTTTTAATTTAATTTATTTATTTTTATCTCAATCACAGGTTAGGTACTTTGAATCCCAGGCGTAGCCCCCTCCCTCAGTCCCTCCCACCCTCCCACTCCCTCCCTCATCTCCCTCCTCCCC